>OU975461.1:7200000-7800000 GCA_918857605.2 Philereme vetulata
TTCTTCAGTGTAGGGAACGCATCGACAATACCCCGGGTGTTGCCGGTGTCAATAGGCGACGGTGACCACTTACCATCAGGTGGGCCGTAAGCCTGTTTCGCCACAAATAACATAAAAAAAAAAAAAAAAAAAATATGAGGAAACGATAAAAATACTGAGGTTGTTACATATTTAATGAAAATCAGCAGGCCCCTGGAGGAGGATTTTTATCAGGGGATAATTCACGTAACTAGTGGTTCGCCCCGAACTGAGATCTCGCGACTCTCAAAAAACATAATCAAATATAATTCATAATACCAAAAATGTGCCATTAAATAATTATACCTACAGTTTCATTCAAATTACAATTCTCGTCCCATTTTTGGGGTAGAAATTACAGTTAGTCTGGATTTAAGACATTTCCCAATATTTTGTGTCACTAAAGCTACACGGATAACAAAGGAGACGGATACGCTTTCATACAATTTTGGGCCTGGATGTAAAAAGACGAAATTGGTGTCAATTAATAGGTAATATATTATTATCAAACATTTGAAAATTTGGCGGATTTTGGCAATTTGAGAACTGAGTTAAAAGAGATATAAGAAAAGTGAGATTACGTAACAATCTATATTTAACAGCTGATTTTAGAAGTATGTTGACAGTTTTTATATAGATAGTATGTCAATTATATTTGTAGAGTATGTAGGTACATAGTTATTTCTCAAACTGTTAAGAAAATCTTATGCTTCTACAACAAAATGACGATCACAAAGACGATTATTCTCAGAGAGATAATATTTATAACGACTGAGCTTTTCTGCTAGAAAGTGGAACTCTGAACTTCTCTGTTCTCTGGCATCCTTTAATACAGCACCTACTTTTTGTTTCAACAGCTCTAACGTATTTTTTTTATTCTACGTGGAGATGGGACAAGCTTATGGCCCACCTGATGTTAAATGGTAACCATCGCCTATGACAGAGAACTGCCATCGAGAATTGCAATCTGGTAATACAACAGTAGGTTCAGGCTGATTGCTTCTAACTTCTTCAACTGGAGGGTCAGCAGCAAGAACTTGTGCTGGTGTATTTCTTCAATTCGGCTTATTGGGAAGAACTTGATGGGCCAGATACCACATGGAAACTAGTCGCTATGACACAGTTATCACAACGATCCATGATGTTAATATCCAATCGGTAGGCCGTTCGTAGAATCCCAAACAACAAGTCCAAGTCCAACGTTAAGCAGGGTTATCCGTGTCCGGTATGGTAGCAAGTCAAGGGTCGTACAATAAAGTAGATCAGAAGTCTGTAGAATGAAAGCAGCGGTCGAGGAAAATATCAATGTCCGCTTAAGCACAAAACGATACGAAACGAGTGAGTGTCAGTGTCATGTCATGCATGTCATGTCAGAGTTAGCACAGACTAAAAATACAAAAATCGATTAGTAAACGTGAATCGATTTATTTTTATTATTTAGATATTTTATTGGTTTAAACTGTTTATTACGTTAATTCTAATAGATATAATTATTTTAATTAAATTAATCATCGGCTATAAATAATTAAACGATATGAACGCTGTCACGTTGATCGATTATACCTAGTCAGGTCATTCAAGTATTCAGTCATTCATCAAGTATTGTCACACAGTAAAAACTTTTCTTTTAGAATGCTGGCCACAAAAAAGTTTATAGAATTCGAATTTCGAATTGTTCATGAAAATAAAAGTGTATACTTTTTAGAATTTTACTCATTTTTAAATATGGAGTGGACCCTTATAGAAGACCGTGTTGCAGTTATTGCGTTGCATCGTTGCGGTTACGCGCCAATTCAAATTTTTGACATACTGAAAAATTTGAATATAACCAAAAGATTCGTTTATCGCACCATCAAACGATACAATGAAGACTCTAGTGTACGAGTAGATGACAGGTCAAGAAGTGGTCGCCCTCGGTCTGTTAGGACTCCAGCAGTGATAAAAGCTGTGAAGGCGCGAATTCAAAGAAATCCCAAACGTAAGCAGAAACTGTTGGCCCTTCAGATGGGGTTAAGCAGAACCACGGTGAAAAGGGCAGTGGCGGATTTACCCACAGGCTGAGTAGGCTTGAGCCTAGGGCGGCAGATTTTAGGAGCGGCAAATTTGGGGACCGTTTTTTTTCTGATAAGTATTTTGCAGAAAGAAGTCTATAAGCCATATTTCCGATGACTTTTCCCTCTTCCCTTTCATTGTACATTCAAGCAACGGTACCACAAACTTCTATATTCTATGGTATAACACCCAGTTCGCGGCTCCCAACCAGTAGCATGCTACATTTAGCCGCCTTATCGATTCGCTCAGAAATATAACCAAAAACTATAACTTAACTTGTTGGAATGAAGGGCGGTAAAAATTTAACAGCCTATACTCGGGAAATGTGTGAATCCACAAATGTGGGAAAAGGGTGTTAAATGAAGACTTGGGGCTTCGGGCATATCAAAGAAAAACAGGTCATCATTTGAATGCTCGTCTAATGGACCTGAGACTGAAGAGATGCCGCGCTTTGTTGAAGCGGTACGCGGGAAAAAAATATCGGGAAATTCTTTTTTCGGATGAAAACATTTTTACCGTAGAAGAGAGCTACAACAAACAAAATGATAAGGTGTACGCACACAGTAGTGAAGAAGCGAGCAACCGTATTCCGCGTGTCCAACGAGGTCATTTTCCATCTTCGCTCATGGTATGGTTGGGAGTTTCTTATTGGGGCTTAACAGAGGTACATTTTTGTGAGAAAGGTGTAAAAACGAATGCAGTTGTGTATCAAAATACAGTCCTGACGAACCTTGTGGAACCTGTTTCTCATACCATGTTCAATAACAGGCACTGGGTATTCCAACAAGATTCGGCGCCAGCTCATAGAGCGAAGAGCACATAAGACTGGCTGGCGGCGCGTGAAATCGACTTCATCCGACACGAAGACTGGCCCTCCTCCAGTCCAGATTTGAATCCGTTAGATTACAAGATTTGGCAACACTTGGAGTAAAAGGCGTGCTCAAAGCCTCATCCCAATTTGGAGTCACTCAAGACATCCTTGATTAAGGCAGCCGCCGATATTGACATAGACCTCGTTCGTGCTGCGATAGACGACTGGCCGCGCAGATTGAAGGCCTGTATTCAAAATCACGGAGGTCATTTTGAATAAACTTTAGTGTCATAAGAATCTATGTTTTGTTAAGGTAATTTTGGTATATAAATGGTTACATAATGAATAAACTTGTTTCAATTATTTTATATTAAACATGTGACAGAATTTATGACCTGACTAGGTAATTTAATCAATATTACATTTACTTTGTAACCTTAACTTAATTTTTGGATATCTTATGTTCCAGATTGTAAATTGAGTTGATTTTTCACATTCTGAAATAGAAAAATATAACCCATTTTTTGGTATTGTGGTCATGGCAAAGTCGATGGAAGAGCTCAGCACGATGCTCGAAGGCCTCAATCGAGTCTCCCAACGGGTAGGACTTAAAATGAACATGGACAAGATGAAAATCATGTCGAATGTCCATGTCGTCCCTGCCCCGGTTATGGTTGAGAACTCGGCTCTTGAAGTTGTCGACGCGTATGTATACCTAGGACAAACAGTCCAATTAGGTAGGTCCAACTTCGAGAAAGAGGTCAAACGTCGAATCCAATTCGGATGGGCAGCGTTTGGGAAACTTCGCAACGTCTTTTCGTCCAACATACCTCAGTGCCTTAATACGAAAGTCCTCAATCAGTGTGTGTTACCAGTGATGACATATGGAACCGAGACGTGGTCCTTCACTATTGGCCTTATGAATAAGCTCAGAGTCGCTCAACGAGCTATGGAAGGGGCTATGCTCGGGGTTTCTCTACGGGATTGAATCAGAAATGAGGAGATACGTAGGAGAACTCAAGTCACCGACATAGCCCGACGGATTAGCACGTTGAAGTGGCAATGGGCAGGCCATATAGCGCACAGAACAGATGGCCGATGGGGCCGGAAAGTTATCGAATAGAGGCCACGGACCGGCAAGTGCAGCGTAGGACGTCCACCTACAAGATGGGCAGACGACTTAGTAAGAACCGCAGGTCGGCGTTGGATGCAGGCCGCTTCCAACCGCAGTTCCTGGAGATCAATGAGCGAGTGCTTTGTCCAGCAGTGGACGTCCTACGGCTGATATGATGATGATGATGAAGATGCACCCATTTTTTAAACCATACGTCAACTTATTACAATCAGGCCCAGAAATCCCCGTCTCCTCGCATTGTGGGGTCACTGGTGTACCCAGAAGCCAGAATGGCTGGGGTCAGGTTAGAAGGGGGGTAATGCACCAATACACCCCAATGCGATATGCAATGGGTTGTCAGTGCAGATCTTATTCACCCTAGAATTAGAATTAGAGCCGAAACACCAGAAGTCTACTACAATCCACTCGACGACTATAATCCATTCAGAAGTTCCGTTGTCTAGCATACGTTTCCATCATAAGACCACCTCTATGGTACCGTATTATTAATTCAGCTTAATTGGGGGGAACTAGTTTAAAATTCAGATGCAAGATGTGACCACATAATAAAAGCAAGTTAAATAAAAGCTTCTATAAATGTAACAGTCTTTTAGGTATCTACATAAGGGACTTTAATAGTATGAAGTATCTAATAGAACAGAAAAGGTCTTTTAATGTTTAAGACTAACATGGACTGATCGTCTATAAATAAAGCTTAGAAGCCTTAAAAGCTCAACCAACAATGAAACTTGTAAGTACAGATAATACAGTATATGTACAGCCTTAGAGTTATATTGAGAAGGATAGAGACATAATATTTTACAAGAGAATAATTTATCTAAGTATTTATTCGTAAAAGAATTTTACTTTTTATATTTTCTATCGTCAAAATCAATACTCATTTATAGATTAGATTAGATAATTCTTAATTACACACCATGAAACAAATACAAAAAAACCCGGCCAAGTGCGAGTCGGACTAGCGCACGAAAGGTTCCGCGCACCATTATGGTAGCCCCCCCGTAAATATTAATTTTGTTTTAATTTAATTATCTGACTGAAGCCCAGAAGTCAAAGCTCAAGATTTGTCAAAGGGTAATGGAGCGCAGCATTCTCGGCTTTAAATGTGTCGACCGAGCGTAACACCATGCTGCGCTTACTTACCGGCATTGCAGATGTAGGGAAGAGATCGACTGGGCTTAAGTGGGAATGGGCAGGCAACGTTGCCCGAATGCACTCCGAGAAATGGGCCCATATTGACCATGGACGCCTTAAGACGGAAGGCGACGTCGGGGTCGGCCGAGAAAGCGTTGGTAGGACGATTTCAACACCTTCCAGAGGATGGTGGGAGATAGCGACAGATAGGGATGCTTGGAGGGACTTGGGGGAGACCTTTGCCTTGCAGTGGGTATTGGATGGGTTAGGAAAAGAAAGTAAGAAAGAATTTAATTATTTATTTTTAAAGTGAATAATAGTACTCAATATTCTGTGAATATTTCAAGCGTTTACCTGTTGTCATTATCTATATCGAGCAAAAACGAGCATAAAAATCACGTTTGTTGTATGGGAGCCCCCTTAAATATTTATATTATTCTGTTTTTAGTATTTTGGTATAGCGGTAACAGAAATACATTATCTGTGATAATTTCAACTGTCTAACTATATCGGATACAGCCTGGTGACAGACGGACAGACAGACAGCGGAGTCTTAGTAATAGGGTCCCGTTTGACCCTTTGGGTACGGAACCCTAATAAAAAATAACAACGTATATATATTGATACAATTGGCAGTCTTATCGCTAAATAGCCATCTCTACCAGACAACCTTTGGATGGAATGGACTATGTGGACATTACCTAGGGTTTTTTGTATCACTATGATACAAAAATTATAATCTTATCAATTGCCGTGCGTTAGTTTGGCAAAAACCCGAAAATGTCTCGACCAAGATAATAACATGAATAAGATTTTTTTGTTGCTATCGTAATTTTCATTACAAGGTTTGCATGAAAGAAAATTTTGAAAAGTTGCTCTGGAAGTTTGAAAATTCAAAAAAATTAAAGTTCTATTTATCTTTGAGATTTTTGTATGAACTCAAGAACATGCGGGGCGGGTTAATTAGTTCAAAATCAAAATAAAAACTCCCGACATTAAATCCTCCGTGTAATAACTTTTCATATTAAATACAACACAATAATGATTATTTCAAACAAATAATTAGACACTTCGCCACTAGTGCAGCTGGTGACTGCAGTAAGGACATCCAGCGGCTTACAATCAGACCAGAGCTGAGATCCCTTTACCAAAAACGACAAGTGCTGATAATCTTCAGATCCACTGACCTGATCTACATCACACTTATCTAGGAATGGGAAAAACGTCATCCAAATCGGTCCATCCGTTTTGGAGCTACGATGCCACATACAGACAGAAGTGTCAAACTTATTACACTCCTCTTTTTGCGTAGATTAGATATTTTTTTATTGCACACCATGAAACAAATAAAAATAAAAAAAACGTAAATCTATGGATACAATTGGCGGTCTTATTGCTAAATAGCGATCTCTACCAGACAACCTTTGGAGGAAATGGACTATGTGGAAATAAAAAACGAGTGTGCTTTAAGACCACACGCACCGAAAAATAATCATGAAATTATCGTTCGCGTAACGCTAGCAAACTCGCAAACTAACTACTTGACTGAGATATATATTTCATATATATATATTTATATATTTCATGCACTCGCTATGAGAGGAAGAGAGAAAGAAAATGTGCGCACGCACTGCTCTCTTTTGCTCCTACAGCATGATACAGACAATAGGCCTGCACTGTGTCTTAGATATACGAAACGTAGCTGGCTATGAGAGAAAGAGAGAAAGAAAATTTGTGCTCGCACCTCTCTCTCTTGCCCCTACAGTAATATACAAAACGTAACTCTCTCTCTGACTTATATCTCCCTCTCAAATTCCGTTCGCCTGACCCGATCACACTTTTCGTAACGCTCTCGTTACGCATTTACCAGCTTACTCCCCAGGTCAAGCGCGCGTAAAGAAGTTTTACTTCAAAAAATAAAAAAAATGCGTAGGGGTTTAAGAATTAGCACGTATTAGTATCATACTGCGGTATTACTCTGAGCCCTTTCTGTAATTTAATGCGTAAGAAATAGTCGAATCATCCAGTTTGCACATCGCCTCTTGTTAATATCGTAGTTTTTGTGATGTGGATTTTGGGTCATAGAATAAAAGTGTAGAAGGTACTGTTTATTACGATTCAGGGGTACCTGAAATGAGCGACGGCAATCGGTCGCGAAACATCAATTTCGACGACCTCCGTGGTGCAGTGGGCGGATAGCCGGCTGAGACGCAGGAGGTAGCGGGTTCGATTCCCGCCGCGGGACAAATGTTTGCATGATCGACAGATATTTGTTCCGGGTCTGGTTGTTTCTCTATATATTTTAAGTATGTATTTACAAAAAAAAATTATATGTCGTAGGATTATTGCAAAAAACGAATCTTTGCGAAAATCCTAGGACGATTGCGAAACACCGGATAATTGGAATCTAGGAATGAATTTCTTAATCATCCGTGCCGTGTTCAGGATCTTTGCAAAAATCCGGCTCATTTTAGGATAATCGCGAATAACGACTCACGTATCGTAAGTCATGAACGCTGATTGGCTGATATCAACATTGTCCACTGACAGATGCGCTGATTGGCTTACGTCTACACAACTTCTGCATTTGTTGTTGTTGGATATTGTTTCGTTGTTTTGTGAGTGTTATGCGTTATTTAATTAGAAAAGTGAACCGCTGAGTGTGTACATTGATTTAACAGACTTTAAATTATACCAGTGCAATGAATGAAGTGACTGAAGTTTCTGTAAAACAAGTGCCGGAGTCGCTTAGTGCAGCTAATTTAGAGGTTATGACGGAAAAATAACATACAGTGTTCACCAAAATAAATGCACAAAGCCAGAATGGACATTGGAATGAATTAATCATGTTAAAACTTCAATTGAGGAATTCAATTCGGCAAAGTTACGTAATCAACCAAAAACTCAACAACAATATCGTAATTCAAAAAAATATGAATGAATGAATGAATGAAATACTCTTTATTGCACACCAAATAAAAATACAATAATGGAAATAAACAATAAATAAAGGTACAATGGGCGGTCTTATCGCTAAAAGCGATCTCTTCCAGACAATCTTTGGATGGACAGGATAAACAAAATCAAAAGACGGCGGTGTAAGAGTACCTACAGACATAAACAGAACCCACAAAATAAAATATACCTATTAATTATACTAATAAACATAAACTTAAATACATACAAATAATATAAGAATAAATAAACTACACTACATAAAGAGGATAAATAACATAAACACTAACTAGCAGTTATGAGACAACGAAAGGAAATGGTTGTATACCTTGACTTTAAAATAGGAAGAGATTGGGACGACCTTACAGACAAAGGTAAGGCGTTCCACAGTCGCACAGCTTGTACTGTAAAGGAGTCACCATAAAATTGTGAACTATGGATGGGAGTTCGAAGCTGTAGAGCTTCGGAAGAACGAAGGGTTTGAGAGTGTCCCTGATACAGAAACTCGAAACGCTCCTTTAGATAAGAAGGTGAAGTGGGATTATAGAGAATGTTATAAAGAAGTGATACAATATGTGCATTCCGGCGAAGACGTATAGGGAGCCACTTGAGTTTTGCGCGGAATTCTGAGACATGGTCATACTTGCGCAAGCCGAATATGAACCGAATACAAAGGTTTTGAAGGCGCTCAAGTTTACTCATTTGGACTTCGGAAATGTCGAGGTAGCTGGCGTCGGCGTAATCTAAGATAGGGAGTAGAAGGGATTGTGCAAGCGTAATTTTGGTGGCGGTCGGTAAAAAGTTACGAAGTCTACGCAACGAAGCTGAAGAAGCAAACACTTTGCGGCTGATCTCAGCAATACACGGCACCCATGATAGCTTGGTGTCCATGATAATTCTCAAGTTTTTCACCGTCTGACTGATAGCTATTTGTGTTCCATTAAAAAGTACAGGTGGGAGTTGTGCAAAATCTAGCCTAGGAATCATTTTGTGACTACCGATTATGATCACTTGTGTCTTTTTAGGGTTTACGGTAAGACCAAAGGATTTGCTCCAGTCACAAATTCGGTCCAAATCTGAGTTAGTCCAAATATGATGTGATGAGTGTGGGGGATGAAAAAGTGCTTATTTTGAAAAGGCACAATCATCTATCACCTGTGATTCAAATAGTTCCTAGCGAAGATTATTATGAGCGCCTTTTGCAAACGCACATATCTACAGGATATGGAAGCCGGGATAAAATGATTTACGCATTAAAAGATAAATATTACATACCAGTACCTGCAATAAAAAATTTTATAAACTTATGTAAGACTTGTCTAAGTAAGAAGAGTTGTCCTAAAACTGGAATCGTAGTGAGGCCAATAATATCCAAGGACTTTAATAGACGTGGTCAAGTGGACTTGATTGACCTCCAGTCAACACCGAGTAACAAACAAATTTTGTTAAATGGTCCCGATAGTTTAGAAGCCATTTACTTCTAAACTAACAGGACCATTTAACAAAATTTTGTTTTCTCCGGCCACTAACTTCAAAACGGGCCGCAGAGGTAGCTGTTACGCTCTTAAAATTTTTTTTAGAGGTTGGCGCCCCGATGTTTTTACAAAGTGACAACGGTAAGGAATTTACAGCATCAATCATAAAAGAACTAGTCACATTATGGCCGACTTGTAAGATAATAAACGGACGCCCAAGACATCCACAAAGTCAAGGTTCAATCGAACGGTGCAACCAAGACGTAGAGAATATGTTACGCGCTTGGATGTCTGACAGTAACTCTACTGATTGGTTCATAGGGTGTTATTTTGTACAATTAAAAAAAAAATCATCTTACCATCGCACAATAGGGCGCTCACCTTACAAGGCCCTGTTTGGACATGATCCTGTCACAGGGCTTTCCTCTACTCATTTACCTGCAGGTATATTATCTATTGTAGAAGACGAAGAAGAACTAGAACATATTTTAAAACAGCAAGAAGAGGTCGATGGTGAAAAAACAGAAGAAAGAATTCATGAACAAGCTTCCGAAAATTTTACAGACGATAAGGAACACAATCTAAATAATCGTATTGAAACGCAGCCGCAATTGACGAATGAATGCTCAACCGAATAATCAAGAAGAAACAGTTTTAAATGAAAATTGTATTGTTCCTAGTAATAAAATAATAATTCTAGAAGATATTACGTTATCTGGTGCTGGTGATTATATTTTAGAAACGGATAACAAATGTCATATTTGTCAAGAGGTCACTACAAGTACGATTACGTGTTCAAAGTGTAAGCAGCTAATTTACGGAACCTGCGGAGTGTCCACATCTCAAGAAGCATGTGGTAGCTCAAACTTAACTTGCAATTTATGTTGGCGTGAGATGTCTATTGAACAAGAACGAGCCCAATCACATATAAATTTAAAGAGAGCTGCTGAAGACATGTCAAAGGCTTCCTCAAAAAAATACAAAGAAATAGATGTAGGGGCTACTGTTTTGGTGGATATTCCTAAGTTTGATCGAGCACCTTTGGATAGCAAAAACATCACTGGGAGAGTCATAGATAAAAGAAATGGCTTGTATCGCGTCGGAACTGCTGTTGGAATTATAAAAGACTGGTTACCAAGAAACGCAGTTCAGCCCTCTCCTGGAGTCAAATTCGATCAAAAAATACCTGAAGTAATATTACCAATAAGAGGAATAGCATCAAAAATATCGCCATTTGGTGGTCAGGGCCTTAAACAATGTAACTGCAAGAAGTCAAATGCACAATGTACAACAAAGAAATGAGCTTGCAAAAAGCAAGGGGTTCTATACAATTACCGATGCCATAGTTCATCGAATTGCAATAATAAATAACTTAGTATGATTCTAAGCTTAATAAGTAAAATAGATAACTATTAAATTATAACCAGTTTTTAAAGTTACGCACCAAAATAGTAATTCTAAAATTTGGTATTGTGCTCAACATTTTACTTGTATTTCTATTAATATTATGGTATGAAAGGAGTGGCTAAAATTTTAAAGCGGGATGGTAGGGTATATGAAGCATGTCTCCTTATTTTTTTTTATAGGGTAATCTATCAATTGCTTGCTGCTCTCAAAGTTCATTAATTACTCTGTTTATTTTGTACTTTTGACCAAAAGCATCCTTAAAAATATTATACCATAACATCCCCTTATAATCTCCTATTCTTGATTTTTATATTTTATTTTGTTTGTGTGTTTGTCATGAAGATGTTGAATGTTGTTTCAAAATGGCTTATATTAATATCTACAGGTTTAAATGTGCTAAAGCGCACACAGTAAGCAACTTTAAAGTTATAAGGGTACTAATGTAACGAAAAGAATTGTATAATTTTTGCCTAACTGTGTAATCAAGTTACGAGTTTATTTAAGTAGTTACTTTCTACTAATACTGTTAAAAAATCAGAGATATTTTTTTTTGTAGTCAAGCTAAACCTATTTAAAACCGTGTTACCTACTTAGTATAAAAAGAAAAATACCTCATAAGCAATTTATATGATAATACAAATAAGACTGAAATTGTGCCATGACTGAGTAATAGTAGATAGAGTAATACTCGTATTTTAACATTAAAATCCTTTACCCAAAGAAATATTGCTTTATCACTTCTTCGCTTTCCTATCTCTATAGTCCTCTGTGAAGAGCCATGTTCTGCCCAACCAGAATAAAGATATTATAAGTCGACTCATAGAACAGCCTGAAAATAGCTCGGATGATTACGAAATTTATTCCTAGATTCCAATTATCCGGTGTTTCGCAATCGTCCTAGGATTTTCGCAAAGATTCGTTTTTTCCAATAATCCTACGACATATATAAGTATTCTATCAGTTACCTGGTTCCCATAGTACAAGCTCTGCTTAGTTTGGAGCTAGATAGCGCTGTGTGAAATGTCCAGCAATATTTATTTATTTATTTGCAATAAGAAAGTAGCGCTATCAGCAAAGGCGGCTACAGATATAATTACTTTCCCATAGTAAATTTAACGTTTCGCGACCGGTTGATGTCGCTAATTTTACGTAATTAGGTGGCTATGATATATATAAAAACGCTCCTAGTGTAAAAGAAGCACTCCTAGTGTGACCGACTAGCTTGCTTTTTAGTTTTTTAGGGTTCCAGATCAAAATGGTAAAAACGGAACGCTTATAGTGCGGCTTTGTTCGTCCGTCTGTTTGTCTGTCCCAGAAACTACTAAACATATCCGCTTGAAAGTTGGAACAGTTATAAAGAATTTTTTACTGTTCTATTACTATTGCAAGTAAAAATAATAAAAAATATTTTCACTTTGATTGTTATAAGAGTAAAATTTTCTAAATACGGTTACTAGGTCAAGTGGGGTATCATATCAAAGAGATTGATTCAACACATTATTATTATTGTAAGAACATTTCAAAACCATTTTTAGGGTTCCGTAGCCAAATGGCAAAAACGGAACCCTTATGGATTCGTCATGTCTGTCTGTCCGACCGTATGTCACAGCCACTTTTTTCCGAAACTATAAGAACTATAATGTTGAAACTTGGTAGGTAAATGTATTCTGTGAACCGCATTAAGATTTTCACACAAAAATAGAAAAAAAACAATAAATTTTGGAAACTCAACTTTTTTTTTCACCAAACCCATATGTGTCTATGGATAGGTCTTTAAAAATGATATTGAGGTTTTTAATATCATTTTTATCTAAACCGAATAGTGTGTGCGAGAGACACTTCCAAAGCGGTAAAATGTGTCCCCTCCCCCCCCCCCCCCTGTAAGTCCTGTAACTTCTAAAATAAGAGAATTATAAAACTAAAAAAACTTCGAACTTGCACCGAAAATTGGTTTGAACGAGATCTAGTAAGTAGTTTCTTTTAATACGTCATAAATCGTAAACCGCAATTTACCTTTCATTCAATCAACTCAAATATAAAAAAAGTTACCACTAACTACAAGAACTTTTACATTATGTTACTTGCTGCTACGGAACCCTTCATGGGCGAGTCCGACTCGCACTTGGCCGCTTTTTTTATTTTATTATTTTGTGCAGTTTTGGAGTTGTGATGTCGGAAAAAATACTTTTCTCAAAAATTTACCCATTGATAAATATCAGTACTAGGTAGATAAATAATTTAACATATACTTGATTGGAACAAAGTAAATACGAGGAATTATTAATTAATAATTTATAATTAAATAAACCTGTCTAAGTCTAGAAGTCGGTGCGCGAGTCCTACTTGTTCTTGGCCGGTCTTGATTATTGTGAAGAGCAACCATAAACTAAAAGTACCATCTAAACGTTGATAACTGCATAACGTAACAGAACCTAAAAATGTAATCCACATGATAAAAGTGCGACATGCGGACTAGTACACAAAATAGATAGTTACAGAAGTTAGTACAACGAGCAATAACAAGCGCACGCAAACACAGACGCTATGTCTATGTCTATGGGTGGGTGTGCCTATTTTGTGGCTAGTAATAGGTTAGAAAAAAAAATATTTCGGGATCTAATTTAAAACTTTCTCCTTTTAGTTGAAGCCAGTGTTATTAACAGTTCTATAGTGTTTTATAACTGTGTGTAGAATCACTGCAATAAGTTGTGATTCTTCTACTCAATATAATAACTATTTCTTAATTAATATAATAATTACAATGTTTACGATTTTGTTTCCGGAAAGGTAATCGTAAAATTTACGATTTCCTTTCATTTACGGAATCGCACACATCTGTGAATCTGCTGTTTTATTACTTTCCTTGTACCGTTGTTTTCTTTAACCATAAAAATGCACCTTTATGTATAACTATTTCTGCCGCCAAGCAGCATTGCTTGCGTTTCGGTTTGAGGGGTATGGTTGCCGGTGAAATTACAGGCTTTACACCTGTATGCCTCAAGCTGATGGACGCAGAGCAGGGCACGTTTCTACGATGTCTAACCTACGAGGCAGTGCTTTGTTATAGGCGATAGTTACCACTTAACATCAGGTGGGCCGTAGGCTTGATTTATGTCCAGGAGGCATCAGCTGATTTTATAAGTGTTTCTATGATGAAAAAATATTATATAGTTACTTATCATCTATAGGTACATACACTTATTAACATTTATAGTTATCATATTTCATCATCATCATCCACAGCCTGACTTCAACCATTGTTGGGTATAGGCCTCCCCAAGTTTGTGCCATCCACCACGATCCTGCGCTAGTCTCACCCACTGACGGCCCACGACCTTTACGATGTCGTCCACCCATCTCGCCGCTGGTCGTCCTACCCTTCTATACCCGCTCCTTGGCCACCATTCAGTCACTGTCTTGCTCCATCTGTCATCACCACATCTAGCCAAGTGTCCCGCCCAAGACCATTTGAGCTCCATAACTCGAATCCCAACGTCATGAACCTTCGTTCGTCTACGGATCTCGACGTTTGGAATCTAACAGTCTGATGCCAAGCATGGTACGCTCCATGGCTATTTGTGCAACTCTTAACCTGTACACAGCCTCCTGCGTGAGCGTCCACGTCTCGGCACCGTAGGTCATGGTGGGCAGAACATATTGGTTGAATAAGCGGGTCTTCAGACACTGTGGAAAAGGCGACCTAAGGATGTCGTCTAACTTGCCGAATGCAGACCATCAAAATTGGATCCTTTTAGAGATCTCCTTCTCCTTATATTTAAATGAGGTAAAATTTGTGAGTTTGTTTGTTTGGATGTAGGGGATGATCTCCGGAACTACTCATACTGTTCTATTCGATTTTCTATTGACACAAACTTTATAATCACCCTTTCATCTCGAAAACCTCGCCAGCATAATTTATATAAAAATTTTTGTGTATAAATCGCACAAACCACCTCTCAGTTTACCGTAAAGCCAAACACCAATGCATTACTCACTTCCTAGGTCATTTATTTTTTTGATTACGTAGGTACCTATCTTCTTTTTGACGTGTCTGATCTATTCAATATAAACTACTTAATCTTTGCCAATCGACTTATGTTGTTAGGTTATAGTTACTGTATTCATGATTTTTTGCCTATGTCATTAGGCTTTGTGGCCGGTTTAATTATTGTTATCCGATATTCTATCTGTAATGCTATTGTTCGTCTAGACACTAACACGGCGTAATAAAGGTTATTATTGCGTGTCATTTTTGTTTGACGGCTAAGGTCGTATGTAGGTACTTGATTTATGAAGTAAATTTTGGTAGTGCTTAATTATTGTTTTCTGGAGTAATTTTATTATAAGGTACAATAGATTTAAATAGGTAGGTATTGTTTTTAAGTGTGGTGCTCCTTCCTGCCTTAAATTGATTTACATTTTTATTACTGTACTGGTAAAAAGTTCAAACAGACGACCGGTCAAGCACTGTAGGTATTTATGCTGTTTGATAATAAACGCACAAAAATTAAAGGGGTTATTTTGATGGGCATAAGAAATAAAGTGAAATGTTTACCACAGAAATATGAAATTTATTTTGGCATATAAAAACAAACACTTTATTAAATTTATGTTGTGCTATTGCATAATGCTTGCCATCTAACCACAGATACTGTATTGGTGACGACTCGAGATATCTCTTGTTGTCCCTTTCTAACCCAAAACCCGCAGCCATTTCCGAAAGAGAAATCGGCCTTTATTTTTGGATGTCGATTGCAAAAGTAGGCAGTAAGTTTTATTATCGAATGAATCACCTAAACTTAGTCGATTTTCTTAAAAGTTTGATAATATACCTTGTAGTTTTTTTTCGAGAAGTCTTTTTGTGTTTTGAGAAACCGTCACTTGAATATCGTATATTACCAAACAACCTGTATACAAGTTGAGTATTTTTCCAGCCTGTATAGGAAGATTCTAAACTAAAAAAAACGTTAAAAGGACATAGGCTCCA
The DNA here is from genome assembly GCA_918857605.2 of Philereme vetulata. NCBI lineage: Eukaryota > Metazoa > Arthropoda > Insecta > Lepidoptera > Geometridae > Philereme > Philereme vetulata. The sequence continues at coordinate 7,215,975 of OU975461.1, forward strand.
TCAATAATGGTTTATATACCAAACTGTCAAAGACATAATATAAAAATTTGTCTAAAATAATCTCCCTTTTTCAGTTTTTAACAAACACAATCTTTGAAGTGAAAACTTATTTAGGCGCGTTGGTCATTTTTGAGATGGGGAAAAAACCATTGAACTCGCGACACTGTTACCGTTACCGACCCTTCTGTATATAAGTAGCTGTAGTGTAGTCTGCTTTTATTCAAGTTTTCACTTCTGTTGGCACTCCAGGAGTGCCACTTTTTTGTTTTGATCGAGTGTAATGAGATCTCCAAATCAACTCGGGCAAATCGGCAAGAATTAATAGGTTGATAATTGGTGGTATTAATGTGTGTATGTATATATGTATGTTTGTCCGAGGATAACTTTCGAAGCGTTCATTCGATCATCGTAAAATTTAGTATATAGGTTAGGTTAGGTATATAGGTTATAGTTATGGCACAATTTTGGTGTTACTAAATCAGCTAAAACTGTGGGGGGGGGGGGGGGGGGGGGAGATAATAAAAGCTGAACTTTGACAAAAATTCACAGGGTAGCTTGTAGCTTTAGTGACACAAATATAGGCAACAGTCTGAAATTCAGAATAACTGCAATTTTTACACCAAAAAAGTATATCCAAAATCATGAACTCCCGTTACCTGTAATTTGAATGAAACAGTAGACCAAGTAAATTGGTTCTTTATTTCGTGGCACTATTTTGATAGTCGAAAATTACGAATAATATTTTTATGTTTTTATTGGAGACTCGCGAGATCTCAGTTCGGGGCGAACCACTAGTTATTTCAAGTTCCTGGAAATTTATTCCTTGGCAATCGAATAACATTGTCAATTCAGTTTCTTTCACTTTCAGTAAATTGCGATGCTTGAAGCCCAATAGTATGATCAACAGTGAAAGGGCAAACATTAAGTTGTCTAAACATAACTAATTTTTTAGACCTTTTTGTACCCTGTTTATGCAAATAAATATCTTGTATTTTGTTTTTTTTTTGTTATTAGCTTATGTATGACAGAACATATGTTAGCGGTTCTAAAACATAGCCACGAAAATCTAACTAAAACTGAATTGCGGTCTTTCCATCTTTAGCATCGCATTAAGCAAACCCAGCTAAAAATATCCAGCAAATTCCACCCCTTTTCTTACCTCACCTTAAAACACTTATCAATTATTTCAAGTAATAACTTAACCCGTGGTACCGCGGCATAAATTCCAATTTGCCTAAGACTTGGCCCTAAGTCTCCCCGCACACGGGGCCACAACCACAAACGTTGCCACATGAAGCTGGAAGTGGCCAATAAGAAGCGCCACTTTTTTACTATTAGATACATATATGTACGTAAATAAATAAAAACCGGCCAAGTGCGAGTCGGACTCGCGCACGAAGGGTTCCGTACCATTATCTATAAAAACGGCAAAAAAATCACGTTTGTTGTACGGGATCCCCCTTAAATATTTGTTTTAATTAAATTTATTTATTTATTTTTAAAGTGAATATATAACTAAATATTCTGTGAATATTTCACGCGTCTACCTGTTGTCGTTATCAATATCGAGATAAAGCGAGCAAAAAAATCACTTTTGTTGTATGGGAGCTCCCCTAAAATATTTATTTTATTCTGTTTTTAGTATTTGTTGTTATAGCGGCAGTAGAAATAAATAATTTGTGAAAATTTCAACTGTCTAACTATCACGGCTCATGAGATACAGCCTGGTGACAGACGGACAGACAGACAGACAGCGGAGCCTTAGTAATAGGGTGCCGTTTTACCCTTTGGGTACGGAACCCTAAAAAGGTACATACTGGATAAATACAGGTTTAAATCAGTATTTATTTAAATTTGTTTTTTACATTTTATTTAAATGTACTAACTAATGTATTTCTTTAATGTAATGAGTACCTAACGGTCACAGAGAAATAATGTGCTAATTACAATCTGTTTCTTCACTACTTTTCAATAACTGTTTACCTACTCAAAGAGGAAGAGATTAGCCACCCACAAGTTTTGGGTGGCTAGTCTCTTCCTGTTCCTGTTATGATACCCTGTGTTGTGGCTCACAACCTAGTATCATCCTAGTACTTATAATACCTACTTAAATATTGAAACCTACCTATCGTTTTTTTTAAATGCATTCTAGGTACTGTATTACTTACATAAAATATTGTAGGTACACGATGTAATGTTGTTGCAAAATAAATGAAAAATTATATAAAACTAGCTCCCGTCCGCGGCTTTGAACACGTAGTTTGTCAATAAAAAGTACCTTATTTTTAAATCCTGTTCATTATGTATAACTTCGCACCAGTTCTTGTCTTCAAAAAATAGCCTATGTGTTAATCCAGGTTATAATCGACGTTATATAAACAAACAAACATCCAAACTTTCACATTTATAATATTATCGTAATAATGAGATGTACGAAAAATGCTGTCTGTAACTCGGTGGTGGCATTTTGTGGGTGTGGCGTGTGGCCGCGTGGCCCGTGTGCGGCGACGCTAAGACACAAAGGCTCTAGGCTACGTAACAAAAGCTAGGGTGCTTCCTGTGACCTATATTTCTAGATAAAGTGGTGACTTAGACTGAGGAACATAGGATAGGACGTAGCTATATACCTTGTAACTAGGGTGTGCGAGAATATTTCGCAGTTCATACATTCATTCTTGAATTTCTGTGGCGTAGTGAGCGAATAGCCGGCTGAGACTCAGGTAGTTGCAGTTTCAATTCCCGCCGCGGAAGGAATGTTTTTATGATCTACATATATTTATTCCGGATCTGGTTGTTTTTCTGTACCTATACTATTTTTTAGTAGAATGGAGTAGAGTAATAGTTAGTAATTAAAATTGTATTTACACAAAAACGAGTGTACTTTAGACGACTGAAGTAAAACTTCTAGTAAAACTCCATCTATAATGTATGTTGATATATATTTGCAGTTTGTATAACCCTAACAAGCCCTGAGCTCAATTATACTTGAAACCTGTAATGCAATTTATGAGGTTATGAAAGAAAAATACATGAAGGTATGTGAGAATTTAAATTTATCTTATTAATCATCATCTTTTCCTTTTCCACTTCTTTTGGAATCATCACTCTTTTGTTCTCTCTTCTCCAAGATGCTCTTAGAGAATATATCTTTTTTATTTCTCCGTTCTTGTCAATATTAGGTTCAACAGTTTTGCGCAATAAAATTAAACGTTCATATGCTGCGTTTCTTTTACCCTTGTCACAATATTCTTTTAACGTAGTTTTCCACAAGCACTCTTCCTCCTGATACATATTTATAAATTGTTCCACAAAATCCCGAGAAAATGAACGAAAGTCCGACATTTTAACAGCGCACTCGCACCCTCTTCACAAAAATATCAATCACGACTAACATGCTCGACTTCGCGGCTACATGTACAAACATATTAGCATCGAACATCGAGCAAGAATTATGGACGTTTGAATCTTGTTCGAATCGAACATTTTGGTTGGCTTCGAGCATTGGTCTTGAGACTTGCATGGTACACACGTTCGTACTTGCTCGAGATTGAGCAAGTTTATCGAGCAAGTACGTACGTGTGTACCCACTATTATCTTGATCCCATGGAAATTTCATCACAATTGGTAGCGTAGTTTAGTTTTTACTGTTACCTGAAATCGGTTATATTTTTGTTAAAAAGTTACTTCTAACATAAAACCTTACAGCAAAGGGAAAAAGTTGATTTTGTATATATTTTCCACCTTTTTCTAACATTGGAATTTCGACCTCATTCCGACTACATAAAAAGTCAAGGTCCGAGAGTTTTTTTTAATAGTCTTAATTGCCACGGGAATGTGCACTCTATATCAACGGGTTACGGTTCAGGTGTGTGTTGCTGAATGAACCGAAACCAATGCCAATGGTCATTTGTTAGGAACCACCTTTGTTGTGGTGATGTCATCCGTGCTCTTATAAAGATAGAGTCGCGAGACACTGGATTGCTAAGATATTGTTTACTGCTTACTCGCTTCCTACTTACCTACTTTTAAATTTGATTTTCATCATACCTACGTATTACTATGTACTCTATGTACTCTTATGTACTCTATGTACTTGTGTTTGACTATACTTTTCAAAATCAAAACAAAATCAAACAAATTAAATAAAAATCTTGTTATCTGTGGCTGCGTGTCAAATAAATCCTTTACGACTTATTTGCGCATGCGTATAAATTCTTTTCACGGAGGCTTGCGCAAGCCTTGCACAATGATTGCACAATCCAAGATTTTTGATAGAGCGAAGCGAGATCTCTTAATCAACTTGGGCAAATCGGCGTTGTATGTATGTATTTATGTTTGTTTGTCCGAGGATAACTTTAGAAGCGTTTATCCGATTATCGTGAAATTTGGTATACAGGTACCAATTTGGTGTACAGGTAGTGATGGCACAATTTTGGTGTGATTTAAAAAAAAAAGCTAAAAATATGTGTGTGTGGGGGGGGGGGGGGGGGGGGTTGTTGTTGAGATTTTGGGGTTCAAGAGGGGTAAAAAAAAGCCAAAATAAAACTATCCGGTCAAGTGGCACGTTTAAAAAATTGGATCGAATTAACATAACTCCCGTTACTTGTAATTTGAATGAAACTGTAGGTCATTTAGTTACGTAGGTATATCGTGGCACTATTTTATTAGTCAAAGATTCCTAAAAGATAACGATTGCACAACGATCCCTAAACGTATTTAGCTACTAAACATGTTTAAATTTTATGTATTTGTATGATTTGACAACTCCTTAAATCGTATTTAGCCACTAAATACGTTTAGGCATCGTTGCGCGAGTCGCCCTAAGATTAAAGAAGAGACTCGCGAGATCTCAGTTCGACCACACAGTTCGACATGGCGAACCACTAGTTAAAACCATCTCAAAAATTTCAAGCCTAGACGGGACTTGAACCCGCAACCTACGAGGATAGTTTGAAATAGATTACTTTTTGAGATAGTTGTTAAAATCTTGGAATTTTCCGTATGTTGTTCCGTATGTGATTGAACAATCGGTGACGTGTGTGGGCTCCATTACTTCTGTCTATGGCTTTCATTATCATCCTAGCAATCATAAGACGTCCACTTCTGACCATAGCTCCCCCATTAATTACCCGAACGAGTTTGCTTTAAAATCACTTGTTATTGGGTTTTTTCGCTCCAATCGAGCGGCTGCATATCGATGACTCGATTGTCGGTAGATCCATCGATGATTTATCGATAAGGCATCGGCGATGATCGCTCGGTCACGCTCAACGTGGGAGATTCAGTTAGCCAATCACTTTTTATTTAGTTGGTACCTCAAAATACCTACTATTTGTAAAAAATAACTTTGCTTAAAAAGGGTTTGAAAACGTAACTTATTGAAAACCAGCTGATAAATCCGCAGCTTCGCATGCGTAGTTTTTCAATAAAAACATTACCCTCCTTATGCGCAGTTGGGTAAAAAGTAGCCTATGACACCTGTGGATAGTGTAGATTCTCAACAGTGAAAGATTTTTTTAAATCTGTTTATTAGTTTCGGTTAGCCTATTCAATACAAACTAACAAATCTTTCCTCTTTATAATATTAGTATAGATACAATAAAATCAAATGGTAACATTTATCTACAAGTTGCGTCTAAATTTTGTAAATTATTAGGTACCATGGTACTAAAAAGTTGCATAATTATGTATGTTTACCGAAGGGATGTCATTGTCCTCGCTAACAGGCTTATGTTTGCTAGCGATTTTTTATTTCGATGTGTTTAATTGAAGAAATATTTACACACATGTATATACACATATTTAATACATGTAGGTATATATCCTGTATACAGTAACATAATATGCACTGTATAAAATTATTGTAAAAAATATTTTTTTATCGCTTTCAACCAGGCTATTATCAAAGAATACTATTCCTACGTATTAGAGAATGAATGAAAACACTTTATTGTCATCATCATCATCGTCATCCCTTCTCATCCCACTGCTAGGCATAGGCCTCTCTTCGTTGTCGCCATTCGCCTCTGTCCTGCGCTGTACTTTATTGTATCTACTCCATAAAAAATAAAAACTACAGACAAAATAGAAGACACAAAGCGAATAGTACAATGGGCAGTCTTATCGCTTTGAAGCGATTTCTTCCAGACAACCGTGCAGAGGTATTAGTTATGTCAAAGATATGGTTGGGAGGGGGGGGGGGGGGGGGAAGCATATTTCAGAATAAGATGAAGATCATCCATAGATGAAGGGAGTGCAAACCTAAATACCTAAAGAGTTATCACACTAGCGATTTACAAGCGTGTTTTGAGTAAGGCGATTTGTGAACGTGCTCGCGAACTCACCGCGTTGTTACAATAGTTTGTAGCGATACTGGCTGTAGATTGCCGGGTTGGGCGTCTTTACCTTTCGAACGAAAGCAAGCATCATTGCTGTGTTTCGTATTGAAGGGTATGGCTGCCGGTGAAATTACAGGCTCATGAGGCCTTACACCTGTATGCTTCAAGTTGATGGATGGCAGTGCATTGTAGAGCACGTTTCTAAGGCGTGACCTACGAGGAAATATTATGTTATTGGCGATGGTTACCACTTAACATCGGGTGAGCCAAACGTAAATCAATGGCGGGTAAAAAACAAACGTGTGTGTGTGTACTCATGTACGCACGTAAGAAGTTATACTTCTTTGGCGTAACAGAACAAAAATAGCTAATGATTTTATCCCGTATCCCACAACTCTTTGTTTGTAACAGGAATGATAAATTAATAAGTAAATATAGTTATGAGTTTTCACGGAAACTTGAGAGACAGTTATCAGCTTCTTCATGTCGCTTTTTGGCTCTCGGTGTGCGAGCGCATCGTAAATATTTTACTCTCATATTTTTTTCCAAACGCGCGAAAAGAACTTCACGCTTAACAACATAACATCACATAAAACGCGTTCTGCACACAATTGTGTTCGCCGCGAGTACGTCGCATACTCGCGGCGAACACATTCACAAATCGCCTCGGTCCAAGCACGCTCGCAACGCGCCAGTGTAATAAGGCCCTTATTACCTAGATAAATACCTTTACACAGAGATGTATTAAGGTACCCTGTGTGGGCGGAGCGTGGGTAAACTAATGATGTAGAAAATGCTACTAATGATATTGCATATGTGGGTAATAGATGTTGTTATGTCGCAATTACTATTCGACATACTTTCTATACTATCTATACTTTATATACTAGTGGTTCGCCCCGAACTGAGATCTCGCGAGTCTACCATAAAAACAAAAAAAAATATTATTCGTAATCTTTGACTATCAAAATAGTGCCACGAAATAATAACCATCTAACTTGACCTACAGTTTCATTCAAATTACAGGTAATCGGAGTTCATGTTTTTAGATAATTTTTTTGGGGTACAAATTGCAGTTATTCTAGATTTCAGACTTTTGCCTATATTTATGATACTTAATCTACACGCATACCAAATTACAACACTGTGGGGTCACTGGTGTACCCTGTGAATTTTGTCTAAATTTAGTTTTTAATATGGCTAATCAATCAAAAACTGCGAAAACTTTACTAAAAATAAAACCGGGGTCGAAATGTACTAATGAAGATCTTTCATTTAACGTCTCACTTGACCTAATAGTCACATTTTCATCTTTTTTACCCCTCTTGAATCCCAATATCTCAACCCCCCAACATTGTTACCTCATTAGTCACACCAAAATTATGCCATTACACCTTTGTATCAAATTTCACGATGATCGGATCAACGCTTCGAAAGTTATCCTCGGAAAAACAAACATAATTACATACATACATATATATTGATGACCTCCGTGGCGCAGTGGCCAAATAGCCAAATAGCCGGCTGAGACGCAGGAGGTAGCGAGTTCGATTCCCACCGCGGAACAAATGTTTCCATCATTTACACATATCTATTGTAAGTATGTATTTACAAAAAAAAGTATATCTAAGTATTCTAACAGTTATCTCGTTCCCATAGTACAAGCTCTGCTTAGTTTGGGGCTAGATAGCGCTGTGTGAAATATTCAGAAATATTTATTCATTTATTATTTATATACAACGCCGATTTGCCCAAGTTTTTTTATTGATGATAGCCAAGCGCTTGACCACTACCTCACCTGATGGTAAGTGAAGGTGTGATCGAAGATGAAGCACGTTGACTTATGGCGGGTTCCTATATCCGTCGGTAATCGACTACGCCTCGTAGGTATCTGCTTGAAAAAGTGTCAAACTTTTGACAGGTTTTCAAGGAGAGACGAGTCGAAGCTGGTTACCGACGGATATAGGAACCCGCCATTAGAGATCTCGCTTCGCTCGATCAATAACAAGCTATATATGTTTAAAAACTGAAACCCGACTGCGTAATACGTCGGTAGGAGCCTATGTCACCCGGACCATAAAAACGGATCGATTGACACCTTATTCATCAAAATTGAACGTGTAGTTTCGGCGCTACGGTGGAACATAGGTTATTACAAACATACATACAGATTTACATACATACTTATATACATAGGTAAATACATACTCTCTCTCTCTCTTTGAGTCGTAGTCCTCGTGATCGTGACCTCCTCCATGATTTTTTCTTTATTTATGCTGCCCCATCGGTGTCTGTTGGCGGCGACAAGTATAAGTAGCGGCACGAAACTTTAGCGCTGACCGTTATTGCACAGAAGTAAAAAATAAGGTACCTGAGGAGGGCTAACGAGATGAAGGGCGGGCGTGCGTAGCGCCGATTGGCTCTCCAGTTGCATTCCGTCCCCCGCACTGATACGACACCCCGCGCACATCAAGTGTACAGTCGCGTTCTTAATTGTATTGTTATTACTGTTATTTGAATTTGTTTGAAGAATTCAGTTTTTTAAGTTTGTTTGTGACTTTAAAGTGAATATGCCTAGAAGAAATACTGTTTTGAAAAGGCAGGCAAGGAAAATGGTTTATGACGTTAATTGTTTTTTAAAAAGGGAATCTAATGAATTAATTGATTCTTTGAAACAAATCAAAAGTGAGATTAATGAAGCTACAAGTACTTTACTCAGTCATTCGGAAAGCAGCACTGTAAATTTGAGCCAGATAAAACAAACTGCGAAATTATTAAGGCAGGAAAAATTTAATTAAATGGCGATTTAGGGAAAATTCAAAAAAGGACAGCAGAGTCTACAAATACGTCAATTGCAACGGTAAGGAACATCTCCAATTAAGCCAATAATGGCTATTGGCTATTGTATTGCTTGCGCGACGCGGAAGGGATAGCTGCGCAGTACCCATGCGCACCCATCCCTTCCGCGTATCGTTCAGCGTTAGACTTACATGCCGCGACTTATAGGGATCATGAAACGAGTCGAGGGTTGTACGGATCTGGTAAGACCAACGTATCGGGCTACTCTTTTTCCCTGGACTTAGCCAGTGATGATACATACATACATAGACTGCTAAAAACATAACCCTTCCTTTGGGCTTTGTCGTAGTTGGGTAAAAACTGGATATTTACCATGATTTGTGAGTTTATATAAAACTAGCAACCCGCCCCAGTTTCGCACGGGTGCAATGCTGTTACTAAATATACTACAGAATGTCTTTATATACAACGTTTACAGCTTATTTGTCATTAGACAATACAAACATTTTTCCTTTAGAGGTTACTCTTGAAAGAGTATTTTGAAAGAGTATATACGACATCACATTAAAATTATCAGTGTTTCTCTGCTATATTATGCATGTATTATACATATCAACCTTCCTCTTGAATTCATCTATCTATTTAAAAAACCGCATCAAAATCCGTTACGTAGTTTTAAAGATCTAAGCATACAGAGGGACAGATAGGCAAAGGGAAGCGACTTTGTTTTATACTATGTAGGTAGTGATGTAGGTAGTGTAGCGGCCAAGCGCAATCCAGGCAACCTTTGGGTGGAATGGAAAGTAAAGTTTAGATTTTATATATTGCAAAAAGACATCGCAAGATTTTCCCCATAAACCGTCAGTGAATGACCTCCTCAGATTACGAGGGGTGGGTCCCGATCGGGTTACCGTTGTTGTTTGAGTCATTAGCTGTATTACAGTAATAAGTAATAGCTACGAGTATATTGGTATTGTGATTGATTAGGGTGGATCGAAGACCACTCGAATGTATTGACCGAATTGAAAGGACAGAATCGGTACATAAGGCTATTATTAAATAACTTTTAAAACTATCATGGTAAGGAACGGTGGTAGTAGGGTTTGCACTATCCGTAAGATTTTGGTATCCGGATAATTCGGATAGTAGTGAACATTACTATTCGGTTATCCGGATATTACGGATAATAATTTTGGGAAAAGCGTTAAAAACGAAAATAATTGTTATTAAAGTAGGTATAAACAATGTTTAAGTTATTCCAACATTCACCATTACAATATAAATCACTTTTGACGATAAAGAAACTCGATAGATATACTTTAGATCACGTTTTCTGTCACAAAACTTGTCTAGCAATAAGTAAGCAACTTGTCAGTCGCGACTTTCTGAATGTTTTATAATGCGACACATATTAAAAATAAAGGATAAATAGTGTTTTAAATTCAGATTACTTTTTAGATATACGTACTTACTGCACATAATTATGAAATTATGGTTTTGATGTAGTTAATTTCATGTTCAAATCGTGATTTTTTGATGAATTTTACTATTCGTTTTATTCAAATTATCCGAATATATTGATCGCTACTATCCGGATAGTCAAATCACACGGATATCCGAATAATACGGATATTCGGATATTCGAATTGCAAACCCTAGTGGTAGTAATAGTTTTAGTGAATTCATTCCTAGCAAGAGACTGAGAAAGAGGGTAGATCGTTATACATATCTGCTCGCAGACTTTAGTTTATTCGTGATCAAATATTCCGTTTTTAGTACAACATAGATGTTTTTAAGACAAAACGGGTGTTGTCGCGTACATATTTCGTGGCACTATTTTATTGTACAAAGATTAAGGTCGGCTTGCACACCGATTCATAAACGTATTTAGCGACTAAACATGTTTAAATTTTACGCATTTGTTTGATTTTACAACTCCTTAAATCATATTTAGCCACGTTTAGGCAGCGTTGCGCGCGTCGCCCTAAGAATATTTTCTTTTGTGTTTTGGGAGGCTCGCGAGATCTCAGCTCGGGGCAAACCACTAGTATAAAAGTTTGAAAAAGTAATTTTTCAATAAAAAACTTATTTATTGAAAAACTCGTACACGATGCTTATTGGAGTAGACTTGACCATTTTATCGGCACCTAATTAACGATCTTACCACACCTCCCCACAGAATAGGTAATACATAATTAAATACACATTATCCTATTATCCAAGTGATATCGAAGCCTCACAAGTTAATCCACTGTTACAAGCCGATTACGTCTGTCTGTCTGTATTATTAACTGCATATCAACATAAACTAATCTTGTGGTTTATGTTATGAGTTGGTGTCAGTTTACATGTGGTATTAGCTAGTCATCAGCAGCATGATATCAGCCTTAGGACGTCCATTGCCGTGGCCTATGCATCCCCATACCCTGCAACCGTTATCAAGTCATCTTTCGAGCTAGTGGGGGCGTTGGGGGGGGGGGGGGGGCTGTGAGCTGTCCTACGCTGAGCTTGAACCTTTCTGCTCACTGTAACTTCAGCTTGATAATATTCTCGGCTATGTCAGTGATTTTGATTGGTCTATGAAACTCCTCATCTCTGATTTCAACTCGTAGAGACCAACATTAGCTGGTTAATAAATAAATAAATTCTATATTGCAGAATTCATTGCTTTTTGGAATATTTGATTTTGTAAACCTTAAATGTTATACGGAGAAGTTATAGAGCGAGATCTCCTAATAAAGGTATTATTTACTTAAAAGGAGGCTTCAACAAAAATGTACTAATGGAGACCTTTCATTTGACGTCCTATTTGATCTAACATATATCTCAATAACCCCCCCACATTTTTAGTTTATTTAGTCACATCAAAATTGTGCCATCGCTACCTACCTACCTGATACATGAAATTTGATACACAGGTAGGTAGGTAGTGATGGCACAATTTTGATGTGACTTGAGATACGAGTATACAGTTCAAGAAGGGTCATAAAAATGTTACTTGTAATCTCTATACATGCAGTTACCAGTTAGCGACGCGGTCTGTATCTCGCATTGTGAAGGCTTTTCTTACATTGAGAGGTCAGTTTTTACTGGAAATGATGCTTGATGTGTAGCCGTGCGTACCCACCAAATGATTAATTAAATATAAACTACACAATTAATTACTGAAGGACGAAATGGGATCATTCATTGAACTGGACTCCAGTGTAGTATAGCCGTTAGCCAGTGTCGATATTTTTATAGATAACGGAACACTTCGTGCGCGAGTCCGACTCGCACTTGGCCGGCTTTTTTAATTGTCACATATTTTTTCACCACATTGACTTTGTCATGTTTGAGGTTTGGTGCAATATCAGATTTAGTTTTCTGTTAATTTGAAATAAAAAGGTGATTTTAAATTTTTGGCCTAACCTTCTGGACGTTAAGGGAAACATACAGTTACTTTGAATGCAAAAGTGGTCTATGCCACATAAAAATATTTTCAAAAATAATTTTCTTCATCACAAATAATGTTCCATAGTACATAAATAAAATACACGTGGAAACTTAATTTAAAAGTATTATAATTACTATGCAATCAATTTAAATTCATGAAAATTCAAACCTCTTTATCTCCATACTAACTATGTTAAGCTTAGGCCACTTTTGCGCTGACGGCCTCACCTCATACTTCATTGTCATTGGTAATGACCAGGGTTACCAACAAAGAACCAGTTACAAGAACAAACAACTGACCGTACCATAAACAAAGCTGCCCACCGAAAGTTATAATATAAAATCTGGATATTACACGGGAAAATATGCAGAGTGCGTCCTCGAAGTAAACTGAGACCACGTGTGCTCACGTGCTGAGAGGGTAAGGATTGTAGCACAGTGCGAGATATAAATTAAACAAACTGCTAAGCTGCTTAAGAGTAGTAGAGTTACCAGTGAAAGGGCTCGCCCGGGGAAGTATATACCCATTTCTGCCGCCAAGTAGCATTGCTGTGTTTCGGTTTGTATTTTTGTCTTTAAAAGGTCTTTATTGAACATAAATGTTTTCAGCGTATTACAACTAAACACAGTTTAGTATAATAGTATCTTAAATTAGAATAACTCAGCAGGATATAGCACCTTTATAAGTTTTTTGATAAAATTAGTAAAAAGAATTACACTTTGTATATCAATTTTCTAAATTATATGTAGACAAAATTTTTCCAGAAGTACTTATTAAAAAGTTGCTATGAGCACTTTGTATAGCGCGCATTTTTAAGGTCAAGAAAGGTTTTTTAAGGTATGCAGGGTATGGTTGCCGGTGAAATTACAGGCAGGTTGCCTCAAGCTGATAGACGCAAGGCAGTGCGTCGTAGTCTACGACGCACTGCCCTGACGCACTCTACGACTCGTAGAGCACGTTTCCAAGGAGCGTTACCTACTCGTACGAGGCAGTGCTTTGTTATAGGCGATGGTTACCACTTGCCATATGCTTAACGTAAACGGGATTATTACAGTTATTTGAAACCGTGTAATATTTCTCGTTTTTTATTCCGGAACGGTAACGATTTTTTTTGTCATTTTTCATCACATCTCTAAAATTAAACGACTTGCATAAAATGATTTTGGAATGTATAAATTAAGCTCTTTTATACGATACCCAACTTGACCTGATAAACCTATTTTGAAATGTTGACCCCCACCATTATGCCCGCTTAATCTTTGACATCATATAGAATTCCAGAGCGACTGATCTTTTGCGGCCTAGTGGGGGACTGTCCCATGCTGCGCTTGCCCAAAGCCATTTAAGCTTGCTTATTCTTTGTACAAACATCTCTGTCCGAGCAGAGTCCATTGGAGGAGGCTTATACCGCCACATGCTGTCCATACACGACAGCACATCTTTATATAGTATAAAATGAAGTCGCTTCCGCTGTCGTCTGTTCGCTTACATCTTTTAAACTACTCAACGAATTTTAATGCAGTTTTCAGCAACAGATAGAGTGATTTAAGAAGAAGTTTTATATGTATAATATATACACATTATAGTACAGAAAAGCTGAAAAATATATTTTTGTGCGCTTAAATCGCAAACCCAGTGTTTGCGATTTAAGCCTTACGAGATAGATCAAATTAATGTACTATGGAATTGTATATCTTAAAAAGATCGATTACCTGACTGCGCAGGAGGGTAATGTTTTATAAAAAAACGTGTGCGTAGCGTCCGCGGGCAGGTCAGCTATTAATATTATAAATAAGTAATAAGAGTTATGTAGTTTTTTTTTTGGTTTTACGTTATAATTAATAATTTTCATATCATCATCATCATCCACAGCCCATAAGTACCCACTGCTGGGTGTAGGCCTCCCTTTGTAAACGCCACCCTTCCCGGTCCTGTGCTGCGCGCATCCAGGAGTTGCTCGCGACTTTCTTTATGTCGTCGACCCACAGCGCTGACGGACATCCTGGACTTCTTAGGTCTGTTCTTGGCCACCATTCGGTCACAGATTTACTCCACCACCTCCGTCTAGCCAAGTGTCCTGCCCAATGTCCAATTTTCATATATATGTACTTAATTTTATAGTATAGTGGAAATAAAGCTTTTTAGGGTTCCGTAGCCAAATGGCAAAAAACGGAACCCTTATGGATTCGTCATATCTGTCTGTCTGTCCGTCTGTATGTCACAGCCATTTTTTTCCGAAACTATAAAAACAAAAAATTTTTTTTTATAAACCCATACGTGGGGTATTGGTCTTCAAAAATGATATGAGGTTTCTAATATATTTTTTTTATATATGATGTACATTACCATGCAAACTTCCACCGAAAATTGGTTTGAACGAGATCTAGTAAGTAGTTTTTTTAATACGTCGTAAATCGTAAACTGCAATTTACTTTTCATTCAATCAACTAAAGTAAAAAAAAGTTACAACGAACTACAAGAACTTTTATATTATGTTACTTGCTGCTACGGAACCCTTCATGGGCGAGTCCGACTCGCACTTGGCCGCTTTTTTTATTTCTGAAGTGAAAACTTCTTTAGGCGCGTTAGGCATTTTTGAGATGGGGAAAAACCATTAAACTCGCGACACTGTTACCGTTACCGACACCTCTGTATATAATTTGAAATGGGAAAAAACTATTGAGCTCGAGACACTGTTACCGCTACCTACACCTCTGTATATCAGTATCTGTAGTTTAGTCTGCTTTTATTCAAGTTTTCACTTCTGTTGGCACTCCCGGAGTGCCACTGTTTTTTATTAATCTTTTGTGCTATGTCGGTGAGTTTGGTTCGCTTACAAATGTCCTCATAAAAGTCATAGATACATTATATTATAGCATAGCTTTCATTGCGTCTCAAACCTTACGTAATAATAAAGCCAACACGTCACGCGCACGCGGCTCCATCGCATTACTTTAACAATTTCTGAGAGCTTTAAATAGCATAGGTAGTAATGCTCTGTGTATAACATGCTTAATATTTGAACCTCACGTGATTTTGCATCTTATATCTACGGGATAAGGAGAAATATTGCTTGGACGGTGTGAGGGTCAAGTTCAGAGATTAATATTCCTAGGTAAGTATGGTTTATGTGTTAAGTTATTTAGGTGTATGGGATTAGATATGCGAAAATTATGCGTTTCTTAGTATGGTTTGAAGATTTTATGGCCGTTCGGGCAGAAAGGTTTTGAAGTTAAGACTACGTGGTCTACGTAAAATAGACTACGTTAGGTAGGTACGTAGTGTACCTATTAGAAAGAAAAAAAATACGATGCGCGCGCATACCCACAGCCAAAAAGCGGCATGATGAAATTAGCTGATAACTGAAAACTCATATCTAGTATATTAAAAGTAGTTTCTCAAATGTTCATAAATAGCCGCTATGAATACTAGCTTTCTATTAAAAAAACCGCGTCCGAAGTGGTCCATCCATTTGGGAACTACGATGCCAAACAGACACACAGACAGACCACTCTTTTAGCCTCGGAGTTAATACATCATCTATCTTTAACTAGTGGTTCGGCCCGAACTGTGATCTCGCTAGTCTCACATAAAAAAATATATTATTTGTAATCTTTGACATCAAAATAGTGCCACGAAATACATAATCAACTAACGCGCCCTACAGTTTCATGCAAATGAAAAGTAACGGGTGTTCATGTTAATTGGATTTTTTAGGGTTAAATTGCAGCTATAGTCTCATTTTGGATTTTTTACCTGTTTTGAACCTCAATATCTCACCAAAACCCCCATTATTTTTGCTCATTTAGTCACACCAGGACTGTGCCATCAATACTATATATCAAATTTCACCACGATCGGATCGACGCTTCGAAAGTTATCCTGGAACAAACAAACATACATACATACAACGCTGAGTGCCCAAGTAGATCGCTTCGCTCGATTCGCTCGATCAATAAATAATCACCATTCTCGAAAAAAGGAAACTTTATTAACTGACTTCAAAAAAAGGAGGAGGGTCTAAGTTCGGTTGTATTTTTATTTATATTTTTCATGTTTGTTACCTCAGAGCTCCGTCGTTTATCAACCGATTTAGAAAATTCTTTTTAATTTGAGGTATATCCCCTATATACCATCAATATTGGTCTACCATAAATTGGTCTCATTGAAGTTTAATTAAAACCGGCTCTGTAGTTTGGTTTTAAAATGAATATAACTGGTTTCGATTTTCTGTTTTCTGACGTGTATGTTTTTGTTTCTAGTTTCTCGCTTCCAACAACGACGTCGTTGTTGGAAGCGATAAACTAAAAATGGTCTGCTCATACGTTTATTTTGGCCATATTTTATCTTTTGGCAAGGAGTATCAGATGCAGGAACTCACCAGGCGAGTTAAACTTGGATGGGCAGCTTTCGGCAAACTAGCTGACATATTAAAATCCACTCGTATTCCAGAATGTCTTAAAACACGTCTCTATAACCAATGTGTTCTGCCAACTATGACATATGGTACCGAGACATGGAGGCTCACGAAGGAGGCTGCGTACAAAATAAGTGTAGAACAGAGAGCCATGGAGCGCGCCATGCTCGGCATCACACTCTTAGATCGAGTTCCCAATACTGAAATTCGCAAGCAGACTAAAGTACAAGACGTCAGCAAGCGAATATGGGGCTCAAGTGGAGTTGGGCAGGACACATGGCCTGACGTAGTGACGACAGGTGGACTAAGGTCCTAACGTAGTGGAGGCCGAGAACTGGGCATCGAAATAGGGGACGTCCACTAGCGAGATGGGTCGACGATATCCATAATACCGTAGGTCGTACGTGGTTCAGACTGGCACTGGAGCGGGACAAATTGCAGAACAAAGAGAGGCCTATGTCTAGCAGTGGGTCGACACGGGCTGAAAATGATGATTTTTTTGTTTAAAACTTAACAGTTTAAGTTGGTTGTGAGAAGGATTAGAACAAAGACGAGTCAATTATTTATTCTGTACCCCTAAACTGATCACGTGTTGTTTACGACGTGTTTACATTAGTTTACGATCGACTGTTATTGGACTAAATAAACTAACGAGACAAAATTAGTTAGCTAACGACAGAGGGCGCTGGGGCGTGGGTATAACGGATTAATAAGCCGTTAAACGCTTTCGTTAAATAAGCTCAAGAGTATGTTTAATGCACAGGTTGTTTTTTTGAACTAAAACTTTTTTATGTCTTGGAGAGTAAGCTGGTGAATGCGTCACGAAAAGTGCGAACGGAAGTTGAGAGGGAGATATAAGTTAGTGAAGATAAAAAGAGAGAGAGTTACGTTTCGTATATTACTATAGGGTCAAGAGAGAGAGAGAGAGGTGCGAGCACACATTTTTTTCCCTCTTTCTCTCATAGCCTGTTGATTTGTTGCATATCTCCTATCCCAACTTAGCATAAATTATACAAACTGCAAAAACAAAACATTCCTTCATGTTGTATAATAGAATTAATTTTGCTATAAATAAAAAAAAGTATTTACGTCGTTTCGTATGAATCAACCAGCTTCGATTTACGAAAAAGTTCAGCTATTCCACAACAGATCCCAGGCAGCAGCAGTCGTGTGGTCGTACACTCGGTTTTTTTATAAATTATAGGCTAGCGTTTGAGCACGATCTTGCTTGATGGTAAGCGAAGATGCAGTCTACGATGGTACACGCTTGCCTACGCACGGCTTACTACGGCTTGCTAGGCAAGTGGCCTAGGGTGTGGCAAGTTGAAGGGATTCTAAAGGGTATATTTTTTAATACAGATTGGATTTTTAAACAGTTTACAAATCAGCAACGTCTGCTCAATAAACTGTTGATTTTAACCTAAGCCTGGAGGACGGATCCGCTAAATGTAAAGACGACCTGTTAAAGGTTGCTAGGAGCCGTTGGGTGCAGGCCGCACAAGAAATCGCTCTGGAAATCTCTGGAATCCTATCTTCAGCAGTGGAAGTCTTATTGCTGAAATGATGATGATGATTACAGAAACCGCTCCACAAATCTTGTAGTTGTAAATGTTTTTTCAGTAAGTCAAAAAGACATTTAATTAAAAAAAAAAGCTTCTTTACAAAAATAACGATTTCAAAGTATTTGAAGTACCTATACTCGGTCACAGTATTTTGGAAGTGAAAACTTCTTTAAGCGCGTTGGGCATTTTTGGAGATGGCAAAAAACCATAGAACTCGCGACACTGTTAACGTTACCTTTACCGACACCTCTGTAAATAAGTAGTGAAAACTTCTTATGGCGCGTTGGGCATTTTTTGAGATGGGAAAAAAACCATGGAATTTGCGACACTGTTACCGTTACCGACACCGCTGTATATAAGTAGTGATAACTTCTCTAGGCGCGTCGGGCATTTTTTGAGATGGGGAAAAAACCATTGAACTCGCGACACTGTTACCGTTACCGACACCGCTGTATATAAGTAGTGAAAACTTCTCTAGGCGCGTTGGGCATTTTTTGAGATGGGGAAAAAACCATTGAACTCGCGACACTGTTACCGTTACCGACACCGCTGTATATAAGTAGTGAAAACTTCTCTAGGCGCGTTGGGCATTTTTTGAGATGGGAAAAAACCATTGAACTTGCGACACTGTTACCGTTACCGACACCGCTGTATATAAGTAGTGAAAACTAGGCGCGTTGGGAATTTTTTGAGATGGGAAAAACCATTCAATTCAAATTATTATTTTTCAAATCATTATTTATTTGCACATAAAAACAATATAAGTAAGTAAGTAGGTACATAGCAAGCTTATATCTAAAAACATAGCGCTTATATCTAGTTCATTTACTACGCTCCTAATTACCTTACAATAGTAGGGTAGGGGTGTGCTACGAGCCAGACTAGACTCCGTGATGACCTCCGTGACTCCGCGGGTTCGATTCCCGCCGCGGGTCAAATGTTTGCATGATGTACATAATATATTTGTTCCGGGTCTGGCTGTTTCTCTATATGTATTACCTATAAGTAGTTTATTTACAAAAGAAATGTAAATATGTATTCTATCAGTTATCTGGTTCCCATAGTACAAGCTCTGCTTAGTTTGGGGCTAGATAGTGCTGTGTGAAATATCCAGCAATATTTATTTATTTACTGTATACAGTACCATTGAACTGACGACACTGTTACCGTTACCGAAAGCTATGTATCTCGTAATTGTTCAAGTTTTCACTTCTGTCGGTAGGTACTCCCCGAGTGCCACTTTTTTACTGTTTACGACGAAGAGTGTTATTGCATTTTTTATGCGCGGTTTCTGTTTACACTTTTCACAAAATTAAACACATTTCGTGCAATTTTTTCCATTGAAATTAATAAACGCTAAATTAGGCAGCCATTTAAGGTTTATATGATTAGCAAAGCACTCATTTCACACTCGCCTTCAATTAGAAGCGTTATTAAATTTCGTCTCATTAAATTTTTGTCATATGTTTATGACTTTATAACGCAATTAAGGAAGCTTTTATTATATACGAGTAAGCCTTCACGGTAACATACCTTAGGCTTTATAATAGACTAGCTGACCAATCCGCAGCTTCGCACGCGTAGTCTATATTAATACTAATGTACTAATACTAATATACTAATACTAATATACTAATACTAATATACTAATACTAATACTAATATATACTAATATTATAAAGAGGAATGATTTGTATTTTTGTGTGTATGTTTGTAATGAATAAACTCAAACTACTGGACCGATTTAAAAAATTCTTTCACTGTTAGGAAGCTACACTATCCCCGGGTGACATACTTTTTAGCCAACTGCGCATAAGGAGAGTAATGTTTTTATTGAAAAACTACGCGTGCGAAGCTGCGAATTGGTCAGCTAGTAATATTATAATGAGGAAAGATTTTTATTTTTCTATTTTTATGTATATTACTCGTGCGCGATAACTTGGGACCTGCTAGGAATGCGACTCCCCGACCGCTTCCCCTGCACTTCCCCGATGGCGCCCGTATTGTACCGTTTGCATCACTATTTTTTACTAGGGTTTTTAGTCTCGTACTGGCCTACGTCACGTAACGACGCGCTCTGGAATTCTTTTAGTTTTCGTTTGTGTTGTAGTTTTACCAGCATAAGTGAGAGTGACTGGAAAAAAGAAGTCAACCATGTGGACAGGCTTCGATAAAAGTATTGGGACTATGACCTCTTACAAGAGACGAATGAATCGCAATTAATTGTAAATTTATCGGATACCTCTTCGTCAAGTGATTATAGTGAGACTGAGAACGAAGAACAACCTCTAGAAGGCATAAATCCACTAAGTAGTGACGAAGATGAGATAATGTAAATAATAGATAAAATAAATGTATAAACTTAAACATTGTATTTATATTTTATTCAAATAGTGTAAAAAAGATTAGATAAAAAGCAGCGTCCTCCCTGAGTAACATAATAAATTAGGTTAAAAAAAACAAAGACGAAGCCGCGGGCGGCTGCTAGTTATGTTCGCTTTTTTGCGGTAGGTACAAACACGCCATAATGACGTCACCGCGCTCAGGTCCCAACTTATCGCGCACGGGTAATATGTTTGTAATGAATAAACTCAAAAACTATTGGTCCGATTCCAAAAAAGCTTTCGCCATTGGAAAGCTACATTCACCCTGAGTAACATAGGCTACTTTTTACCCAACTGCCCAAAGGAGGGTAATGTTTTTATTAAAAAACTACGCGTGCGAAGCTACGGATTAGTCAGCTAGTGTTTCAATAAAAGCATTACCCTTCTTCTGAGCAGTTGGATAAAAAGTAGCCTATGCTACTCAGGGATAATGTAGCATTCTAAGGCATTTGTCTTACCGCTGCCGGTGGTGAGCGAGAAGCAAGTAGAGCTAGAAACTAGAAACGAGTTGGTGAGCAGCGAGAAGCGAGTGTGAAGGTC
This sequence comes from Philereme vetulata, assembly GCA_918857605.2. Classification (NCBI taxonomy): domain Eukaryota; kingdom Metazoa; phylum Arthropoda; class Insecta; order Lepidoptera; family Geometridae; genus Philereme; species Philereme vetulata. The sequence goes on from OU975461.1 coordinate 7,237,451, forward strand.
CTATAGTTTTCTCGCTGGGCTGTAAAGCGAGTGAGCGAGTGCGGCGGGCGATACTCACGGCGTGTGTTCTGACCGCCAAGCGAGCATCGCTGAGCGAGCATCGCTGAGCGAGTGTTGTAGTTGTTGCGACCAATTAGTAGAGAGCGAGTTCTCGCCGGCAGTGTGAACGGCCAGCGATCAACTATTAATATACGTGTCTCTTTTACTGACACGGAATCTATATCTTTTGTTCGTTTCTTGAGCGAGAAATAGTTGATAGCTAATCGCTTACTCGCCGCCGTTGATACAAGTGCGATAAGGTGAACGAACTTTTGAAATCGGATAAGTAGTTTTTGAGTTTTTTACAGAAATACAAATCTTGCTTGTAAATAATGTTAGTATAGATAAGTCGACGACTAACAAAACCTATAAAGTACCTATCTACTAACTACTAATACAATACTGTACATTTGTGTTTTTTTATTTCATGTTATATAAATATACTACCTGGAGATGAAATAAACAAATGGTCCACCTGATGTTAAGTGTAATCATCTTCGCCTATAACAAAACATTGCCTCGTAGATCACGCACCTTATAAAAGTGCCCTACGATGCACTGCCCTGCGGCCATCAACTTGAGGCAAGTGTAAAGTTTCATGTACCTGTTATTTCACTGACATGAACCATACCGTTCCAACTATGTTATACAATATATAGTTGGTTGAAATAAAAAAAATAATAATATTAAATAAATATAGCTTACGACTATGTTAATTCCCATGATAGTCATTCTCGGATCTCTTACTCAGTACTCAGACCCGATATCCCAAAAGGGGTAGTCAGAGACAAGTCCAAACAGTACGATAAGAATTCAGGTGATAGGGTGCAAGCACATCGCCAAATAAATGATGATGATAAATCATCTCCATTTTTTTAACTGGATAGATCTCACCACAATCTCACCTGTTATGCGATGATGTGGTCTTAGATGAAGCACGAAGATTTAGAAGAAACCTATTCACCTTAAAGAGGCCTAAATTGCTATATTATGATAGTAATATGGCCTCAGGTTTTATTACAAGTCTAACCTAACTTAGCTCTTGTGTATAGGTATTTAAGAGTGTTAATAAAATCAATATAGAATTGCAAGCATCATTTCAGATATTCAGAGATATATAAACACACCTACATCTCATTCTTATTGGCTCCAATATCTACCTTAGAGTAATAAAACGCAATGTTGTTGGTGTCCTAGAGATACGAGTATTTGTCATAATTGAAACTTTTTTTTAAATTTAAACAACTCGTTTTTAGGGTTCCGTAACTCAAAAGGTAAAAATAGAAACCTTATAAGATCACTCTCCTGTCCGTCTGCCCATGTGTCACCATCGATTTTCTCAGGAACGGGTGGATCTAGCAAGTTGAAATTTATACCATATTCTGAGGTCTATAGTCCCACACCAGTCAATACGATAAAAATATATGGGAAAATTTAGGTTTTCGCGAAAACTTGTGAGTACCAAAATTTACCATTATTATCATTTTTTTATTTTTCGGAACTTTCCCTTTACTTGTGCTGTAAGACCTTGCTTTTTTAGGTCAACCGGAAGAACCCTATAGGTTTTGGGTCGAAATCCTATATGGTAGTTCCAGTTGACCTAGAATCACAAAATTTGGCAAAAAGCAAGGTCTTTGGCAGTCGTGGCAGTACAAATAAAGCAAAAAATCTAATAAATAAAAAAGTTGCCAATTAAAGGGTGTCCCCATACATACATAGTTGACGCCAATTAAGATAGTTCTCTGAGTTGTATGGGCGCTCATACAATTTAGAGGACTAGCTTAATCGACACCAATCTCAAATAAGATAAATAATAGTATGCTATTGAATAAAATAAATATTTAAGTTGAGCTTCCATACAGCAGACATGATTATCTTGCCGTTTTTATAGATAATGGTGCAGAACCCTTCGTGCGCGAGTCCGACTCTCACTTGGCCAGTTTTTTGTGTTACGAAAACATTTATTAACAAAAAGAATATGCAAATATTTACATCTCTATAATAAATACATAAGATATAGTTGAATTATCTAAAGACCACCGTTGCAAACGATCTGTAGATAGTTCAACTGCTGCAGATCACTATCACTACTTATCGCATCAACCCTGTAGCGGGTTGCCTTCGACACTAAAAGACGCCACTGGTCCCTAACTGCACCACTTCTTGCCAGTCTGACACTTGGAGAACACGGTCTTTCTCTTACTCACCCTTCCAGCGATATCTGAGTCTACTACTGGCATTCCTAAGTAGGCACGTTTGGCAGCACGATCGTCCTCCATTCGCTCAACGTGACCGAGCCAGCGTTATCTATGAGATTATTTCGCCGATGATGTTGGGCTCGGCCACCAGTTCCGTTGCCTCCGGATTCTTCTTCACTCGTCGTCTCATAGCACCAGGCCTAGGATATTTCTTAGCACCTTTCTTTCCATCACCAGACGTTTACGCTCTGCTTCCACTGCGTACCTAAATCTGTTTACATAATTACGAGTATAATTACGAGTGTCATCTTTTAAATCAGAGGTTCCCAAACATTTTTTTCTCATAGACCACTTTCATAATTTTGCTGGTTCCTGTGGACTCCCTGCAGTTACATTTCTACCATAGACAAAATCCCAATCGACAAAAAATGTGAAAATTAGATCTAACTATGGAAATTTGCGTTGCGGCTGAGTTCCAATCACGAATTAACAGTTTTCGCCTTTAAAGTCTCGACACGTTGTATTGAATATGGAATATGCAAGTTTTTACACGTAACAGTCGCTGAGCTTCTTAAAATATTATCTGTCTACATTGATAGGTGAAGTCAAACCAACATTTTAGTTCTTCACTATCGAACCAGATAAATCGTGGACCCCCGTTTGCAAACTTTGAACCCCTATTTTTTTGTCAAGCCAACGTAGACCCCCGTCGAGTCTCCTGTGGACCCCTGGGGGTTCACCTGGACCACTTTGGAAATCAATGTTTTTAATTATCAACCAACGATGACGACTAAAAAGCCGATTTTATTTCTGTTAATCAAATAGATATTTGATTAACAGAAATAAAATCGGATTTTACTGTTAACTAAGGCTGCATTCCGAATCACGCTACAATCTATATCATCGCGCTAACAAGCGTTCCGAGTCACCGTGAGCGCGACAATGATGTCCCGTGAGTCGTTATAGATGACGTCATTACATCCGTCACTTTGCGCTACAACGTCCACGCTCTAAACCGAAATCACCGTGTGCCTTCCTGTCAAAAGTGACGTGACAGCTGGTTGGTTAGTTGCTTGTGAGTGTTCTGTGATTGGTTGGTTTTATTGCTGTTATGAAATTATAGGAACACTGACTTGCAGCGCGTTCCTGAGCGTTCCGAATCCTTGACAGCACTCAACTGTCATCAGCGCGATAGATGAATCGGTACGGAAAATAGCTACGTGAACGCCAGCAGCGATTATGTCGTGATTCAGAATGCAGGGTAATTATCAACTATACAAATTTGTTGGTTTAGTTTAATTTGTGATATAATTCCCATAGTCCCTTCTTAGTTTGGATATAACGAAATGTCCAGCATTATTTATATATCAATTACGTATTGGCCTTAGGTTTAATAATAATTTATTCTCAAACTGATAATAACTATCACCTACATTACAGTTAGTAGACATAGAAATAATATTGTGGTTTGTTCAAGTTAAAGTACCTAGGTAAGTATTCAATGAACCCATTCGTAGGTCGTTAGTTACATGATTCGATTCGAATCCCGCGGATCAAATGTTTGTACCTCCATTGTTGTAATGTTACAAAAATCCTCTCCATCCAAAGGTTGTCTGCTTCTAAGCGATAAGACCGCCCATTGTAATTGATGCTTTATAAATTTTTATTTTTTTTGTTTGTTTCTTTTGTGGTGTACAACAAAGTAGTTTGAAGTAAAACTTCTTTACGCATGCTTGACTTGGGGAGTAAGCTGGTGAATGCGTTACGAGAAAGAATAGAAAAAGAGAGTGGTACGTTTCGTATATTACTGTAAGGGCAAGAGAGAGGTGCGAGCACACATTTTTTTTCTCTCTTTCTCTAATAGCCAGTTGATTTGTCGCATATCTCCTATCCCAAGATAGCCTTTATTATACAAACTGCAATAACAAAACTCCTTCATGCTGTATAATAGAGTTCATTTTGCAATAGATAAAAAAATGTATTTACGACGTTTCGTATTTTGAATCTACCAGTTTCGATTTACGAATAAGTTCAGCACTTCCACAACAGATGGCAGGCAGCAGCAGAAGTATAACTTCAGTCGTGTGGTCTAAATCACACTCGTTTTTCATTCATGTTGCGTTGATGACAGTTTGCATGATCTACAGATATATAATTAGTACTGATTTTAACGTGTATTTATCGCGTATGTACACGTTTAAATCTGTAATTATGTACAGTGATCGCAAAAAATTAAAAAAATACTAGAGATATGCGTTCCGGGTCTGGATGTTTCACTTTATTTTTAAGTAAGTATGAGTATGTGTTTACAAAAAATAAAGTATATACCTAATTATTCCATCAGATCTACAAGCTCTGCTTAGTTTGGGGCTCTTAGCGCTGTGTGAAATGTCCAGCAATATTTAATTATTTATTTTATTCCTTCAGGTCCTCGAAGTGATGTGAATCTCGACGATCAGCCGTGTTTCTTACTTATTTGCACCAAGCCAGGAAGACTTGGTTGCGTAGATACAGATGATATGATATTTCAACATCATCGCTGTCTTTTTAACAAATAGATGAATGCCGAATTTATTTGATTGAATATGTCACAAAGAAAAACCATCCTTTCGGAGAAATTCTTCTGTAAATAATAAATATGTATATAAAGAGGAAAGATTTGTTTATTTGTATTGAATAGGCTCCGAAACTACTGGACCGATTAAATAAAATATTTCACTGTTGGAAAGCTACACTATCCCCGGGCATAGGCTACTTTTTACATAACTGCGCAGAAGGAGGGTAATGTTTTTTTTTAAAACTACGCGTGCGAAGTTGCGAATTGGTCAGCTAGTAATAAATAAAGCTGGACATTTCACATAGTGCTATATAGCCCGAAACTAAGCAATGCTTGTATGCTTATTTATTTTTTGTAAATACATACTTATAATATATAGAGAAACAACCAGACCCGGAACAAATCTGTAGATCTGTAGATCATGCAAACATTTGTTGCAAACCGGCGACCTCTTGCGTCTCAGCCGGCTATTCGCCCACTGCGCCACGGAGGTCGTATATCACCTTGCTTTGATCATAGCCCACGTCATATTAAAAGTGGTGTATTTGCCACGTCTATCAAAACGCAATCCTCTCCCCATTCGATGCTCTACGACTGCATCCCTAGAGTGTATGGGATATTGATTGGAGTTTTCGCACTGTTTTCAATACTTTATTATTTCCCCCGTAGGCTGTACATCCATTGTCTTACTGAGATTGAGTCGGGGCACAGTGTACTCGTTTACAGTACTGCAACATCTAAGATGTGGGTACAGTCACCTGCAAAAATAAGTACATGATATTAACAAAGAACATGTTATTAATTTGTACGTACCATATACCTTTTAGATCCGCGAATAAAGAAATCTTTCGCCGCGAATATAGGAATTGGGTCTCATTTTTTTTATCCGCGAATAGGTAAAACGCAAACGGTTCATTGCGCGAATAAAGAGCTTTTACTGTGTACGTCATTTAAATAGTATTTTCATCTAAATCAGTTCAACCCATTAGTCAGGAAAACGATACTAAAAGACAAATATATAGTCACTTTCGAATTTATAATATTAGTATGGATGTTTTCATTTAAACCCGGAACAAATATGTGTAAATCGTACACACATTTGTTTTGCGGCGGGAATTGAACCTGTACTACACCACGGAGGCCATAATTTTTTTTAAGTTATTTTGAAATCACACTTATACCTAGTCAGGTCATAAGAATTGTCACACAGTAAAAACTTTTCTTTTAGAATGCTGGCCACAAAAAAGTTTATAGAATTCGAATTTCGAATTGTTCATGAAAATAAAACTGTATACTTTTTAGAATTTTACTCATTTTTAAATATGGAGTGGACGCTTAAAGAAGACCGTCTGAACTACAACCATGTACCGAACACCAGAAAAGGCTGGATCGGATACGGATTTACTCAAAAAAAAAAGAGGATTTTGACCCGGAATCTCGACGTGTTCCCGTTACGACCCGAGGAAAGCGTAGGCGTTCCCCTGAAAGGTCAGTTGATGAAAAACTTTCCTTATTCGAAGACAAACTAACAGAAATGTTTAAAAACTTGAAGGAAGACATTGATACCAAATTTAAAAATATAGCATCAAAACTCACGGAGATCCAAAAGAATACCGGGGACATAGAAAAGTCCATGGAATTTTTATCATCAAAGTTTGAAGAGATGGCTAAGAAGGTCAACCTTTTAGAGCAGCAAATAAAAGACAAACAGGTCCAAATCGACGATCTTGAAGACAAGTACGAAAATCTGCAGCGCAGCGCCCGCAACTCCACTCTTGAGATTCGGAATGTCCCTACCTCCACAAATGAAACGAAAGAGGTTCTAACGAACTTGGTTGTCCAAATGAGCAACACTATTGGAGCTAAGCTTTCGCCTAGCGACATCAAAGATATTTTCAGAGTTCCTGGGAAGTTAGAAACAAACAAACCTATCATTGCGGGGCTAACGACTACTATTCAGAGACATCGGATAATCAAGGCTGTAAAAACCTTCAATATATCCAACAAGAGTAGTAAGCTCAATGCCTTCAATCTGGGCCTCCGGGGACACAGCTCTCCCGTGTTTGTGGTAGAGCACCTAACAAGCAAAGGTAATAGGTTGCATTATCTTGCAAGAGAACTTACCAGGACAGGCCAATACAAATACTGCTGGACTTCGAACGGCAAGGTATTTGTCAGAAAAGTGGACGGAGCTCCGATCGTACTAGTTAAGAATGAGGAACAGATCGAAGCCCTCAAGTCTCCAAAGTGACTACTATACGGTGCTGTTATATGCAGTAGAATATATTTACTCGTAGCTTATATTACTAACGTTCTATTTGTAATTAGCATGATATTCTTAGTAATAGTATTTATTTATCATGGTTTAACTTTTATCTGCAGGTGCACTACACATAAAGCAACTCCACATACATCAATACAACACTATTTTAACCCAAGCTCATTTCTTCACATAGAACAACCAAAATCAAGATATTCAATTAACCATATTTCTCGACGCAAGTCACGTTTAACAAGTAACTTTGTTCTCACGATCAAACCTAACAATGGATAACAACATAACAATTAATGAAGTAGACAATATAAATGTTGCTAGGTCTTTTCAATGCCAACCTAGTGAATGCTCCAGTATTATAATCAAGCCGCGTATGTACCTCAAAGTTATAACTCAAAATATCAGAAGTATCTACAAAAACTTTGATTCCTTTGAGGTATTAATATCAACTCTTAACTTCGACAGTGATAGTCTGATCCTAACGGAGTGCTGGTTATCGCAGAAAAAGCCATTGCCCCAACTTCCAATATATAACTTCCATTCCACTAGTAAAAACATAAACCAAAACGACGGAATTGTGATCTATTGCAGAAATAACATCTCCTATGTAGTTGATGAACCTACTTTCTCAGATGCCAACTGTCTGATCATTAAAATATGCGATCATACTGAAATTGTAGCCATTTACCGGCCTCCATCTTTACCCAACATGGAAAGCTTTTTGTGTTCTTTGGAGACTATTCTGCGTTCTCTGGGTAGCACCAGGAACGTTATAGTGATAGGTGATGTAAACATTGATATCAAGCATAACAATACTGACACAAAATGTACTGACTACTTGAACCTAGCAGCCGAGCAGGGTTTCTTACCGGCAAACCAACTTCCCACTAGACTAAACAATTGCTTGGATCATGTCTTACTAAAAACGAAGCTACAAGCACTTTCGTTTGTACTACAAAGTGCCTTGACTGATCACTTGCCAGTTTTACTGTGCCTGTCACATAAACTTACCCATGGTCAACCCCTAAAATCTATCCGGAAGGTTAATTATGAAAATATTTTATCTCTTCTAAAATCGTCTAAGATTTCCGACATATTTAAAATTTTTGATCCAAATGTAGCTACCGATCTCCTTGTTAATATACTTAAGACCTCAATTAAGTACAGCATTATTTCAAGGCCCCTGGCCTCGAGGCAATGTATTTTTAAACCCTGGATTACACAAGGCTTACTGAGATGTATACGTCATCGTGATAACATGCACCTCAAACTCAAAAAACATCCTCGCGATCAAGTTCTTGCTAAGACATACAAACGTTACAGAAATTTCTGTAATTGTCTGCTCAGGAAACTCAAAGTCGCATATGAACGTTCTGAACTTCAAAAGGCGCATAAAAATGTAAAAAAGACCTGGAAAGTGATCAAGACTATCACTAACATAGCGCAGAATAAAACTGTACCTGTCGAACTCATTGACACTGGACCGGATAAACAAACGGCAACTAACAATGTTAACTCATTTTTCGCAAATATAGACAAAAAATTGGCCACTGACATAGCTAAAGAAGTAGATACTGCTACTATTCAATGTAACATAAAGACCCAAACCCATTTAAATTCATTTGTCTTAATTACAACAGATACCGAAGAAGTAGAAAAAACCATATTATCTCTGAAAACTGACTGTGCCCCTGGCTGGGACGAAATATCAACTTTTCTGCTTAAATTTTAAAAAGACATAGTTGTACCCCCACTTACGCATATTATTAATTTGTGTCTCACTAAAGGGATATTTCCAGACGCCTTCAAGAAGTCCATAATCCACCCTATTTATAAAAATGGATCTAGAGACAGTGTCACAAACTATAGGCCTATCTCTATTCTAACAGTTCTTTCGAAGGTTCTAGAAAAACTAATGAACATAAGACTTGTGAGCTATCTTGAGCACGAAAAACTTCTATCTGACTGCCAATTTGGATTCAGAGCCCAAAAATCCACTGAACTAGCAGTCTCTGCCCTCACAGAATATGTCGTCAGTAATCTGGACAACAAAAAGAAATGTGTAGGTATATTCCTAGATATGGCAAAGGCGTTTGACACTGTCTCTATCCCTCTCCTCTTGGCTGAACTAGAACGTATTGGAATAAGAGATACATCTCTGAAACTTTTTGAAAGCTACCTTTCGAATAGAACCCAGGCTGTTACCATTGGAGATGTAATGAGTACAAATGAAACAGTATCCTACGGAGTCCCCCAGGGTATCATCTTGGGTCCTACTCTCATCCTTATATATATCAACGAGCTGTGCCAATATTGTCCTGCCCATGGTAAGATTTTTACCTTTGCCGATGACACCGCTTTTATCTTTGAAGGTGAGTCGATCAAGTTCGACTACATGCTGAACTGGGTCTTCATAATGTAATAATGTGGCTCCAAAAAAACCTGCTTACTCTCAATTTTGCTAAAACTAAATTTATCCCTTTTAACATCCTACCAAGTGGCAAACCCGATAGTAGTACCATGAAAATGTATGCCCATACATGCAGTTCGTTTCCTAAGCTTATATGTGACTGTCAATGTCTTGATGAAGTAAATACCATAAAATATTTAGGCATAAAAATACATAGCCAACTAACGTGAATGCCACAAATTGACTCAGTTGCTGCACGATTGCGGAAATTAGTTTAGATTTTCAAGAAAATTCGTCATGTTGCCTCTGAAGACCTAATAAAATCTGTGTATTATTGTCTTTGTCAGTCGGTTCTTAGTTATTGCATCTCAGTGTGGGGAGGAGCATGCAAATCCAAATGAATAAAAGTGGAAAGAGCCCAGCGATCTGTAAAAGTAATACAGTTTAAACCATTTCGTTACTCTACGGAGATGTTGTACAAGGAGGCCAGGGTCCTTACGATACGACAAACATTTATTCTTCATCTTGTCCTCTTCTTTCACAAAACTACCACATATAACCCCGATGTACCTCGACTTAACAGAACAACAAAAAATGTATGTAACACAATAAGATGTAACACATGTTTTGCAAGACGACACTTTTACTTTCTGGGAGCTTATATTTACAACAAATTGAATAAGATATTACATTATTACCCGATGAACACCCATAAGTGTAAATTTACCCTGAAAATTTGGCTACTCGAACAAAACTATGTGGAAACCGAAAACTTGCTTGTTGTTTTAACGTAAAGCTTCACACACCTTACGCACAAACATAATTATTTATCCTATGTGAATATGACCTATATATATACCTATATATTATATTTACTCGTTTATAAATATAAAAATATTGTAATTATTACTTATTTTATTTTTTGTACAAGTTTGTAACTGTAACAAGAATTATTCTTCTTCAGTACAAGTGTTATTCCGGCGGGAGGCATAGGCATGCCATATCACAGGTCTTCCTAGTTTGGGTGCCTATGTTTCTTTTGCAACTAGGTTTTAATATTTAACTAAAATACTGAATCTGATGTACCTACCCTAGAGCTGTGAAGTTCGTTACTGAAAATAAATTATCTTTATCTTTATCTTATCTTTACCGTATTGCAGTTATTGCGTTGCATCGTTGCGGTTACGCGCCAATTCAAATTTTTGACATACTGAAAAATTTTAATATAACCAAAAGATTCGTTTATCGCACCATCAAACGATACAATGAAGACTCTAGTGTAGATGACAGGTCAAGAAGTGGTCGCCCTCGGTCTGTTAGGACTCCAGCAGTGATAAAAGCTGTGATGGCGTGAATTCAAAGAAATCCCAAACGTAGCAGAAACTGTTGGCCCTTCAGATGGGGTTAAGCAGAACCACGGTGAAAAGGGTGTTAAATGAAGACTTAGGGCTTCGGGCATATCGAAGAAAAACAAGACATCGTTTGAATGCTCGTCTAATGGACCTGAGACTGAAGAGATGCCGCGCTTTGTTGAAGCGGTACGCGGGAAAAAAATATCGGGAAATTCTTTTTTCGGATGAAAAAATTTTACCGTAGAAGCGAGCTACAACAAACAAAATGATAAGGTGTACGCACACAGTAGTGAAGAAGCGAGCAACCTTATTCCGCGTGTCCAACGAGGTCATTTTCCATCCTCGCTCATGGTATGGTTGGGAGTTTCTTATTGGGGCTTAACAGAGGTACATTATACATTTTGTGAGAAAGGTGTAAAAACGAATGCAGTTGTGTATCAAAATACAGTCCTAACGAACCTTGTGGAACCTGTTTCTCATACCATGTTCAATAACAGGCACTGGGTATTCCAACAAGATTCGGCGCCAGCTCATAGAGCGAAGAGCACACAAGACTGGCTGGCGGCGCGTGAAATCGACTTCATCCGGCACGAAGACTGGCCCTCCTCCAGTCCAGATTTGAATCCGTTAGATTACAAGATATGGCAACACTTGGAGGAAAACACGTGCTCAAAGCTTCATTCCAATTTGGAGTCACTCAAGACATCCTTGATTAAGGCAGCCGCCGATATTGACATGGACCTCGTTCGTGCTGCGATAGACGACTGGCCGCGCAGATTGAAGGCCTGTATTCAAAATCACGGAGGTCATTTTGAATAAACTTTAGTGTCATAAAAGTCTATGTTTTGTTAAGTTCATTTTGGTATATAAATGGTTACATAATGAATAAACTTGTTGCAATTATTTTATATTAAACATCTGACAGAATTTATGACCTGACTAGGTATTATAAATGTGAAAGTTTCGATGTTTGTTTATTTATTTGTTTACACAATCACGTCGTAACGGCTGAACCGTTCCCGATGAAATTTGATATATAGGTGTTATACACATGGGTGCATATTTGGTAGCGCACTAACCACCACCCTAGGTAAAAATCTGTGAATACACAAAATATTTTGTGTTTATTTACAAACTAGCTGACAAATCCGCAGCTACGCACGCGTAGTTTTTCAATAAAAATATTACCCTCCTTCTGCGCAGTTGAGTAAAAAGTAGCCTATGCCACCCGGGGACAGTGTAGCTTCCCAACAGTAACAGAATTTTTTTAATAGGTCCATTAGTTTCGGAGCCTATTCAAATCAAACAAACAAACAAATCTTTCCTCGTTATAATATTAGTGCAGAAAATAGATCGATACAGAAGTTAAGTTTAGTTAAACTAAATGTTTTACTAAACTTAATTTCTGTGCCCATCTATACGGTGTCAAAGATGTCTGCACAGATGCACCACTCGTCCTCGTTTACGTTGTTCTAGCCAAGGATGATAAAGTTTTTGTTATTTTTTCCTTTATTGTCAGGTATTCGAGAACAGGAATAAAATGGAAGTTTTTGTGGGTCCTCTTTATATAGACGCATAAATTTTCTTAGTTTTATTAAAGAATAAGTAAAATTGGCGGGCTTCACTGTGGTGGAGCTTTACACTGAAAAAAGAAATAAACGCGAACTAAAAAGTTGCGCTAATAAACGACGTCCATGTCGTAGTGGAGTTTACGAGTTCCTTGTGAAAGGGCTCGCCCGGAGAAGAACCTACTACCATCACACCTATTTCTATTCTGCCGCCAAGCAGCATTGCTGTGTTTCGGTATGATGGGTATGGTGACCTGTGATATTACAGGCACATGAGGTTTATACCTCAAGTTCATGGACGCAGGGCAGCGCATTGTAGGGCACGTTTCTAAGGTGCGTAACCTACGAAGCAATATTTTGTTCTTCTTCTTCTTCTTTCGTGTCAGTGGCTGTTTGACTTCTAAATTTGATTAGACCTATAAGGAGCAACTTCCACACCTCTCTCTGTTGCCTCGTACAAGTCATTTAGTGTGCAGGTGGTTGGGCATAGAGGTCATGATAGCAGGTCGGTCATTGTTTGTATGGTGGCCCCGCAGTGGCACTGGCTCCGAATGGGTCGATGTAGCCCCACTTGCCTAGATTGTCTCATCATCAAATCAGCCGTAGGACGACCACTGCTGGGCAAAGGCCTCCCTCATTGATCTCCAGGAAATGCGGTTGGAAGCGGCCTGCATCCAACGCCGACCTGCGGTTCTTACCAAGTCGTCTGCCCATCTTGTAGGTGGACGTCCTACGCTGCGCTTGCCGGTCCGTGGCCTCCATTCGAGAACTTTCCCGCCCCATCGGCCATCTCTTCTGCGCGCTATATGGCCTGCCCATTCGGCTAATCGTGCTAATCCGTCGGGCTATGTCGGTGACTTGAGTTCTCCTACGTATCTCCTCATTTCTGATTCGATCCCGTAGAGAAAGTCCGAGTATAGCCCTCTCCATATTTAATTCCACAGATCTCACAGAACTTCACAGATCTTCTCTCCAGATTGTCTCGGCAGCGGCCAACTTGAGTGCGCAACCGGTTTAGGGACTTCCAAATTGGCCACTGCAGCTTGTAGCCGGAAGGAAGATGCTCCGCTGGTGGAATGTAATCAGGAGGGGCAGTGTGATGGGAGGACCATAATTCAAGTCTCGCTACTGCCGGGCTTTGGTCCGATGTCCTCCACGCGGCGCATCCTGGAAGCAGCTAGACCCGGTAACGCAGGGTCTAGGCTGACTAATATCTTCACCACAATGGCTAAATCGAAAACTTTGTCATAGGCGATGGTCACCACTTAACATTAGGCGGGCCATGTGCATGTTCCATCTCCAGGACCAAAAAAAGTTGGTGAATATCCGGCCGAGACGCAGGAGGTTACGGGTTCTATTCCCGCCGTGCTGTTTTCTCACAAGGTTTTCCTTCACCGTTTTGTGTACGTGTAAGAAGTATTTATTACAAGTAGATGGAAATGCTCAGCAGTGCACGTCCTAAGGCTAGTTGGAACAAAAATAAAATATTTACTAAGTTTTTTATCTAGCGTATGCTATCCCACTGCTGGGCAAAGGCCTCCCAAAGTCAAATTCAAAATCTTTCATTCATTAAAATCACAAGGATCACTTTGAAACGTCAATTTTGCTGCCTGTGCCTTCGCGACCAAGCCAGGAAAGGAAGGCAAGAAACAAGGCTGGTTGTATTTTTTAATGATCCGTTTAGAATACATAACAATACAGGAAATAAATTACGTCTAAATCGTAACATTTTGAACGAGTTGGAGCAATTTCAATCCCAAGCTTCTCTATCATCTAAATATTCCGATATTTTATAGTAGGTTTTTTTATAAAGATTTTATTTAATTGCGTTTTTAAATTTGTTAATTGTCAATTTTTGTACATCACTTGGGAGTTTGTTATAAAAGCCCTTAAAACCTTAACCTTTCCCTTTAAACGATTTACTAACTTTATGGAGTCTACAAGTGACAACAATCTTTATTTCTAGTAAAAGTTAAAATTATGATTATCGCTATTTTCCTTAAACAAATTAATATTTTTGTGAACATACATCAGATTTTCATAGATGTATTGACAAGGGAATGTCGTAATATTTCTCCCCTTTCTCCCCCTCATCCCTCTACTTTTCTCGATCTTGTACCAAATCCCGCCAGTCCCTATAAAAAGCGTCCAAATCATCGCGCCACCGCTTCTTAGGCCTTCCGCTGTGTCGCTTTCCATCCACAGGGATCCATCCAGTTACGACTGTAGCCCACCTATTTGGTTGCATGCGGGAGACATGACCCGCCCCATCCCACTTCAACTTGGCAGACTTGATACCGACGTCGGCGATGCCGGTCCTTTAGCGCAGCGAGGTGTTCCGAATCCTGTCTATTCTCTTGACACCCAAAATGCTGTGCTCCATAGCTCTGTGACAACTTACTTAAATTAACAAAAAAAAAACTGCAATCGGCCAATGTCTAAGGCAATAGACTTATCACTATAATAGCGTTCTCTTAAAGGCAACTCTTGGACTAAGGGGCTCATAAGATTGGTGGTTAGGCACTATGGCGTTAGGTATATCGCTTTTACGTTATGATCACCCATTGTAGTTAAATAATTAAATACTAGTGGTTCGCCAAGAACTAAGATCTCGCGAGTCTCCGAATATTATTTATAATCTTTGACTATCAAAATAGTGCCCCGAAATACTTAACCAATTCACTTGACCTACAGCTTCATTCAAATTACAGGTAACGAGAGTTCATGTAATGTGATTACTGTTTTTTGGGGTACAAATTGTATTTATTCTGGATATTGGTGTCACTTAAGCTACACGCATACCAAATAACAGCACTATGGGGTCACTGGTGTAACCTGGAAATTTTTTCAAAGTTTAGTTTTTATAATGGCTAATAACTCAAAAACTATGAGGAATTCACGAAAACTAAAAACGGAATCTAAATGTACTAATAAATAACTTTCATTTGACGTCCCATTTGACCGAATAGCCTCGTTTTCTTTTTTTTTTACCCCTCTTGAACCCCAATATCTCAACAACCCCCAACATTTTTAGCTCTTTAGTTACACCAAAATTGTGCCATCACTACCTATGTATTAAATTTCACGATGCTCATATCAACGCTTCGAAAGTTATCCTGGGACAAACAAACATACATATGTACATGCAACGCCGATTTGCCCAAGTTGATTTAGAGATCTCGCTTCACTCGATCAATAAATATTGCTGGACATTTCACATAGCGCTATCTAGCCCCAAACTAAGCAGAGCTTGTATTATGGGAACCAGATAACTGATGGAATACTTATATACATTTGTTTGTAAATTCATACTTTATAATATATAGAGAAACATCCAGACCCAGAATAAATATCTGTAGATCATGCAAACATTTGTTTCGCGGCGGGAATCGAACCCGCTACCTCATGAGATGCAGCCGGCTATTCGCCCATTGCGCCACGGAGGTCTTCCGAGGCGATAGGCTAACCTATATTAATGTGTATTTGATAATTTGTTTTAATGTAATTTCTGTTAGTAGTACAATAAAAATCTATCTACATTAACGAATCAGGAAGATAAATAAAACTGTATTTGTAAATAATATGTTATTTTGTAACATATCGTTTGACATAGCAATATAAATAGCTCCAATTTAGGGCACATACCGGAATAGTTGACATACTCGTAGCACACGACGCGACGCGGCGATTTGCGATGTACCATTACATACGCGGCATTCCAACGGGCATAGTATACTAATAACGTTAAGCAGTATCGACACTTGCTTTCATCATCATCATATCAGATATAGGAAGTCTACGGTTAAACATCCATCTTCATGTAGTATAAAAAAACCATATACCTCGCAAACAGATTTCCGTATGGGCTACACTTGTACACCCTGTACCCAACGGCTCCCAGTCACCTTTATTAGGTCGTCTTTTCATCTAGTAGGGGGCCGCCATACGCTACGCTAGCGCGTGGTCTCTCTCTGAAAACTCACAACAAAGAATACTAACTTTTTCTTACTAACGTAAAGAAGTGCTTCCAATTTGTCGTCACTCGCAACGCAGCAGTATGGCAGTACTGACGTGCCAAGGTCACTAGGCTGTTACCGCTGCTCACTGCTTGTGTATAATTTTCGCTGAGGTCTTTCCATATAGTGTGGGGTACTAGATGGAAAGACTTCCACGAGACCTACGCTTTCCAGTGCGTTTTTTGGGTTAAAAACAAACCTCGATAACTTTGTGATGTGTAAAAATATATAATTCTGACAGCGCTTTTATCGTGGCTACCCGCTCCTGCAGCTGCCTTGAATTTTATTTGGGTTTAACAAAATTTCTGTGAATAAAATTTGATTGTCGCTCTTGATTGGGTACGTGTCTTTTGTTATTTTTTTTGTTTAAGTTAACATGTTTTTAATTGTCTGTATTTATGCATAGGGGGTAAGGGGAGCAAGGGGGGTAAGGGGAGCAGGGTTCTGTAAAGTAAGGGTGTTACAACTTTACATCACAAAACTACGTTACCAATTCCGAATCACACCTCCACGCGTTACCCCCTGGTAACTGTGGTAAGAAGTGCAAAAACCACTTGTTTCTACCTTCTTACTACAGGCTAACGTGATCGGGAGAAAAAAAACTCACCACGACGCACTGGCCAGCGTGGCGTTTTATGGCTAAACCCCTTAGTTATGATTAGTCCCAATACGCTACGGCCCTCAGTCCCCAGCGGCTCTGCTATTCCTGACTCAGGCAGCGGTCACGGTTTCGGCGGGGCAGAGGGTGCAAAGAATCACTGGAAGATGCCCAGCTGCCACAAACCAACGATCCTGACCTTGGCGTGTTACAACGCCAAGACGATTCGCACGAACGGCCGATTATTAGAATTGCAATTTGAACTGGAAAAAATCAAGTGGGATATCGTAGGGTTATCGAAAGCCAGAAGAAAAGGTGAAGATCTGATTAAACTAACTTCAGGTGACTTGTTTTTCTATAGAGGCCATGACGATTCTACTTATGGCGGCGTTAGATTTCTTATTGCCAAAGAGGTTGCACATATGCTCACAAACGTTAAAAGTATCTCCACCCGTGTCTGTTTTGTTATTTTACAACTAAACAAGCGCTACTCCTTTAAGATCATCCAAGTGTACGCCCCAACGTCCCTCAGTTCAGACGAGGAAGTGGAGGAGCTATACGAAGATATTGATAGAGGATACACCATGCCACTATACCACAGTTATTGGAGATTTTAACGCTAAAATTAACAAGCCATTGCAAAGCGAAAAATCTGTTGGTAGTTTCGGACTTGGAATACGCAATAGAAGGGGACAGACGCTAGTTAAATACCTTGAACTGAAAAACCTATACGCCATGAATACCTTTTTCCACAAACGAGAGACAAGAAAGTGGACCTGGGTAAGTCTAGACGGAAATACCAAAAACGAGATTGACTACATTATAAGTTCTCACAAATATGTAGTTACCGAAGTCTCCAAGATACTTTCCGTGTAGATCTGAAGAATAGATTCGAAGGTCTTGAAGTCTTGAGTCGAACCTGGATTAAGATCATATCAACCTACTTCTGTGCAAGGCAGTTAACGAAACTGCGAAAAAACATCTAGGTACGCCTCGTAAGAAGAACAATAAATTGTCACAAGAAACACTGGATTTAATTCAATGTAGAACAAAAATGCTACACCAGTCTGGTTCAGATAAAAAAGAAATAGATAAGATTAATAGAACTATAAATAAATTAATAAGAAGAGATTTAAGAAATTTTAATACGAATATAATTATAAATACAATTAAACAATATAGATGTCCAAAAGTATTCCGAAGAAAAACTAGTGCAGGTTCTAAACATATAATAAAACTTAGAAACACAAACAACAAATTAATATCAGATCGACTCCAGATAGTATCTATCGTGGAAGAGTTCTACAAGAGCTTGCACGCATCAACATCTGCGGAACCAGATCCATCAGAAGACGATACTCATGCTCCGCCTATTCCACATCATGATACGGAAGTTTTACCACCCATTTGCTAACCCCGTGTAAAGTGAGCAATGCTCTATACAAAATGAAGGCGGATAAGTCTCCTGGTGAGGATGGGGTTACAGTGGAACTGCTCTGAGCAGGTGGCGAACCTGTCTTAAAAGTTCTGGTCAAGCTTTTTAATAAAGTTCTTTGTGAATCTCGGACGCCTGTGCAGTGGAAAAACGCTGTAGTCACTATTTTGCACAAAAAAGGTGATATTTCAAAATTAACTAACTACAGACCTATTAGTCTACTTTCTCAGGTGTACAAACTTTTTGCAAAAATCATAACGATCCTGCTCACTTGCCAGCTTGACGAGACCCAGCCTATCGAACAAGCCGGCTTCCGGAGCGGATACTCTACCATCGACCATATCCACACGGTAAAGCAGCTGATGGAGAAGTGTCACGAATACAACCGGCCCCTTGCCATGGCCTTCATCGACTACGAGAAGGCCTTCGACAGTGTCGAGCATTGGGCCGTGTTCCTCGCTCTCCATCGCGCCACATCGATTCCCGCTACGTGGAAGTGCTCCGGGAGCTCTATACTTCGGCTACACTGCAAGTACGAGTTCACACGCTAACAGATCCTGTGCCCATCCAGCGGGGGGTGAGACAAGGGGACACCATTTCTCCAAAGCTTTTTACAGCTGTCCTTGAAGATGTTATAAGAACCTTAGAATGGGAAAATTATGGAATAAACATCGATGGTGTTAACTTGTCTCATCTTAGATTCGCAGATGATCTCGTACTATTTGCAGAAAACTTTAGTGATCTCCAGACAATTCTGCAACATCTTTTTGATGCTTCTTTGAGTGTAGGCCTTAAGATGAATATGTCCAAGACAAAGGGGCTCTCGAATGTCTTCGGTGTCACAAATCCCATTGTAGTAGTGGGAAATGAGAGGCTGGAGACAGTCGACCAGTATGTTTATCTTGGACATATTCTATCGTTTGGTTAGGTCTCCTTCTGCTAAAGAGCATCAGCAGAAGGAGATCTCTAAAAGGATCCAATTGGGATGGGCTGCATTCGGCAAGATAGACGACATCCTTAAGTCGCCTAAATTTCCAGTGTCTGAAGACCCGCTTATTCAACCAGTGTGTTCTGCCCACCTTACCTACGGTGCCGAGACGTGGACGCTCACGCAGGAGGCTGTGTACAGGTTAAGAGTTGCACAAAGAGCCATGGAGCGTACTATGCTTGGCATCAGACTATTAGATCGAGTTCCAAACGTCAAGATCCGTAGACGAACGAAGGTTCATGACGTTGGGATTCGAGTTATGGAGCTCAAATGGTCTTGGGCGGGACACTTGGCTAGACGTGATGATGACAGATGGAGCAGGACAGTGACTGATTGGTGGCTGAGGAGCGGGTATAAAAGGGTAGGACGACCGGCAGCGAGATGGGTGGACATCATAAAGGTCGCGGGCCATCAGTGGGTGAGACTAGCGCAGGATCGTGATGGATGGTACAAACTTGGGGAGGCCTATACCTAATGTGCCCATTTATTTTTTTGTCATAGCGGGACGCTTGCGGATTTAAACAAAAAAAACTTATTTTGCTAGGTATCTATTAAAGAAGAAAGGAAAAACTGTATATTAATATGAAGTTTTGATATAACATCGCGGTCGAAGAAGCATCTGTTTTGAATGTGTCGGTGGAGCAAATTAATTTTTAAATGTCGGGTCTAGTTTATAAGTAGGAATGGATCTTATCACATGATTTGTCGATGTTAGTAATTAAAATGGCTTTCAGAACTGGGACACTTGGCCCCTTTGTAAAAGCGGGACATTTTTGCTCTGGTTGGGGACAACGGGACAGACAGCCTGAAAGCGGGACTATCTCGCCCAAAGCGGGATGAATGGTCACGTTACCTATACCCAACAATGGGAGAAGTCAGGCTGTGGATGATGATGTATTTACTTATCCACCGTATGTTGTTTCTGTGTGTTTGTTACTTGTGTCGAAATAAATGTCTATCTAATTAGATTAGTTTTTTTTAACCTATGGTTTCCCATTGCTGGGCAAAGGTCTCGCCCCTGTTCCTCCACATCTCACGATCACTCGCCACGTCCCACCAGCCATCTTGGAATGCATCGAGGTCGTCACGCCAACGTATCCTAGGCCTGCCCCGGCTTCGAGGCCCATCTGCAGGCACCCATTGTGTGATGACTTTTGCCCATTTGTCTGTGACCATACGACTGACGTGACCCGCCCAGTCCCACTTCAGCCTGGCAGTCTTGTCGCCAACATCTGCGATGCTGGTCTTCGCGCGCAGTGTGGTATTGCGGATCCTGTCGATTCTCTCGGTTCAAAGCCATGGAACGCAGCGTGTCAGGAGTAAAGCCCCTGACACGCTGCGTTCCATGGCTCTTTGGCAAACCTTGAGTTTGGACTTTTGAGATTCGGTCAATGACCAGGTTTGGGCACCTTAGGTAAGGACGGGCAGAATACCCATGTCGATGAATTTACGCTTAAGTGACAATGGAAGGTCTCCTTTCATTAGCGTCTTCATGGACCAGAAGCTACTTCAGGCATTTTCGACGTGGCGATCGACCTCTTTATCTTGCCGGTTTTCGAAGGAGACAATCTGGCCCAAGTAAATGTACTCATCAAGGTAGAATAGTTCTTGCCCGTCTACCATGATTTTGTGTTTGTTGGTGTTAGTCATTAGTTGTGTTTTTGACCGATTCATATAAGGCTTACAGTGATCAGATCTTGGAGCATATTTTGGAGTTCTTGTGCTGTGGGGGCAAAGAGAATAATATCATCGGCGAAGTGCAGGTTTGTAAGCTTCTTATCTCCGATAGATACACCTTTTTGTTTTCAAGAGGCTGCTAGTATTCTGAAGATTTCTTCTAAAGTACTCGTGAAGAGTTTGGGAGAGAGCGGGTCACCTTGCTTAACGCCTTTATCGATTGTAAAATATGGTCCCGCTGTTGTTAGTTTGATATTGGCTGTGCTGTGGTTGTATATGGTTTCGATGAGGTTGATATAAGTTTGATCTATTTCATGGTTCTTAAGTGCAGTGGAGATTAGATTAGTTTAGAATAATTAATTAGACCAGCGCTGCAGTATGGCAACATGCTGTAGCAAACGCTGAGCTAAGGACCCTTTCGCCACCACACTTATAATTTTTAGTTAGATTATATTTTTTGTGTCATTTGTTTCTGTGTCCATTTGTGGTGGTCTGAATAAATATTTTTTCTTTCTTTCTTTCTTTCTTAGAAAATGCTTTATTACACTAATAAAATAATGTGTAAAATAGTGTAGTAATGCCGTATTGATGACGACTCTAGCCAACTTCCACGAATGCCTCACATACAGGTAACAAGTGTCGCTACTGCTTGATAGCGTTTATTCTGTGCTCGCAGGTAACCACACAATAATAACAATTAGTAGCTTGCTAATTTTGCGGTCTAATAGCCGACATGCCACAATGTCGTCGTGTTGATATAGGAGGTGTAAGTATAAAATGTATTAAAACTTGTTAAAAAGACGGTTAAAGCTAAAGATCGAATCAGAAATAGGAACATTCGTAGACAAACTAAGGCCAATGACCACGAGGATTAGCAAGCTGAAGTGGCAGTGGAAGGGGCACAAAGCCCGGATAACTGACGGCCGTTGGGGCAGAAAGGTTGTCGAGTGGAGATCACGCACTGGAAATCGCAGCGATGGCACAGGATGGCCCCCACTAGATGTAAAGACGACCTGATGAAGAATTCTGGGAGCCGTTAGATACTCGTACAGGCCGCTCGGTGTCTCTGGAAATTAATGGGGAGGGCTGCGGCTGATTTGTAGATGATACCCAGCAATGGATTGATTAATTTAAGCTGCTAATTATTATAATGATGGACATCTTGTTTTAATAGTTCATAAGTAGGAAAGTTTATACCTACTAATAATACTGTTACGCCGAGGCTGTTACAGAATAAGTAATAGTAACAAAATAGTCGGCTTCTCGAAGTTATACCTACTGTCTCACAGAATAGGTAATACTTGGTGTGGAATATACCTACATGCAACGTTTTTACCTACAGTTGCACAGAATAAGAAATAGTAGTCAGTCGAAATACCTACACTTTTCTATTTGCCAGTGGAAACACCGAGAAACTTCGCGAGATATGTACTGTGCGCAGTATAGATAGTGCGTAGGAGCCCGAAGGAGTCAGTCTTAATTTGGCGATACGTGCGAATATTTCGGTGACTTAGTGTGGTTTATTGTGTAACACTGGTGTGAATTAGTATGTTGTGATTACTTGTGATCAAGATATTTATCATTTTAGTGTTGAATAAAAGTGTAATTTTGATTAGATTCATTTTAATTATTTTATCCCGAACCCTCAGCTCGTAACACTATGTTACATGCTTGCAATCGATAATTGTAAACACAGTTGGTGCCCTGCACACACGGCAATGGCACCACGGAAGACCAGCGCTATAGTGGTATAAATATACTACTGTAGCACAATGCTGAGTGGTGACCGTTTTTGCTCATAAAATTTGCTCTATAATTTATACTCATTTGTCTAAGCTGGTAATGTGCACTTGTGATACAAAATAAATCTTTTCTATTCTATTCTATATCTAAGGTCATTGGCCAGACGAAAGCAAAAAAAAAAAGAAACGAATTGGCCGACATACAAAATATTAACAAGCATTTTAATTTCCTTAAATATATTTTTCATTTATATACTTCATACTTTAATACAAAACAGAATAATGCTAGAAGGACTTAATGCTAATAACTTAAACACTAACTATTGGTTCGCCCCGAACTGAGATCTCGCGAGTCTCAAATAAAACAAAAAAAAATATTATTTAAAGTCTTTGATTATCAAAATAGTGCCACCAATAAATATCCAACTAACTTGACCTACAGTTTAATTCAAATTATAAGTAACGGGAGTTCATATAATGTAGTTACTTTTTTTGGGATACAAATTGCAGTTATTCTGGATTTCAGACTTTTGCCTATATTTGTGTCACTAAGCTACACGCATACTAAATTACAGCACTGTGGGGTCACCGGTGTACCCTGTAAACTTTGTCAAAGTTTAGTTTTTATTATGGCTAATAACTCAAAAACTATAAAGAATTTTCGAAAAATAAAACGGAATCTAAATTTACTAATTACCTTTTATTTGACGTCCCATTTGATCTCAATAGCCTCATTTTCATTTTTTTACCCCTCATGCATGAACCACAATATGTCAACAACCCCCCAACATTTTAGCTCATTTAGTCACACCAAAATTGTGCCATCACAACCTACCTATCAAATTTCACACTGATCGAATCAATGCTTCGAAAGTTATCCTCGGACAAACAAACATATTATATACATTCATACATACATACAACGCCGATTTGCCCAAGTTGATTTAGAGATTCGCTTCGCTCGATCAATAAGAACAGACTCTAAATGACTAAAATGTAAACATATATATACCAAATACCTAACATTATATATATATACAGGTAATTTACATAAAAACATAAAAAAATTAAAAAAATTGCAGAGTTTACATTGGAATTACTTGATTTTTTTATTAATATTGCTAGAAATATTTCTATCCTTGTAAATAATTTAGAAAGCACAATGAACCTTCAATGTCACCCAAAAATACTTGAAATCATACTTGACAATAAAGAATATTCGCGAAAGATATATCGCACGCAACGCAACACAATCTAACGTGTAAAGCCTACGTGACGGTTGTTGTGCCGTTAAGTATAAAAATAACTGCGCCATAGATACGCAACTCAGTTAAAAGAACAACTTATAATGTACGAACTAAACTTGATATTTTTCCACGACTGCGCAGAAGATATATTAAGGGTATATGTATGTACGTTTGTTCATTTGGCGAATCGTGTAGGCTAAACTAGTGCCTCAGAGATGTTTGCTAAGTATCAAACTGATAACTTTCACGCCATCATTCGGAAGAAAACAACATCTCTGATGAGCAGGACGCAAGCCAGTTTCAACACCATCCTACAAACTGTGGCAGGGCGTTGTGTGTCCCCTCTAAGGACACACTTCATCCGGTGTGTTGCTCCAGTAAGTGTGTATACCGATACATAATTATAATACATAATTATAATTTAAAAATTGATTAATAATTATATAATATTGATTTACTTTCTTTGATTGTACATAATTTCATATGGTTTAATTTAATTTGATTTCATTTGATATAATTTATTGTGATTGTGATTATGGATTATGATTATCTAAATTAAATGAATACAACACAATACAATAAACGGCTTGACGGATTTTGAGAAATGATTAATTGTTTGAGTCACGAGAGTAACGTAGACTATAAGAAATCTAACATGAGCCGGCATATTGATCACAATAATTGATCAAAACCTATCAAGTGCGGTATTAAAATGAAGGTTTATCTCTTTTCAGTTGTCACATATTTTTTTGAAGTGAAAACTCCTTTTGGCGCGTTGGGCATGTTTTAAGATGGGAAAAAACCATTTACCTCGCGACACTGGTGCCGTTACCGACACCTCTGTATATAAGTATTTCGTAATTGTTCGAGTTTTCACTTATGTCGGCACTCCCGGAGTGCCATTTTTTATTGTAAATTCTGTTATCCAGCTGTTAGGTCCCGTACCCGAAGTCAAACTCGAGAAAGTTCGAGGAAAAAATGGTTTTAGAGCGTAGAACAAACTTTTCATAA
The DNA here is from genome assembly GCA_918857605.2 of Philereme vetulata. Lineage (NCBI taxonomy): Eukaryota > Metazoa > Arthropoda > Insecta > Lepidoptera > Geometridae > Philereme > Philereme vetulata. The sequence continues at coordinate 7,262,564 of OU975461.1, forward strand.
AGTTTGTTCTACGCTCTAAAACCATCAATTTTTAATTTTTCGGCTAAAATCCTAGAATCGTCCTCTTTCGCGTTTACATAACTGTTCCCAAGTACCCTGTATCTATTTCATGACCTGAAATACATTCAATTTCAGTACTACTATGAAGATTTAAGTACTTATAGTAACCAACCACGTAAGTAATGGGTCGAGTGTCTCTAAGCAACGAGACGAACCTAGAGTTTAAAGTACAAAGTTATAGTTTTGTATTCTTTTATTGAATAAATAGAAATAAAAGATTACTACAGAATAAAATACTTCAATTGACTTTTCGTCGCATTACCTTAGCGTCAACTGTTACTTTGACAGACGTCCGGATTGGATTGGATCCGGACGGATCGGATTTGATATCCGGAGACCTTTCGAGTTTCACTTCTATGTATTATTTATTACGCAGCACAATGTTGTCAAGTACAAAACTCGGGGTTTTGACACATATTTCTGCTGAAATTGTGCTTTTCAGAGTTTTATTCTAGAAATATTATTTTATTTCAAATCTTTCTGTTATCATTGGCTCTTATTAAGGTCATCGAAAAAAGTTGGCTATTTTCTTTCATTTAGTAAAACTACAAGTTACTTTGGTCACATAGTGACAAACTGTAGAAACTCATCATCACTGGGGAATTCGAGGGGAAAAGACCATGGGGTCGTAACCCGATACGTTGGTCTCACCAGCTCCGCACAACTCTCGACTCTAAGCTTCATGTTGCCGTACATGTTGCCACCAATAGACATCAATGGCGCAGCATAGTAAAATAAAAAAACCGGCCAAGTGTGAGTCGGGCTCGCGCACGAGGGATTCCGCACCTTACGTACTTTTTATGTTATTATTCTTGAGTGGAGACCGCGTTTTGGAAAACGTAGTGTGGGGCGTCCCCCGGCTAGGTGGAGCGATGACATAAGAAAGGTGGCGGACAGAAATTGGATGTGAAAAGCCGAAGACCGGGCTCAGTGGCGCGTATTGGGAGAGGCCTATGTCCAGCAGTGGACTAATGAGGGCTGATGATGATGATGATGATGTTATTAGCCATAATAAAAACTAAACTTTGACAAAATTCACAGGGTACACCAGTGACCCCACAGTGCTGAAATTTGGTATGCGTGAGCTTTAGTGGCAGAAATGTAGGTAATAGTCTGAAATTCAGAATAACTGCAATTTAACCCAAAAAAAGTATAATCATCTTACAATCTCATTTTTTTTTTATTATTTCTGTTTGTGTGGTAATTCAATAAAGAATTATCTATCTATCTATCTATCTATGAACTCTCGTTACCTGTAATTTGAATTAAACTGTAGGTCAAGTGCGATAATTATTCATTTCGTGGTTATTCACTATGTTGATAGACAAAGATTACCATTATTTTGATTTTGTTTTTAAGGGAGACTCGCGAGATCTCAGTTCGGGGCGAAACACTAGTGTCTCTCTCATCAAAAACCAGGTATAGGTACATATTTTATCGCAAGAATGCATTCCATCACTTCCGAAATAATCATCATCATCATCATCATATCAGCCGTAGGACGTCCACTGCTGGACAAAGGCCTCCCTCATTGATCCAGGAACTGCGGTTGGAAACGGCCTGCATCCAACGCCGACCTGCGGTTCTTACCAAGTCGTCTGCCCATCTTGTGGGTGGACGTCCTACGCTGCGCTTGCCGGTCCGTGGCCTCCACTCGAGAACCTTTCGGCCCCATCGGCCATCTGTTCTGCGCGCTATATGGCCTGCCCATTGCCACTTCAACGTGCTAATCCGTCGGGCTATGTCGGTGACTTGAGTTCTCCTACGTATCTCCTCATTTCTGATTCGATCCCGTAGAGAAACCCCGAGCATAGCCCTCTCCATAGCTCGTTGAGCGACTCTGAGCTTATTCATAAGGCCAATAGTGAAGGACCACGTCTCGGTTCCATATGTCATCACTGGTAACACACACTGATTGTAGACTTTCGTCTTAAGGCACTGAGGTGTCCGAAATAATACCACAACGGAATTTTCTTTCAAACGGTCTTTATTTTCCTAAGTAGTTCCTCTACATCACTATTTATTCCTTTACAAATGTAAGTAAAGTCCCAGAAACTTAATATTCTCCGAGTCCACTCCCAAACTACTTAAGATAACTAATCCTTAAAGAGTCACTTAAAATGCTCAACTGAAACCTTTTATTCAGGTCATGACTGTTTTGTTTATTTCACGTCCTGAGAAAGTTTTGGAAATGTTCACATTTTTTGGAAGAGTGTTAAATACTAGATGTTAGTTTTCATTCACACCAGCCATAGGATGTGCACTGCTGAACAAAAGCCTCCCCATAGATTTCCTATGATGTGCACCTAATAGCTCCTATCAAAGGAAAAAAAAGTGGGGTCTGGCTGTCATGGACACGGCCGTGTGTTGTACTTTAATACGTGTATGTAAACAGGTAATATTTTATTTATAAAATACACTAATTATGTATGCTTTAATTACGTTTGAACAGTAAGAAATCCTTCAGGTTATACTAAATGGAAATCTCAAGACGCAGCAAAATGACCTCAAAATGGCGGCTTATACTATGTTAGTGTTCAAATAAATAAATAATGCCACCGATAGTCACTACTTTTATGCCAGGTATGGCTGTTATAATCCAAGCGCTTTTTACTAGTAATTAAAAAAAAACATCGATCCAATATCACAATCAGTTTTTAAAGCATTTATTACCAGATGGGATATATAAGTGTTTAAATCAGGATATAAAAAACATAAGAAAAAGAGAGCCATATAAAGACTGTTGCTAACGATCTATATATCGCTCTACTTCATCAGATAAAACAAAGCGGAAATGACCCCTAGACACTCACTGCATCGCCCCGCCGAATTACAATGCATAGACAAGCGCCATCTCTCGAATCACACACGGATCGGTTGTTTTGAAAAGATACCCTGAAAGAATTTTACGAACGTAAATAGGACACCGAATCAACAATAAAAATTAATAAATATAGAAGGCTTAAAATATCTATATATATAAATCTAGATTCAATTGAGAGAAGAGCCAAGAAGCTCATTTGCAAGACGAGTTAGCAGATGCAAGGCTCCACAGCCTCAAGCATCATCAAAGGTTGCAAGCCTCTCGGTTTTTGACGACCTCCGTGGCGCAGTGGACGTATAGCCGGCTGAGACGCAGCAGGTAGCGGGTTCGATTCCCGCCGAGGAACAAATGTTTGCATGTTCTTCAAACGTGTGTTCCGGGTCTGGATGTTTTTCTATGTATTATAAGTATATATTTACAAAAAAAAGTATATGAGTATTCTATCAGTTATCTGGTTCCCATAGTACAAGCTATGCTTAGTTTGGGGCTAAATAACGCTGTGTGAAATGTCCAGCAATATTTATTTTATTTATTTTTATCGGATACATTTCGGAGAGTGTGCTGCGAAGCTTTTCAACCTGATCCCACCATTCTATCATCGGACAACCAGACGCTCCGCGGTGCGCCACCGCTACCATAGACCTCCATACGCACAAAGCGGTACTCTTCCACCTATATTATGCACACCGCCAAGGAGTGGAACGCCTTGCCTAAGTCTGTGTTTCCTGATAACTACAACCTAGGGGTCTTCAAGTCGTGAGTGAATAGGTTTCTTCTAGGCAAGCGTGTACCATCGTAGACTGCATCATCGCTTACCAGCAGGCGAGATCCTAGTCAAACGCTATAAAAAAAAATCTATGATCGTGTGGATCGAAACTCAAGCGTCCAAATAAAAAAGGTGCACCTAAAGGGTTCCTTTTTTACCATTTCAGTCCGGAGACCTAAAAATGGACGTAATCGAATCTTAAATTAAGTTCAGGAATACGTAAGTATCAGAAAGTTCAACAATTCATCGCCCCAGCAATATCATAATATAAAATACGTGTTTTTCCAAGGGTATGTGTTTTTATAGGAGAGTATTCGACACAGCTGCGCCTTTGTTAAGGGTTCACAACATCAATAAGCCATTCTGTGAAAGGTCCGTAAAGGGAAAGGTACACTAGGAATATGGGAAGGTCAGGTCCCTCGTAAAAGTCATAAAACTTATGTATTTCATGAATTTAGTTATTAGAAGCTTTTTGTTCAAAACACGCCCCCCGTTTAGTCAAGCAATTGAAAATATGGAACGGTGGAGTTTAAACATGAATTTCAAGTAAGAAAGAATTAAGACATTTGTTTGTGACTTAAAAAAATCAAAATCAGTAAGTACGCACAAAAAAAAACCGGCCAAGTGCGAGTCGGACTCGCGCACGATGGGTTCCGTACCGTTATCTATAAAAAACGGCAAAAAATCATCGTTGTATGGGATCCCCACTTAAGTATTTATTTTTTTCAATAGCAGAATTTTATTTATTTACCTTATTTGAGGTTGGTGCCGATTAAGCAAGTCCTCTAAATGTTGAGCGGCCATACAACTCAGAAGACTATATTAATTGGCGTCAACAATGTATGTATGGGGACACCCTTTAATTTTCAATTTTTTTAATTTTTGAAATTTTTCATTTATTTGTGCTATAAGGACCTTGCTTTTTGCCAAATTTCGTGGTTCTAGGTCAACGGGAACTACCATGTAGGTTTTCGACCCAAAACCTATAGGGTACTTCCGGTTGACCTAGAATTGTCAATTTTGGTTAAAAGCAAGGTGCACAAGGAAAGGGAATATTCCTAAAAATAAAAAAGTTGAAAATTAAGGTAAACTTTTGTATTTACAAGTTTCGCGAAAATTTAAATTTGCCCATATAGTTTTATCGTGTGGACTCAAGACCTTGATTTATATACACCTAATAGGGACTATATATACGTCAGTATCTGGTATAAATTTCAACATGCTAGGTCCACCCGTTCCTGAGAAAATCGGTGGTGACACACGGACATACAGACGGACAGACGGACAAGAGAGTACTCTTATAAGGGTTCCTTTGTACATGGTACAGTGAAAACCCCCCCTAACATCCATACGTATGTTTATTTATAGGGCATTAGAAAAGACGAATTCGCGCGTCGACATCCCTTCTCAGCTGTTAACTTTGAAAGAAATACCCAATTTCTCACTTAGTTCAGTATTTTAACTTATCTTTTTCGGGTCTTATCGCTTATAGCTAATTCTCCCACACAATCCTAGGATATATAGTTCCTTCACTTCCTGTTCAGTCTAACGTCTTCAAAAATAATAGATTCACAATTTATATCTTCATCCTATAAGGCGCTTTGTAACTAACTCATTCAAGGATTCATTCAATCATTCATCAATCTAGTTTTACCATTCGTTCACTCATTTGTCATCAAACCATTGAACTAGAAGCACACATCGAAATTTTATTATATATAATACTGTCGCAATTTTGGGGTTTTATTTGCACCTGAATATCCTACAAAAATATTACCTAAAACTCTGATAATTATTCCTATAGATAACTTACTTGGAAAGTATACAACTATTACCAACCTGCCTAGTTTACATTAATCTACAAGCTGTTGCCCGCGACTTCGTACGCGTTACACTACTAAATGCGTAGGTAACCTAGAAATGAAGCTGAACTCGCTATTGCAACATCACTTGACACCCCATTGTTATTGCTTGCGACCTGATTTATGGGATACAAAGTAGCCTACGTGTTAATTCATGTTATAATCTACGTACATACTAAATTTCATCGAAATCGGTTCAGCCGTTACGACGTGATTCAGTAACAAACAAATAAAGAAACATCCAAACTTTCGCAATTATAATATTAGTACATTATTACCCCAAAAAAGTTACACAACTGTTGTCCGCGTGTTTAAAAAATCCTTACCATATCTGGATGGGATTCAGAATCTTCATACCCACAAAATTTGCATTTTAAATTTCATAGAAATTCAGGTAATTGAACCCATCCTACAAATAATATGACGTCATTCCCCCATTGTTTGCTTCGATTTAACAAGGTCTTGAAAACGCGTTGTTAGCGCTAACTAATGACCGTAAGCCCTACTAACTGTTAAGTCAACTGTGGCACGGCGTATACTAACTGCTAAGTCAGCTGCGGCACAGTTTATACTAACTGGTGAATAAGCTGTGACACTGTTAGCACAAAAGTAATGAATGGTGGGCACTGGAGAACTTAATTATCGGAATAGACAGAGTTGTTTTAGAAATGTGATTTCTTCCGCGAGTTCTTGGTTTAATAAACAAGTAACTTTTTAATAAAAATATAACAGACTTCATATAACAGTAAACACCAAACTACTGAACCGATTTCGATGAAATTTCTATGGGACCAATCTGATAGTATATCCTCATAATCATATCATAATCATTCAGAATAATAAAATAATTTTCCAAATCGGTTGATAAATGACGGATTTCTGAGCTAACAAACATCACATAACATAAAAATTAAACAAATTTAAGACTTACATGATTTTCTCATAGATGCCATTGTCAGAACTGAACCAAATGGAAATGGGACCACACGGGAAGCACCAGCTTTCAAATAAAAAAAGAATCATCAAAATCGGTTCACCCAATCGAAAGTTTTGAAGTAACAAACATAAAAAAAATACAGGCTAATTAAGAACCTCCTCCTTTTTTGAAGTTTGTTAACAAAGAAGCGAATTTTATAGAAAAAGGTAAAACATTTACCAATCTCCGTTTAGTCTAGTTTTTACCGTAAGTAAGACACGGTGAAATCTCCGTTTAGTCTAGTTCTTACCGTAAGTAAGACACGGTGAAATCTCCGTTTAGTCTAGTTCTTACCGTAAGTAAGACACGGTGAAATCTCCGTTTAGTCTAGTTCTTACCGTAAGTAAGACACGGTGAAATTTACGTTTAGTCTAGTTCTTACCGTAAGTAAGACACGGTGAAATCTCCGTTTAGTCTAGTTCTTACCGTAACTAAGACACGGTGAAATCTCCGTTTAGTCTAGTTCTTACCGTAAGTAAGACACGGTGAAATCTCCGTTTAGTCTAGTTCTTACCGTAAGTAAGACACGGTGAAATCTCCGTTTAGTCTAGTTCTTACCGTAAGTAAGACACGGTGAAATCTCCGTTTAGTCTAGTTCTTACCGTAAGTAAGACACGGTGAAATCTCCGTTTAGTCTAGTTCTTACCGTAAGTAAGACACGGTGAAATCTCCGTTTAGTCTAGTTCTTACCGTAAGTAAGACACGGTGAAATCTTCGTTTAGTCTAGTTCTTACCGTAAGTAAGACACGGTGAAATCTCCGTTTAGTCTAGTTCTTACCGTAACTAAGACACGGTGAAATCTCCGTTTAGTCTAGTTCTTACCGTAAGTAAGACACGGTGAAATCTCCGTTTAGTCTAGTTCTTACCGTAAGTAAGACACGGTGAAATCTTCGTTTAGTCTAGTTCTTACCGTAAGTAAGACACGGTGAAATCTCCGTTTAGTCTAGTTCTTACCGTAAGGAAGACACGGTGAAATCTCCGTTTAGTCTAGTTCTTACCGTAAGTAAGACACGGTGATATCTCCGTTTAGTCTAGTTCTTACCGTAAGTAAGACACGGTGAAATCTCTGTTTAGTCTAGTTCTTACCGTAAGTAAGACACGGTGAAATTTAGAGCACTTATTTCCTAGAACAAACGTAGTTCAGACTGGTCTACTACCGGTTTAAAGCATCAAAAACCCATAAGTTACGGATTTTAAGATATAAAAAGAAAAAAATGTAAGTTTATTTGTTTGTTACACTTTCACGTCGTAACGACTGACCCGATTACGATGAAATTTGGCATGTATATGATCTGGATATAAACATAGGCTGCTTTTATCGACAAATCACGTGTGCGAAGCCGCGGACGGATGCTAGTGTATTTATAGTTATAGAGATGTAAACACATATTAGTAAGTCGATCGAATAGCTCAAATTCCCTGCCTAGCGGTGGCTGTGGTTGTGCGGCCTTGCGGTCGCGTGTTCGACAAGACGCTGTTTAAGGTATTCTGATTCAGAAAACTTTACGAATTACCTATAATCTATGCGAATAACTAAATTAGAAATTGTTGAACTGTGGTTATTTCTAAGGTAATTAAGACATAGCAGTTTAGCTAAATCAAGCAACATCATCACCGTGCCAGTACGTCCGCTGCTAAACGCTGCCTCCCTCGTAGATTTCCAAGCTACCGATATTGTGCGGCCTGCACCCAACTACTTTTATAAGTTATTATTTATATTGATATGTTTTTAGCAATCTATGAAAGTGTGTTCCACCGTAGCGCCTCAACTAATAATCCGATTTTGACGAATGAGGTGTCAATCGATTTGTTATTATAGTCCGAGTGGAATAGGCTATATTTTTACCTGACTAGAGCAAAGCGAAAAGGAAGGGATATGTTTTTAGCAATCTATGAAAGTGTGTTCCACCGTAGCGCCTCAACTAATAATCCGATTTTGATGAATGAGGTGTCAATCGATTTGTTATTATAGTCCGAGTAGCATAGGCTACATTTTTACCTGCCTACAGTAAAGCGAAAAGGAAGGGATATGTTTTTAGCAATCTATGAAAGTGTGTTCCACCGTAGCGCCTCAACTAATAATCCAATTTGGATGAATGAGGTGTCAATCGATTCGTTATTATGGTCCGAGTAGCATAGGCTACATTTTTACCTGACTACTGCAAAGCGAAAAGGAAAGGATATTTTTTTAGCAATCTATGAAAGTGTGTTCCACCGTAGCGCCTCAACTAATAATCCGATTTTGATGAATGAGGTGTCAATCGATTTGTTATTATAGTCCGAGTGGAATAGGCTATATTTTTACCTGACTAGAGCAAAGCGAAACGGAAGGGATATGTTTTTAGCAATCTATGAAAGTGTGTTCCACCGTAGCGCCTCAACTAATAATCCGATTTTGATGAATGAGGTGTCAATCGATTTGTTATTATAGTCCGAGTGGAATAGGCTATATTTTTACCTGACTAGAGCAAAGCGAAAAGGAAGGGATATGTTTTTAGCAATCTATGAAAGTGTGTACCACCGTAGCGCCTCAACTAATAATCCGATTTTGATGAATGAGGTGTCAATCGATTTGTTATTATAGTCCGAGTAGCATAGGCTACATTTTTACCTGCCTACAGTAAAGCGAAAAGGAAGGGATATGTTTTTAGCAATCTATGAAAGTGTGTTCCACCGTAGCGCCTCAACTAATAATCCGATTTTGACGAATGAGGTGTCAAAACGATATGACCGCCGCTGAACAAATGTTTACATGATCTACAAATATTTGTTCCGAGTCTGGATGTTTTTCTATATATTCTAAGTATGTATTTACAAAAAAAACGTATATGAGTATTCTATCAGTTATCTGGTTCCCATAGTACGAGCTCTGCTTAGTTTGGGGCTAGATAGCGCTGTGTGAAATGTCTACCAACATTTTTTATGTTTTTTTTTATGTTATAATGGTGTAGGGCGACATCATCATAATGTATTATGCGGTCGGGTTTCAGCTTTTAAACTTATATAGCTTGTTTAATCAATAAATCCTTGAAATTGTGCCAAAAGTCGTCCAGAATTGGTATAAAAGCACCTGCATAGCTCGAAGAACTGACGGCTGTTGGGGCAAAAAGGTTCTCGAGTGGAGACCACGCACTGGAAAGCGCAGCGTAGGACGGCCCCAACTAGATAGAATGACGACCCGATTAAGGTAGCTGGAAGCCTTTGGGTGCAGGTCACACAAGATAGGTCATTCTGGACGCCGATGTTCAGCAGTTCCTTGAGCTGATATAATGGCCTCCATCAATGAGTCCTTCATATAGGCCCAAACACTACAATTTAATCTACCTCTGGGATGGATCAGTGAAGTACCAGCTTGAAGCACTGGAATCAATTAGAGAAGAACCTAAAAGCTCACGATGAGCTAGTTGATGCAAAGCTCCACAGCCTGGGGCATCGACGAAATGTTTCAAACCTCTCGGTTTTTTATCGAGTACATTTCGGGGAGTGTGCGGAGGAACTTTTCAACCTAATCCCATCATCTCCATTCTATCATCGGACAAACAGATGCTCTGCGGTGCGCCACCGGTATATGGGCGCTTTTCGACCTTTATTATGCGCACCAACGAAAAGAGTCTTGTCCAGACGCGATTGAATAGGTTTCTTCTAGACACGCCTGCTCCAATCTTAGACTGCATCATCGCTTACCATCAGGCGAGCGTGTGCTCAAACGCGAGCCTAAAGTGTATAAAAAAATTCCAATAGAAGAGACAAAAATGCAAGTCTAGACGTTAATTTATCGATAATCTTGTCTAGTGCTGCCCCCTTGCTCTGCAAGTACTTATCGAAGACTCTCCAATTAATGACGGCGCGAGGACCATCCAAGTAATTGACAAGTTTTTGCTGTATTCGCTTTCCTTTGTACAGTGCACGGCTGATCTATTGACACTTTGTTTTTCTTATACTAACTGGAGATTCTTCTTCTTTCGTGTCGATGTCTCAAGACTATAGCCATTTTTACCAGTACGTCGCCACATCCATGGCAGCGTCGGAGCTGGTCATCAGTTGCCCCATCGTGCAGGTGGTAGGGCAGGATGGGCATGCTAGAACGTGTGCCATTGTTTGGAGCTGGGCACCACATTGGCATTGCGTCGCTGATTTGTCTATAATACCCCATTTACTAAGGTTACACCTGCAGCGGCCGACTTGGGTATGCAGTCTGTTGAGGCTCCTCCACACTGGCCAAGGTACCTACCTACCTACCACTAAGGACTACCTGGAGATGGAACTAGCATATTGTCATATATCCGACGTAATGTTTGGACTAGCCTCTGACTACCCCGTGTGGTAAATCTTCATGGATCTGCGTAGTAAGAGATTCGAGAATGTCCATCATGAGGATTAATAATGTCGTGAGAGCGACCGAAAATATTTCGGCTCCAATTCGAAACCCTCAAGAATAGTTGAAAAATTCAATGCACAAAGTTTAACAGTTCTTTTTTGAAGTACGAAGAAGATATACGAAGGTCTTTGTGAGTAGAATTCGACCCCGTTTTTATTTTTAGTTTAAACCTTGTAGTTTTTAAGGTATTAGCCATAATAAAGACTGAACTTTAACAAAATTCACAGGGCCAGTGACCCAATAGTGCTGAAATTTGGTATGCGTGTAGCTTTAGTGACACAAATATAGGCAATAGTCTGAAATCCAGAATAACTGCAATTTTTACCCCAAAAAATGTTATTTATCAATTTACATGAACTCCCGTTACCTGCAATTTAAATGAAACTGTAGGTCAAGTATTATGGTTAATAATTTGGTGGCATTATTTTGATAGTCAAAGATTACGAATAATATGTTTTGGTTTTTTTTGGGAGATCTCAGTCCGGGGCGAACCACTAGTTTATTATTAGTATTATTTTTTGTTGACATGTTATTTCATATTGTATTTTTAATTTTTTGTCATGTTATTAATTATCATTTTGCAATATGTATGTATTTTGTAATGCTCAGAGGGTCAGCAAGCTGAAGTGGCAGTGGGCCGGTCATACCTGCCGCAGAACCGATAACCGCTGGGGTAAACGTGTTCTGAAGTGGAGACCACGTCTAGGCAAGCAAAGTGTAGGACGCCCACCGGCTAGATGAAGTGACGATTTGCGCGCTGTGGCTTGCAAGGATTGGGTGAGAAGAGCTGAGGATCGGCCCTGGGAGAGACCTACGTCCAGCAGTGGACTGTTATAGGTTAATGATGATGAATATGTATGTACATACTTACCAAAACTGTTGTTTTTTCATAATAATTACATATAAAATATTATCTAATTGTACAGAATGACACAAGTTCTGACACAATAGTTTATTGTTTGAGAAATAATAAATGAATGAAATGTTATTCAGAAAGTTTGCAAATAAAAACAAGCATTCAATTGAAATGACATTCAGTTTCACGATTTCCGGAAGCCATTTTGAGAGCTATTGAATTAATAAGCTTAGCGACTGCATCTAGAGGCAGTAACCAAGTTTGGGGTCATCAGTTATTCAATGAAGTTCGGACGGGGCTGTCTGCACCTACTATATTAGGTTACTTCTAGGTAGGTAACTATCGCTGGTACATTTCTAGCCCCCATCGCAAAAGAGGGGTGTTAAGTCTGGGTGTCTGTCAGTCCGAGGCATCGTGTTCCCAAACGAATGGACCGATCGGACTCGGTATTTTTATAGATAGCTAGTTTAACTAGGGTGGTTCTTAGTTAAGTCAGTTTTACGTGGTTTTTGAAGTAAAACTTCTTTACGCACGCTTGACTTGGGGAGTAAGCTGGTGAATGTTGGGAGTTGAGAGGGAGATATAAGTGAGTGAAGATAGATAGAGAGAGAGTTACATTTCGTATATTTTTGAACGTTAATGTGCGAGTGCGAGTTGCGTCTGTCCAGAATGAACATAGACTGATCAACCTACTGACGTGTGGACAATTTTGTAATTGAACAATTTTCTAAATTAATATTTTGAAAAATACAAATTTTTTATTTTACAAATCAGAATTAACATGTATGTATGTACATAATGATCTCGGAACTAGGTGTAACACCTGTATCGCGGATGCACTGTATAGATTTGCAGAAGTTAAACATATTAAATGCGAGAACAAACCGAGTACCTAAGTATAAATTTTGACTAATAAGAGAACAGAGAAACAATAACTAATTTAAGTTATATTAAGATAAAAGATAAGCATTAAAATTATAGGATAACAAAATTACTAAGACGAAAAATTGGGAACTCGTGTAAGTGATGCATTTGAGTGTGTGAGTGCGAGTGTGTGTGTGGGTTTGTGTGTGTTTGTGGGGGTATATTTGTCCGCGTGGTGAGTGTGTGTGTATTGTGTGGTTGTGTGAGGGGGGTGGGCGTGCGCAAGTGTATGCGCGTGGCGTTGTTGCTAGCAATGTGATCGCGACCAAGATTGACTCCGTTTCGTCATAGTTGAGTGTGATGATCAGCCATTTCCTAATCTTTAATTCTAATATAAAAAGAAGTTTTACTTTAGTCGCGTGCTCTAAAACACTCTTTTTTAATTTTGATTTTACTAATCTATCTGTGAATGAGAAATGAAAAATGGATGGTCAACATGTGTTTTCAAAATAAAGGATATAATATTGGAAAATATTGTTTTTGAATACCGTTGTAAATGCAATATTCAAAGTCCATTATTTTAATCAATAGGAAACCTTTTCAAAAGAGGATATTCGAACCATAAAACTTTATACAGTAAATGAAATAAACTGTGGAAAAACCAAGAGGGTTTTTATACTGTAATTAGCCCGTTTTGAACTGAATAGGCAACTATAACCAGTCTATTCATCACACCAATTAATTTTTGTGTTGATTTATCGTCTAATATCGTCTTCTGCATCGAAATAAATATAGAAAATGGAGTATTTTAGCCCACATTACGTGGAGACGGCAAAACGTGTATTTTTCTTCCATACCTCTCTTATCAGCCGTCAACATTCTTCACACAGTCCATCCATCTCTTCTTCGGCCTTCCTCTACTTCTGTATCCATCGACATTCATATCTAACACGTTTTTAGACACATGATTTTCTTCCCTCCGCATGACATGCCCATAGCACGCTAGCATAATACTCCATAACTTTTCTATGACTGGGGGCTACATTCAAACTTCAGTTTTAAAAAATGGAACTTGTAAATACCCCCATGCGAAATAACTCCTCAACTATGATGAACTTTGATTGCAGCAGTTCCAAGTTCCTGTTGCAAGAATTTTAAAGTGACAATGGAGTCTCGGACGATCTTGTTGGCTAGACTGTCTGTCTCACTACCTTAATTCAGTAGGTAGGTACTAACTACCTATCCGTAGGCACTTTTAAGGCTAAGATAGACGAGGAGACTTACTAGTAACTCGCTAGTTTAATTGATCGATCGAAGCGAGATCTCTAATGGCGGGTTCCTATATCCGTCGGTAACCAGCTACGACTCGTTTCTCCTTGAAAACCTGTCAAAAGTTTGACACTAGTTTTTCACTTTTTCAAAGAGATACGAGGCGTAGTCGGTTACCGACGGATATAGGAACCCGCCATTAATCAACTTGGGCAAATCGGCCTTGTATGTATGTTTGTTTGTCCGAGGATAACTTTCGAAGCATTTATCTGATCATCGTGAAATTTGATACATAGGTAGGTAGTGATGGCACAATTTTTGTGTGACTAAATGAGCTAAAAATGTTGGGGGGTTTTTAAGAAATGGGGTTCAAGAGTGGTAAAAAATAAATGAGACTTAGGTCAAATGGGACATCAAATGAAAGGTCTTCATTAGTACATTTAGACTCCGTTTTTATTTTTAGTAAAGTCCTTATAGTCTTTTCAAGTTGACAAAAATTCACAGGGTACACCATTGACCCCACAGTGCTGTAATTTGGTATGTGTATAGCTTATATGACACAAATGTAGGCAAAAGTGTGAAATCCAGAATTACTGCAATTTGTACCCCAAAAAAATATAATTACATACATGAACTCGCGTTACATGTAATTTGAATGAAACTGTAGGTCAAGTTGGTTGGTTATTATTTTGGTGGCACTATTTTAATAGTCATAGATTACAAATAATATATTTTTTTGTCTTAATCGGAAACTCGCGCGACAGTCGGTTATCGAATATAAGAGTTAGTTACAGCTAGAATGAGAGTTTTATGTTTATAGATCAAATGCTTACAAGGATAGCGCTGTGTCCGTTATGTCATTATCAAAAGAAACGCGTTTTTGGAAATTGGGCGTTCTTGGTAATGACGTAATAAACCACTATACCCCACCAATATTATAAACTCGAAAGTTTGTTTGTAAGTATGTGTGTATCTTTGTTACTCTTTCACGTCGTAACGGCTGAACCGATTTCGATAAAATTTGGTATGTACGTAGATTTTAACCTGAATTATCACATAGGCTACTTTTTGTTTTCAAATCATGCGTGCGTAGCCGCGGGCGGAAGATAGTAATTTTATAAATGCGAAAGTTTGTATGGGTGTTTGTGTGGATGTTTGTTACTCTTTCACGCAAAAACTACTGAATGGATTTTAATAAAATGTTGTATGTACCTACGTAGATTTTAAACTGGATTAACACATAAGCTATCGACAATTGATTCGTAATAAGTCAAAGGCAGCCTTGAAAATCCTCATTGACAAGATACAAGATTTTTTAGCAAGCAAAATAACATCGGCATCCTAAAATAATATTTTTCAAACTTTTGCGGTCACTGTACATAATTACTGATGTAATCGGGTATTTATCGCGTATGTACGTTGGGACAACCAATAAAAAAGGTACATACGCGATAAATACCCGTTTAAAAAAGTAATTATCCACTAATAACTTAAAAAGCTGGAAAATTACTTTTAAGTACAAGAACCAAATACTTGTACGACTAGCTGACCCGCACATCGCACTTTATATCGAATTAAAATATAGCCATAAGCACTAAGCCCG
The DNA here is from genome assembly GCA_918857605.2 of Philereme vetulata. Lineage (NCBI taxonomy): Eukaryota > Metazoa > Arthropoda > Insecta > Lepidoptera > Geometridae > Philereme > Philereme vetulata. The sequence goes on from OU975461.1 coordinate 7,278,022, forward strand.
GCGTGCACAACGATCCATAAACGTATTTAGCGACTAAACATGTTTAAATTTGACGTATTTGTATGATTCAACTTTCTAAAATTCAGAGAGTTGAATCATACAAATACGTAATTTAGAGTCTAAATCATAATTTGGGCACTAAATATGATTAGGCATCGTTGCGGAAGTCGCCCTTAGGGATAGTGTAGCGTGTCTGAAGTTTCCGGGATTAACTTTACTAACATACTAAATTATAAATATGAACTTTACCCCTTAATAATATTCATAGATAGGCAGAAATTAATTACAGCAAAAGCTCCTTATACACGCTTACTTCATTCTGGTTTTCACTATACGCGGATTAAAAAAAATGCGAAACAATTCCTATATTCGCGTAGAAAGATTTCTTTATTCGCGGATAAACGGTATATCGGTACATACATATTAATAAAAAGCATTCGGTATCCTTTGTAAATGCGTCGGCTAATAGACTAATACAAAATTTAGTAAAAAGGAAATGTTAAATATTGCCCATTGAAGAAGTGGCTTCAAGAGTGATTTTTTTAATGTATGTAAAAAATATTTGTTATTTAAAAGTATGCAATTGACGAAGCTTTAACGGATAAATACATATTTTTTAATGATAATAATCGTGTGTAATTTAACAACAGGTTATATATACTATTATTTATTTATTGATTAGTGATTCGTTACGATAAGTTGTTCATTATTATTCTACTAGTTGACCCGCCGAACTTCGTACCGCCTTGATATGCATATAAAGCGGGCTGTCAAATACGTCACCCTGGTAGAACTGTCAATTGTTGTCCCGGCCATCATTTTACAACCATACTTAATCATAGACAAAATTACATTTGCGTTTTGTTATTCCATGTCAGATGCGTTTTTGTTATACCACGATATACCACGTTTTATAGTGACTTGTATTCTCTTTGACGTTTTATGTCACGTCACACGGGAACGCGGTCGAACGGGATAAAAAGTATCCTATGTCCGTCTCCGGGTTCTAAGCTACCTCTCCCACCAATTTTCAGCCAAATCGGTTTAGCCGTTCTTGAGTTATAAATAGTGTAACTAACACGACTTTCGATATCTATATATATATAACAATAATATATATATTGAAATTTGCAAATTGCTATGCTGAAAATCAGTCTGAATTAATGGAGCCTTTAAAAACTGCTAAGCAAGAAAAAATTACAAAATTCTTTAAACAATTGCTAAACCTGAAGATAGTAATTAATTAATCAATGTGGTCAAAAACTTCAATTAATTTAATTTTTTTATATATTTATTTTTTTATTTTGTCGCTTAGGAACGTATCCCCGATAATCACAAATTACCATTCCTTATTCACGATTTCTGTATTCGCAGCATATTTACGAAACATATACCCCGCGAATAAAGAGCTTTTACTGTACCATGGTATGAGTACTAGGTATAGGGTGGTGAATATTGGTATAGTGAACAAGGTTTACTGGCTTTACGAGTAACTATACTCGTGTAAATCGGTGTACAAACTGTAACGAGACGGGCCGCAACGTTACGGCGCCGGCGGTGACTCGCTAACCACAATTCCGAAAGACATCCACTACAACATCTTACCAATGTTGCGAGCAAGAGAGGCGTTTGTGGGTAAATACTGACGTTTATATATAAATAAATATGTACTTACATATTTATTTATATATAAACGTCAGTAAAAATCAGATAACTAAAAATTAGATGAATGAATCACGACTCTTCATGGAGATAAAAGTTTTTGAGTCTAGCTTTAAAGATGAAAGATAGATAGATAATTTCTTTATTGCACACCATTAAAAATAAAACAAACAAAAGAGTATACACAATTAAATAAAAGATACAATGTGCAGCTTTATCGCTAAAAGCGATTTCTTCCAGGCAACCTTAGGATGGACATGTGAGGGGGATCGTTTAACGGAGACCGGCAAGGCGTTCCATAGGTAATCGGACAGTTGTTTGTGAAGTACAGTTGCCATTCCAACGAACCAAAATCAAAATGAAAATATTTTTATTCATTAAAATCACAAGGATCACTTGAAACGTAAATTTTACTGCATGTTCCTTCGCGACTAAGCAAGAAAAGAAAGGCAAAAATCAAGGCCGGTGGTTGTTTAATGATCCTTTTAGAATACATAACAATAAATAAAATATATTACGTCTGAATTGTAACATTTTTGAATGAATTGGAGCAATTTCAATCCCAAGCTTCTCTATATAAATAATCCGATATTTTATAGTAGACTTTTTTATAAAGATTTTGTTTAATCACGTTTTTACATTTGTTAATTGTCAATTTTTGTAAATCTTCACCCTACTTTGGTTCAGTATTAGGCCGCTCGAAAGCCACCAGGTAAAATTTGAGCGACTCCAGTCTCGATAAGCGGCTACATCTAGCTATATGATGGCTTGTTGGCAACAGTGCATCTTACATAGCCTTAATTAAATGCGTCCATTCCCCTTGATTATTCCGGCCAGATGTACCGCGTTGGTTACAAATGACTCCGCAATGTATCCGAGTTTTGGTGCTTCATTCTGAATCCATATGTATTATAGATACTAACATCCACTGAAGCCTGTGTGTGTAAATGCATATGGTGGTACTGCGTTAGACAGGATTTAATATGGAGTGTGTCCATCACCAGCAGTATCAGATGAGGGATGTCACCAGTGTTCAACTTGGATGGGCAGCTTTCGGCAAACTAGATGACATATTAAAATCCACAATTTCTTAAAACACGTCTCTATAACCAATGTGTCCTGCCAACTTATGGTGCCGAGACATGGAGGCTCACGAAGGAGGCTGTGCACAAAATAAGTGTAGCACAGAGAGCCAGAGAGCATGGCACGCGTCTTGAGAGTGTGATGCCGAGTCGGCATCACACTCTCAAGAAGTCAGCAAGTGAATATTGGGGCTCAAGTGGAGTTGTGCAGGACACTTGGCCCGACGTAGTGACGACAGGTGGAGTAAGGCAATAACAGAGTGGAGGCCGAGAACTATAACGTCCCCTATTTCGATGGGATGACGACATCCATAAGACCGTGGGTCGTACGTGGTTCAGACTGGCACAGGATCGGGAAGAATGGCAGAGACAAAGAGAGACATATGCCCAGCAGTGGGTCGACGTCGGCTGAAAATGATGATGATGATGATGTGTCCAGCACCTAACCTCTCAGCTTAGTCAGCCTTAATGTATAAATGAAAATTATTTAACGCACAAAATAAATTTAATTAATGCATAGGCGAACTTAATCCGCAGAAAAGACGTGGTCAATATATGATGTTTTTCATCACCGTTTACAGCGTGTGTAAATGCGTACGTATATTTTTAGAATAGAAGAATTCATTTTGACCAGGCTGGGATTCAAACCAGCAGCCTGATCAGAAGTCAGCGAAAATCAAACTAAGTCAGCACGCCTCTAACCCTGTGGTCACATTATAATAATAATAATAAAAACGTTTATTTCAGACCAGACAGGGGATCCATAATTGTTGCTAGTAAACACAGAAAAATCTTACGTAAAAAATATTGTTAGTAGGTACACCAAAAGAGAAGTTAAAAGATAAATGCGGCAATATTGGAACGCGAGCGCATCTAAAGCCACCCAGCGCTTCATGATATATGAGCTTATGTTCCCGGCAACAACGGTCAGGAAGCTGTTGGCGCTTCCACGCATGCAGCTCTCCAGGGATGCGGTTCTTTTTCGTATGATCGCGTAGAAATCATCGGTACGCGCGTCTGCAAACATCCCTGATGCGCTACAGAACCTTGGCAGCCCCAACAACATCCTACCGTTAGGGAATTATAGGGATTCGGCGAATGTTTGCGCTGTCTTTCATGTGACGGAGTATACAGAACAAGTTTGTCAATAAAAATATTACCCTCCTTCGTAGTCGGGTAAAAATAAGCCTATGTCTCAATTCCGATTAGGTAACTATCTATACTACGTGTATTGTTACGTACGACATTAAATTATTTAATGAAAACACGGCTTAATGGCTAGTGTTATTGTATATTATTAGGTTGGGGAAAAACTTTCTTCGCATTTTTTAAGAAAATTCAAATCATTTTTTAATATAGTTTATTTACATTTAACTAAATATATAATAATATGTAGGTAGCATTTTGTTCGATAACTTTTTGCCATCTTGTTAGTAGGGACATGATCCCATTGCTATAGAAATTTTGGGGCTTCTGATCAAAATACCGCGACAAGTAGTTTTGGGAGTCCTCTCGTGATGTTAACCTGACACTGCCTAAAGAATTCTGAAGAGACCGAAACAGGTGGAAATCGGAAGGTGCAAGGTCAAGACCACAGAACACAAAAAACAATTTTTTGTTTTGTTTTCTATGTTCTGTGGTCAGGACTATACGGCGCATGCAATAACACCTCCCAGCCAAAATCTCTTAATTTTTGCTGAGTGGCTAAGGATGTGTGAGGTCTAGCGTTATCATGATGAAAAACCACACCCCTTCTGTTGATTAATTCCGGCCGCTTTCTCTCAACTTCTTGCTTTAATCTCATCAGTTGTTCGCAGTGGAGTTCAGAATCGATGGTCCTGCCTGGTGGTAACAGCTCATAATGAATAATGCCCTTCCAATCCCACCACACACACAGCATCACCTTGTTGCGAGTTAATCCGGGTTTCGCCACAGTCTGTGAAGCCTGACCGGCCTTTGACCACGACCTTTTTCACACGTTCTTGTTGTACGTGATCCACTTTTCATCACCAGTTATCAGCTTCTTCAAAAATGCTTCCGTTTCATTACGTCGTAATAAAGAATCACAAATGAGTACACGGTTCATTAGGTTTCTTTCAGTGAGCTCGTGGGGTACCCAAATATCGAGCTTTTTTGTGTACCCAGTTTTTTTCAAATGCGCCAAAACTGTTTTGTGGTCAATTCCCAGTTCCCAGCTACGTCGTAACTACTGATATGCCGATCTTGCTCCACTTTTTCAAAAATGGCATCAATTTTATCCGTAATAGGGCGACCAGAGCGACGTGTCTCTTTGACATCAAAATTTCCGGATTGAAAACGCTTAAACCAAATTTGTGCTACTCTCACAGACACTGCACTAGGTTCATAAACATCACAAATTTTTTTCGCGGCTTGCGTTGGAATCTGACCTTTTTTGCGAAAAGACTTTTTCCCCAACCTATTAAGTATGTTCAAATTAATTACCATTGAAAATTTTAAATTTTAAAACAATCTTTATATCAAATCCTAAAATATCAAATAGCCTGTCTATAATAGTTTAACAAATCATATTAATTCCTCATGTAAACTGACTAAGCGGCATCGTCGCAAAGGCGCCGCCGATTTACGTAATAAATTGTTTATTGGAAATTTATCGCTTATTACAGGATAAATATTCAAGCTACCGGTATTAAAACCACCTCTAAAATCAGGTAATAAGATTTCGAATGTGTATTTAAGTTAGATTAGTATCGCACACACGGCTACACATCAAGCTATACATTCCAGTATAAGCTGACCTCGAATTTTGTAGGCTTTTCGTAGAATTAGAGGTCAGCTTATACTGAAATTGTATAGCTTGATGTGTAGCCGTGTGTACATAGTAAAACAGGATGTATACCAAATTTCATCGAATTCGGTCCATCCGTTGTTTCTGGTTTAAGATATTTATTTCTCAAAGAATTACAATTTATTTAAAGAGAAACTTAAAAATATTAGTTAAAAATTTGTTGGGCTGATCCTACTAATACCAAAGTTAAAAGTGATACAAGTTTGTAGTTGTGTAGTCCTGAAAACGTTACGAATAGACAGACAGAGAGACAAACAGACACAGACATGCAGAGTTACTTTCGATCTCGCGAGTCTCCCATAAAAAATAAACAAAATATTATTCGTAATCTTTAACTATCAAACCCTGCATTCCGAATCACGACATAATCGCTGCTAGCGTTCACGTAGTTATTTTGCGTACCGATTCAATTATCACGCTGATGACTTTGAGTTCCGTCAAGGATTCGAAACGCACATGAACGCGCTGCAAGTCAGTGTTCGTTTAATTTCTTAACAACAATAAAACCAACCAACCACAGAACACTATTACTCATATGCAACCAACCAACCAGCTGTCACGTCACTTTTGACAGGGAGGTTCACAGTGATATCGGTTTGGAGCATGGACATTGTTAGCGCAAAATGGCGGATGTAATTACGTCATCTATGACGATTCATGGGAAACATTGTCGCACTCACGGTGACTCGGAACGCTTGTTAGCGCGATGATATCGATTTTAGTGTGATTCAGAATGCAGCCAAAATACTGCCCCAAAATAAAAATTCAACTTACTTGACCTACAGTTTTATTCAAATTACAGATAACGGGAGTTCATGTAATTTGGTTATTTTTATTGGGGTACAAATTGCAGTTATTCTGGATTTCAGACTTTTGCCTGTATTTGTGTCACTAAAGCTACACGCATACCAAATTTCAGCACTGTGGGTTACTGGGTACCCTGTGAATTTCTTCATTGTTCAGTTTTTATTCTGGCTAATAAGTTAAAAACTACAAAAATCAAACTAAAAATAATAACGAGGTCGAAATGTAATCATGAAGACCTTATTTATCTCCCTTGAATCCCAATATTTCAACAACCCCTTCACATTTTTAGCTCATTTAGTCACACCAGAATTGTGCCATCACTACCTACCTAATACCTATGTATCCATATTCACGATGATCGGATCAACGCTTCGAAAGTTATCCTTGGACAAACAAACATACATAAGTACATACATACATACATACAACGCCGATTTGCCTAAGTTGATTTAGAGATCTCGCTTCGCTCGATCAATTAATATGGATAGGCATACAATGACACCGCGCGGTAATTAGAAGTAGGAGAACAATAGGTATTGAATATAGACAGCTCATTATTAAATCACGAAACCAGCTCAAATACTAAATACTAGGGGTTAGTGGAAACTGCGGTCGACAGTGGTTGGCTGGGTGACGGGTATTGATGACGTCATCGCTCAGCCGACCAATCCGCGTGCAGATAGTTTCAGTTAGTTCCAAACTCGAATTTGTAATGTAAAGGTTTACTCATTTGTCTTTTAGTGAACGACTAAATATTTGCAAATTTGTGTGCGATAGGTAACAATGATAAATGTACACACGGCTACACATCAAGCTATACAGTTCCAGTATAAGCTGACCTCGCATTGTGTAGGCTTTTCGTAAAATGAGAGGTCAGCTTATACTGGAAATTTATAGCTTGTTGTGTAACCGTGTGTACTGGCTGCAGTAGATTTTGTCATAAATTTGGTGAGTTACATACATATTCCATAACGGGCAGTATGTACATCGGTTGCATCCTTTACCCAGGTAAGGGTGGCGTTCCACCGGAGCTGTGTGAGGAAGCTAAGCGATAAGCGAGGACGAAATCCCCCAATAGGATATTTGGGCTATGCGAGGCTAGACACATAAAATTTTCATCTCTCATGCTTTGATAGTTGCTCATTGTCATTTCGATACCGGATGCGTAAGTGCAATTTACGCCCCTAGGGCCCTAAGTAAATTTGAAAATTGAATGAGGCTCATTGCATTCATAATATACTAAAATGAAATAATTTTAAATCCATAATTGTATATAATTTAAAGAGGTTACATTAATAGATTCTTTGAAGATGATTTATAAACTTGCAATGTAAAAAATCTGACTTTTTGCCCTCAGATTCACTCGTGCGTGTGTTAGATTAAAAAACTTAATTCGTTTTCAGTTTATTTCAGTCCTATTTTTGCATTAACCTCGTCAACGAGATGACGCCATTACAAAATGATTTAGAGTTTGCTGTAACGTTATGATGGACGGATTTTAATTTTGTTTTTTTCGGACTATCAGACTATGTAGTCCTCTCCGCCTTCACGAGACGAACCCGTAGACACCAGATTAGACCACCTAGGACCAAGGGAACGCGAGTAATTGCTAAAACTTATACCAATATTTATTTAAATATTACCTGACGACCTCCGTGGTGCAGTGGGCGAATAGCCGGCTGAGACGCAGGAGGTAGCGGGTTCGATTCCCGCCGCGGAACAAATGTTAGCATGATCTGCAGGATATTTGTTCCGGGTCTGGTTGTTTCTATATATATTATATGTATGTATTTACAAAACAAAATGTATATAAGTATTCTATCAGTTATCTGGTTCACATAGTACAACCTCTGCTTAGTTTGGGGCTAAATAGCGCTGTGTGAAATGTCCAGCAATATTTAATATTTAATTTATTTAATATTTTGCTGAAAAGTATAGGTAAGCCTATTAGAAATTCAATCACCTGAAATTCGATTTAAATGGGACTTTCTTCGTTAATTTTATTACGGAAATTACTTTTTGGAGTTGGGACGCGAGGTCTACTCGTCTCACAGAACCACTAGTTATTAAATTATTAAGTGAAAAAATAGGTACTGGCAAAATTGCGAGTGGAACTGCGAGGACCACTTCAAAAGCCTCAAAATAAATAGGCTAATAATAACCTTTTTGAATCCTATTACATGTCTCATATATCAAAATAATGATTTCATTTGACGCTAAATAAATTCACTCTCATGTTCATAGCGGCTTCTGAAGTAACGTTGTGGAAAAACTCGGTTTACCCTTAGAGGGAGATAGATAGTCTATAGGTGAGTGCGGGAGTGGGACAGATGTATGTGCACCAATGTGTGCTGAAGTTATTGATGTGATACATTGTTTTTGAATGAGGCACTTTTAAACTGATCCTATATATACAATGATATAATATATATACATAATATACAACTTCACACGGATTTTTATCAAAATAAAATAAAATAACACTTAGGAATAGTGTAAGCTTAAAGAATTTTTCAAATCGGTTCAGCAGTTCCTGAGATAACTAATTACATCCTAACAAATTAACTCATAAATACTTCTTTATAACACTAGTTGTTCACCCCGATCTGAGATCTCGCGAGTCTCCGATTAAAACAAAAAAATATTATTTGTCATCTTTGACTATCAAAATAGTGTCACGAAATAAATAACCATCCTATTTGACCTACAGTTTTATTCAAATTACAGGTAACGAGAGTTCATGCGTTGTGTTACCCTTTTTTGGAGTACAAATTGCAGTTATTCTGGATTTCAGACTTTTGCCTATATTTGTGTCACTAAGCTACACGCATACTAAATTACAGCACTGTGCGGTCACTGGTGTACCCTGTGAATTTTGTCAAAGTTTAGTTTTTATTATGGCTAATAACACAAAAACTATAAAGAATTTACGAAAAATAAAAACGGAGTTTAAATGCACTAATGAATACATTTCATTTGACGTCCCATTTGACCAGTTAGTCTCATTTTCATTTTTTTTACCCCTCTTGAACCCTAATATTTCAACAACCCCCTAAACATTTATAGCTCATTTAGTCACACCAAAATTGTGCTATCACTATGTATTAACCTATGTATTAAGTTTCACGAGGATCGAATCAACGCTTCGAAAGTTATCCTCGGACAAATATACATACATACATACAACGCCGATTTGCCCAAGTTGATTTTGAGATTTCGCTTCGCTCGACAATTAGAAAAATAAACGTTGAAACATTATGTTGTGTAAATAAAATTTTCACGTATAAAATAATGTTTCGAAATTTTCAAGGTAATCATATAAATTAATTACGAGAACTTTACCTTAACAGTCCAAATTTAACGGAAAAAAATGAGTAAGTACCATCATCATAATCATAACAGCGACAGGACGTCTACTGCTGAACAGAAGCCCCCCCCCCACAGAGTTGATAAAACACCAGAAGACGCATTAAGCTGTGATTGTAAGCCGTGCGCTGTGTCCATAAAACAAACCCGCGTCCCGCGCCCACCTCACCCCCAGCCGCGTAATGTTGCTAGCTTAGTCATTATTTACCCGTTTTGGGGTAAATGTTTTTGGTAAAATACAACTATGGCACTATTTTATTAATCAAATATCAAGGCCGGTTTGCAAAACGATCCCAAAACGTATTTAGCAACTAAACATGTTTAAATTTGACATATTTGTATGATTTGAGAACTCCTTAAATCATATTTAGCCACTAAATACGTTTAGGCATCGATGCGCAAATCGCCTTAAATATTTTTTTTTATGTTTTTAGGAAGATTTGCGAGGTATCAGTGCGGGGCGAACCACTAGTATAATTTAAAACTACAACTAATAAAAGTTTTTAATCTCAGAATTTTAGAGTAGGGAACATAATAGCATATTTGGCAACACCAGCAAAATGGAGGATCATTATTTACGACAATTACAAGCCTAACAATTTATTCAATAATCGAATAACACAGCATCAGAATGCGCTACTTACGTATGAAATATGTTTCATCTTGTTTTTTTTTGAGCCCAGCTGAATTTTTACACGGTGTGACAACACAAGATGGCATAATCCAATTAAATTGAACACAGTAAAACACGTCACGCGTGACGATGACGACGGTCACAGACTGACTAATGGCGGCGTACTCCACTTGTAGTAGATGTTGACGTTTCAGTATTAGGCGCGCTTTTTTTTCGAATGAACTAATCTCGCTGTTGGCCTCTAAGGCCGTTGCACCTCAACCGAACTTTTGGCGAGCGCAGAAGGCGCTCAGCCCTGTAAGTTTTTGATAAGGCAACTAGCGCAAGGGCACCACTTAGGTACGAACCTTGGCTTGGACTGTTGCCAGGATGGGGATAGGAGAGAAACGCCCGGGTACGTGCTTGTACCTCGTATTGGCGGTGACTGAAGGGACTCGTTGACCTCGCCAGCGAGGTCGGTGTGTCTGTGAAGTGTTTGCTCTGTCTAATGTAGATGACTCAGATATCTCTTATGCGTTAGCGGAGATGATTTCGTCATTCGGGTCTCCGAAAACGTGTCTCGGACGAGAGGTTTTGTTCGCGGACGGATCTATCGGATAGAGTATTTGGCGCGCTCACTTGTTCTGGGGTGTTATCTATTCTGTGCCTCCCCCATAGATTTCCAGAGCGACCGATCCTGTGCGGCCTGCACCCAACGGCTCCTTTTATCAGGTCTTCTTTCCATCTAGTGGGGAGCTGTGCTACGCTGCTGCTGAGTATGTAAGTATCAATCTGGTTATCTGGTTTCCATAGTATTCATATATGTCACACAGCGCTATTTAGCTCCAAACTAAGCAAAGTTTGTACTATGGGAACTAGATAACGGATGGAATACTTATATATACTCTTTTTGTCCGTTTGTATAATATACGTACACACGGCTACACATCAAGCTATACAATTCCAGTATAAGCTGACCTCGCATTGTGTAGGCTTTTCGTAGAATGAGAGGTCAGCATAAACTGGAAATTATAGCTTGATGTGTAGCCGTGTGTACTTATAATATAATTATAGAAAAATACCCAAACCCGGAACAAATATCTGCAGACCATACACACGTTTGTCCCGCAGCGGGAATCAAACTCACCACCCCTGCGTCTCAGCCGACTATTCGCCCATATCATTATTTATTATAATTCGGCATTATTACTTTATTTAAATATTTTGTGTTTTTACAAAGAAAGTGTTAAATGGACAGCTAACATCGTTCATGAGTGTAAAAAAATATAGAAATAATTTTTACTAATATCAAACCCACTTACATTTGGATAAAGCTACAAAACCAATAGCAGAGGGTAGTTGCACAATAGTGCACTTAAAGCGACAATCGTTTGAAGGTCAATACTGGCCGTGTCGTGTCATATTGATGACGTCATCACTCCCCAGCCAATCAGCGCTAATTCAGATGAATCGCTTCTGTTGTACCCACAGAATAACACGAACGTAGATTGTAGTACGTAGATGTCGTATAGGACACTGACAGTGAAGTAAAACTTCTTCAAATGACGTCTTTTGGAAACTAAAATCCATACTTGACGACGGCCGTGGTGCAGTGAGCGAATAGCCGGCTCAGACGCAGGAGGTAACGGGTTCGATTCCCGCCGCGGAACAAATGTTTGCATGATCTACAGATGTTTGTTCCGGGTCTAATTGTTTCTCTAAATATTGTAAGTACCTATGTATTTACAAAAAAAATGTACATGAGTATCAGTTATCTGGTTCCCATAGTACAAGCTCTGCTTAGATTGGGGCTAGATAGCGCTGTGTGAAATGTCCAGCAATATTTAGTTATACTAATCTATACTAATATTATAAAGAGAAAAGATTTGTTTGTTAGTTTGTATTGAATAGGCTCCGAAACTACTCGTCCGATTTAAAAAATTCTTTTACTGTTGGGAAGCTACACCATCCCCGGGTGACATAGGCTACTTTTAACTCAACCGCGCAAGAAGGAGGGTAATGTTTTTATAGAAAAACTACGCGTGCAAAGCTGCGGATTGGTCAGCTAGTCTATATCTATACATCTATACGTTACTAATACATATTATAAAGAGGAAAGATTTGTATTTTTGTATTTTTGTGCGTATGTTTGTAATGAATAAACTCAAAAACTACTGGACCGATTTCAAAAACTCTTTCACCATTGGAAAGCTACATTCAATCTGAGTACCATAGGCTACTTTTTACCTAACTGCACAGAAGATATATAGAAAACGCTTTATTGTAAATCACACTTAAATTAAAAAAAAATAATATAAAACAAATAACAATACAAGCAGACATACAAGTGGCGGTCTTATCGCTAAAAGCGATCTCTTCCAGACAACCTTTGGATGGACTGGATTTCACGAGAACGTTATAGGACGGCAGCTATTAATAAAAATAATTGAATATTGAATAAACAGTGTATTTACATAAGCAAAATAAATAATTACAAACAAATAAATAAATAAGGTGCAAAATATTTTATCATAAATATTCCATACTAATAATAAAAAAGTATATTATATAAAATACTATAAGTAGGTACATATAGTGTACAATAGAAAGATGAAATAAAAAACCAGGAGTAGCGTAACGATAGATAAGAAAATGAGAAATCAACATTGTAGTGCAGACAGATGTTTAAATAGAACTGTTTTAAAGATGGGAAGGGATTTGGCAGTTCTAATGTGTGGAGAAAGAGAGTTCCATAGATGGATAGATTGTACAGTGAAAGATTTATCATAAAAGTTAGAAGAGTGTACAGGAGTTTTAAGTTGCAAGGTCTCAGAGGAGCGCAAGTCTCGAGGATTTGACTGATGAAGATACTCAAAGCGCTCTCTGAGATAAGAAGGACTAGAAGGGTTAAACATTATACTGTACAAGAGAAAGAGAATATGGGTATTCCCGCGGCAGCGAATGGGTAACCATTTGAGCTTGTTGCGAAAATCAGAGACGTGGTCATATTTTCGCAGGCCAAAAATAAATCTAATACGGACATTCTGAAGACGCTCTAGTTTATCGAGGTGTTTCTCGGTAAGATCCGGATAGCAGGCGTCAGCATAATCCAGAATAGGAAGTAGGAGGGAATGTGCTAGCGTAACCTTGGTGGATGTCGGCAGAAAATTTCGTAGCCTTCTCAACGAGGCGGCTGAAGCAAATATCTTCCGGCTTAATTCGGCGAGATGGGGTCCCCATGACAAGTTCTTATCTATAAGCACGCTCAAGTTCTTGACACAGTCGCTTATGGGTATACACACACCATCAAACAGAATCGGAGGTAGACTGGGCCAGTTGATCCTAGCGGTCATCTTGGAGCTACCAATAACAATGACCTGCGTTTTAGTTGGATTAACTTTGAGACCGTATGCTTTACTCCACGCGAGGATCTGAGTTAAATCATTGTTAATAGCTTGGAAACCTACGCGTAGATTGTGGACCGGTGCTTGCGTATAAATCTGTAGGTTATCTGCATAAAGGTGGTAGGAAGAAGAGATCGCTTGCGAAATTAAATTTATAAAAATAGCAAAGAGAAAAGGAGAAAGAACGCCGCCATGAGGCACACCGGCAGTCAAATGACACCACGACGAATAATTGTCATCAACACGGATACGCTGCCGGCGCCCAAACAGGTAACTTTGAAACCAATCAATAGCCATTCGAGAGATGTTAAGTGATCGGAGAACAGCCAGAAGAATGTCAAAATCAACATTATTGAAGGCGTTGCTAAAGTCTAGCAACGACAGCACAGTCACTAGTCCGCTGTCCATACCCTGACGAATGTCATCAGTGATTTTGGTCAAGGCCGTCGTAGTGCTATGACCACGGCGAAACCCGGATTGGAGAGGATTCATGAGGGAGTTTCTAGTAAGGAAAGTACTCAGTTGATGGTGGACTAAACGTTCTAGTACTTTGGAGAGAAATGGAAGGATAGATGTTGGGCGAAATTCGGAGAGCAAGGTGGGATTGGACTTTTTGGGCAAAGGAATTATCTGGGCATCCTTCCAGATTGAGGGAAATTTTCCACTAGATATAGAGGAGTTAAGGATGTGGGTAAGGACGTAGATGACTTCATCGAGTATGGGCACCAACATATTGCGACTAATATTGTCATTGCCGACTGCATTGGATGTTATGGATGTCACGTTTCTCTTAAAATCAGAATCCGAGAATTCATTAAAAAGAAAAGGAATGGGACTAGATGGAAGCGAAGAGAGGTTTTTTATAGTGACGGACTTTGTTGTTCCATCAATATTGGAAGAAGTTGAGAAATGTTTATTTAGTTTGTCTATATTTAAATCTTTAGGTAAGTTGTCGAGACGTGATTTACCAATCCCTAAAGTTCGCAGAAACTTACAAACCTTGGATGGGTCATCATTATCAACAGATTTGTGAATGAAACGGCGCTGTGCATCCCTACACACCTTATTGCAGAGATTTCGACGCTCTACGTATTTGTTGTAGTTATCATCGGTAGGACGACACTTATATATAAACTTTGCAACGTTTTTCCGATGCATATAGGATTTTATTTCAGTCGTAAGCCATGGCGCTGGTAAGTGTTTTATTTTTACAGATCATAGAGGGGCATGCTTGTCATACAGTTTTATAAGCGAATCTTTAAATAAATTAATCTTGTCATCAACATTACTTGCACTAATCACATCAGCCCAGTCGATCTGCGAAGCATCTTCACGAAGACTCTCCAGATCCATGCCACCAAAGTTACGCTGTAGAATGATTTTGGGTTTTGCTTTTGGCGGACGAATTTTATAAGAGAGCCGCCTTTTCTTACCATGATTTGATTTTCAATCATGGTAAGAAAAGGCGTCCGCCGAGCATTGACCATGTTTATGAACATGGTTATTGGAAGATACTAGTATCAAATCCAGGAGAGAGGGAGAACAGTTGAGATAATGATGGGTTGCACTTAGTGGTAGAAAGACCAGATTACTGGCCTTTACAAGAGATTCAAAACAAGCGGTACGATGATTACCTTTAAGAAGACACGTATTATAATCACCCATGATAATAGTGTAGTTACAAGTGGGAGTAAGATCTTCTAAAAGTTTCTCAAAAGATGAGAAGAAGTTGATATCAGAGGAAGGACAGTAATATACTCCAAGCAGAACCTTAGTGTGAAAGAGCGTGACTTCCACGAACAAGTGTTCACCTTCACTAGTCGGAGGAGGCTGGGGGGGCATGCTTACCACATAGTAAGGAATGTGAGCACGGAGGTAGATAGCAACGCCCCCCCAACCCTTCCGATGCGGTCGTTACGAATTAATACGAAACCTGGCAAGGAATATGACGTAGAAGGTAAACAGGATTGTAGCCAGGACTCTGAGACTAATATTGCGTGAATATTACTATTATTAAAAGACGCCAGCATATCCGGGAAGTGAGCAGGTATACTCTGGGCATTTAAGTGGACAATATTGAAATTTTTAGGTAAATTAAAGAACTGGGTCTCTAGAGACTCGGAGAGTGTGGGAATACTACAAAAGCAACTCATGCTGCTAGATTCATTGGAAGAAGAAAAGGATTGAAATAATTCATCATCACTATCGCTACCACTATTGTTAAACATAATAATATACTTACGTACTTACAAATAAAATACTGAATAAATAAGCTATTAATAATTCTAGTACCTATGTATAGGCATTCAAGGTACTCAATTTAGTACCTAAGCGAACAGTCCACCTGCCAAATGAGTAAGAGTAAGCTGCTGGGTAAGAGTAAAATATGTAATATGTAAAGCCAAACAAATTACAAATAAAAACAACCCGTCCGATGCTAAATAAATGACTAATGGTAATGGAACAAAATACTAAATAGTGAACGAAATACAACTTTGACACTTTCATTCAACTGACATGAAGAGAAGGAGGACAACAGAAGGAGGGTAATGTTTTTATTGAAAAACTACGCGTGCGAAGCTGCGGATTGGTCGGCTAGTATTGAATAATTCGAAAGTAACTGTCTTTGTTACGTTATCACGACTAAACGGCTGGACCGATTGCGATGCAATTTGGTCAACAGATAGATTATGATCTGGATTAAGACATATACTACTTATTATTGACAAGCTACGCTTGCGAACAACGTTCAACACGTTTTATCGCTGGTATGCTTTTACCGACTAAACTCTCGGAGTTATTCCAGGAAACTCTATCTTGCCTTATTCCCTCGGTTGCAACAGTCATCGTTGACTGAGTTCGCGATGAATTATTTAAATTTCTGTTATTATTCGGCGTTTCGCATTGCATTGTATTTGTGTTGTTAAAAAACATTGTTTTGGATTCGCCGATGATTCTACAAATAATGTAGTACCTTAGAAATAAATTTAGGCTGTATGTCCAAAGCGGTGTGGAGTTAAAATAAATTATTTTTAAGCTGTATATTTCTGCCATGTTTGATATTTAATTATTTTGTATTTTGTTCTGTATGTGGTGTTATTATACTTCCTACTAATATTATAAACGCGAATGTTTGTATGAATGTGTGGTTGTTTGTTCCTCTTTAACGTAGTAACGGCTGAACTGATTTTGATGAAATTTGGTACGTACCTACGTAGATTAAAACCTGGATAACACATAGTCTACTTTTTATTGAAAAATTACGCGTGCGAAGCCACTGGTGGAAGCTAGTATGTTGTACATGTGAAAGTGAGTTTGTTTGTTGCGCTTTTACGCTGAAACGGCTGCACCTATTTTGATAATGTTTTGTATTTACATAGTTTATGACCTGGATTGAAACAAAGGATAGATAGCGTTGTGTGAAGTTCCAGCAATATTTTTTATCGAAAAATAACTGAGTTCGCGTACAATTTAGTGTTGTGAAAACCTTATAATTTTTTGTATGCAAAGACGCTTGGAGTGAGGCGTTAATCTCTTTACTCATAAACATCACTTCTGTTATCAATTCTAATCCATACTTATATTATAGACTAGCTGACCAATCCGCAGCTTCGCACGCGTAGTTATTCAATAAAACCATTACCCTCCTGCGCAGTTGGGTAAAAAGTAGCCTATGTCACCCGGGGATAGTGTAGCTTCCCAACAGTGCAAGATTTTTTTAAATCGGTCCAGTATTTTTGGAGCCCATTCAATACAAACAAACAAATCTTTCCTCTTTATAATATTACTAGCTGATCAATCCGCAGTTTCGCACGCGTAGTTTTTCTATAAAAAACATTACCCTCTTTCTGCGCAGTTGATTAAAAAGTAGCCTATGTCACCCGGGAATAGTGTAGCTTCCCAACAGTGCAAGAATTTTTTAAATCGTTCAAAGTTTTGGAGCATATTCAATACAAACAAACAAACAAATCTTTCCTCTTTATAATATTATTAGTATATTAGTATAGATTACCACTATTGTATTACACACTTTTGTTTAATTTCCTCTACAGCTACAGTTTGAAAAAATAAACATGATAAATAATACCTGTGATCCGGAAAATTAAATTAGGTCACAGCAACTTTTTTAATAAAAAACGCGTACGATACCTAGACCGAAAATAAGAGGGCAAGTCTAGAGAAGGAAATAATAACTGAACAATGCAAACTGTACGAACAAGAACAAAGCCTTTCCATGGTACAGACAGCCGTGACAAACTGGTAACACCATGCATTTTGACCTGATAACGTTTTATAAATCGAAGAACGCCGGCTGCACGCACGAAAAAGTGTCACGTTCCGCCTGAGCCGAGCGTGCAAGCGAGAGCGCGGAACAAGGGATAGAGAGGCACGATCGGCCTAAGCGTTCGGCATCTATCTTCCACTCGTTATCACGTAAAATTATCGTCCGTAAATTGACTTAAAAGACAACCAATTAAAATAAATTCCTTTTAAATTAAAAACTAATTTTCCAAATCGGTTGATATATAACGGAGTTCTGAGCTAACAAACATAACATAACATAAAAATTCAACAAATTTAAGACTCATATGGTTTTCTCATGGATGCGATTGTCAGAACTGGACCAAAAAATGGGATCACACGGGAAGCACCAGATTTCAATTAAAAAAAGAATCATCAAAATCGGCCCTCAAAATACCTAAGCCAAATTGCTGTTTCGTTGCTATCGCTAGTCAGCCATTCTTTTCACACTTGAGGTACGTACTGTACGTGTGCCTGAGTAGCGATAGCGACGCGAGAGCAATTTGGCTTAGGTAATAAGGCGGCGGTTCACCCAGTCGAAAGTTCTGAGGTAACAAACATCAAAAAAACACATTCGAATTTAGCACCTCCTCCTTTTTTGAAGTCGGTTAAAAATAGATACTTATATTATACACAAACTAACTGATCCGGTTTTCACACGGATCTTATTGCGATGAAGAAACAAGACTTTTTGTTATCTCCCTGAAATTCCATAAACAATCGGAAATTCATACTAACTCACGCATGCTACACACCCCCACACGCACGCATACAGACACACACACACTTTTAACATACTCGCCCACACACACGCACACTCGCAAACACACACACCCCCTCACACTACACTCACACACAAACTCACCCATTCATCAAAATTATAAGTACCTTTATATCTGTATCTGTATCTATATATAATTGTTTCTATAACTTTATTTTTTTTACTTTTATTTATCTATCTTAATTTTACACCTAAATTGTTCTTATTGTTGAATGAACGATGTATCTTGCTTTGTTGTCTGAAGAGGTGGGCGTTGAAGCTGCTCCACAATTTTTATAATTTTTGCAGCTTCATCGTGCTACCAGTAATATGTTTGTACTATTAGTTCTAAATAAATGAATTTGAATTTGATGATTTTTACTCCGTCTAGTCCAGTGCATGCAAGCATTTTCCATGCCCTGTTTTAATTCCTAGGTATCTGGTAGTTAAGTATTAGTTAGCGCATAGCAGGGGTAATTTATAGACTACACAGTATGCCAAACTTTACCGTAGTTTTACAAACACTAATTAAACTAAGTTTAACTGTATATCAGGTTAAAAATAAAGTTACGTCGGTAACATTGTGAGTGAGAGCAAGCTAAAATGCTGTATTTTAATACTAGTTTTTATATTTAAATAGTTTAAAATATAGCAGAGAGCGAGTCTGACGAGTTAAAAAAAATGCTGAACATTTCACACTCCGCTATCTAGCTGCTAACTAAGCAAAGTATGTACTATAGGAACTAGATTCAAATTCAAAATGATATATTTGGAACATAAACAAAGTACAATAGACAAATGAAAACGTTGACAACTGCATAAGTTAAAAAACTGAGTAACAGTGTCAACACCCTCTTCCAAAACCAAACCGAACAACGTTCCAGCTTAAAACAAGTCGATATAAGTAAATGTTTATTCTAAATATAATTATGATTTTAAGTTGAATACTGCGTGTGTGTGAGTATGTGTGTGGTGAGTGTTTGTGTGGTGTGTTGTATGTTGTGTGTGTGTGGGTAGAAGTGAGTGTGTGCGCGAGTTTGTGTGTGAGTGAGTGAGTGCATACGTGTTCGCGTGTTGTTAATTTTGCTAGGTAGGAGAAACTGAAAGCATACTTACATTTTTTTTTGTAATTTAATGCAATATGTAATATTATTATGGCTTCTCTATCCTGACTGAATTTTGTTTCTTTATTTTGTGTTTGTTATAACAAGTCTCTTAGTTCAGTGTGCCTGCAGGCAAAGGACTCCTCCAGCATTTTCCATTGGGATCTGTCTCGGGCAACTCTTATCCAGTGGGGACCCGCTGTGAGTTTGATCTCATCTTAAAATATTGTTTGAGTTTGATCTCTTTAAAATATATTATTTGTACCTGATCTTTGACTATCAAAATAGTGCCAGGAAATAAATTACCAATTTACTTGACCTACAGTTTCATTCAAATTACAGGTAACGAGAGTTCATGTTCTGTGGTTATTCGTTTATAGGGTAGAAGTTGCAGTCTGTATTTCAAAATGTTCTCTATATTTGTGTCACTAAAGCTACACGCATACTAAATTTCAGCACTGACTCACAAGTATCTTATATTATACGGGCCAGTTGACCGGGATAGACTCATTTTGTTTTTTTAACCCTCTTGAACCTAATATCTCAACAACCCCCCCCCCCCCCCATTTTTAACTAGTCACACCAAAATTGTGCCATCACTATTTGTCCAAGTTGATTTGGAGAGATCTCGCTTAGCTCGATCAATTAAATCTCTCAGTTCAGTGTGCCTGCAGGCAAAGACCTCCTCCAGCATTCTCCAGTGGGATCTGTTTCGGGCAACCCTTCTCCAGTTTGGGCCCGCTGTGAGTTTGATCTCATCTTTCCATCTCCGGTATTGTCCGCTTTAAATTATTTACATAAAGCTGTGTAAAATCAAACCAAATTGTATTTAGTCTTTTTAACATTAAATGTTTAACCGCTTCATTACTATGTAATATTACAAAAATACTCTCCATCCAAAGGTTGTCCGAAAGAAATCGCTTTTAAGATATAAGACCCCCCAATGTGGCTTTGAGTTTTTTGTATTTAGGTATATTCCATCTAAAGGTTGTCTGGTTCGCTATTTAGCGATAAGACCGCCAACTGTGTGCATAGATATACGCTGTTATATATTTGTGTTTGTTTCATGGTGTGCAATAAAAAATTATCTATGTATCTATTTTTTTGTGATTAACGTTAAAGCGTTTTCCATATTTTATTAAATGTATGTAAATAACTATAAAGTGTCCATTAATTATATCAGGCGTCAAAAGCGAGCATCACACTATTATTATAAATGTGAAAATTTGGATGTTTGTTTGTTTGTTATTCAATCACGTCGTAACGGCTTAACTGAAATCGATGAAATTTGGTATGTACGTAGATTATAACCTGGATTACCACATAGGCTACCTTTTATTCTATAAATCAGTTCCCATGGGATAAAAATGGGGTGTCAAGTCAAGTTGCAACAGCGAGTTTAGCTTTATTTCTAGGTTACCTACACATTTAGGAATGTAACGCGTACGAAGTCGCGGGTAGCAGCTAGTATACTATAATTAACGTTTAGCTTACGTTTAAGATGGACTAGTTTTCATCCGCCTCGGCTTTGCACGTGTGGTTTGTAAAACAAAGTGGCATATGTTTCAATCAGACGACCCGACACTCGATCAAAATCTGTCGCGGAGTGCTATAGTGCTCTACAGAAATTGGCTGACAAACATAGTATAACTATCAAATGGACTAAAGCTCACGGTTTCTGTCGAGAGAACAACAAGGCAGACTCCCTAGCAAGAGAAGGAGCCAAGCTAACACCAAACACAAAAGATATTAATCTCTCCAATCCGCCAACTGCGAAAATCAAAAACAGACTGAGGATGAATTCTGAAAAGGAGCAGCAGAAATACTGGGAACCTAGAGCCGACTGCAAGCGGACAAAGACAATGCTTCCGACAAAAAACAGAAAAACAACAAAGACCTTGCTAAAGATGAAACGCGAAGATCTAAGGATGATGGTGGGAATCATCACGGGACACTGCGAACTTAACCATCACCTCCTAAAGACTGGAGCCACGGAGCAGACTTTGTCGCGGATGCCTTCGCGAGGAAGAGACTGTGGAGCACATGATACTCCACTGCACTGCCACAAACGACGCAAGACTAAGAACGGGTCTGCAAGGGGTCATCGAATCCTCATGTTCCACTAACACCACTACTACTTCAACATCCACGGGGACCCTGGAAAGCTGCTGCCACCAACCCAAAGTCCTACTCCGTTACTTCAAGGAGTTAGGATGGCTGGGGTCAGGTTAGAAGGGGGGTAATGCACAATACACCCCAATGCGGGACGTCAGTGCAGATCTTTTATTCCCCCCACCCTAGAATTAGAATTAGATGTTTCAATCCAGGTCATTATCTATCTATATACCAAATTTCATCAAAATCAGACAAGCCAGTAGTGAAAACTAAATAAACAGACATACCCAGAGACATAATTACTTTCGAATTTTTAATATTAGTATGGATAGACAGATAGACAGAATATTTTTTTTTTTTTTTATTCAAAAGACCAACAGCTACAAAAATATAACAGTTTTAAAATTATATATTGACGATAATACAGCCAATTAAAGGTCTCTCTAAGTAATACAGTGATAGTTCCTACAATTAACGTATGACAGTGACAATTTAAAATATAGTGATTGTGAATTAAGTAAAGTCAATGAGTACATAAAGATATATTTCAATTAAACAAAAATAACTAAGTACTATATATACATATTACTTAGAAAACTTTAGTGATTTATTTCAATCATTATTATAAATACGGGATTTATCACGTACCGTCTTATCGGTGTTTCAACCGACAATGTTTCGGTTCAATTCATGAACCTTTATGAGTTTTAACTTTTATCTATAAACCAGTTCCCATGGGATAAAAATGGGGTGACAAGTCAAGTTGCAACAGCGAGTTTAGCTTTATTTCTAGGTTACCTACACATTTAGTAGTGTAACGCGTACGAAGTCGCGGGCAACAGTAATAACAATAAAAATAAAATAATCCAGAGCAGAGGGTTCTCTGCTTCACTGTTCTGGAATATTTTGAGTGCCTTAAATGCCACGTTTCTAGAAAAAAATAGTGTGATAAAAGGATTACTTTAGGTGGTGTAAAAATTAATTAATTCTAACTTACTCGTACTTATCTAGGTAAGTGCGCACTTCACTCGTATTATGAAGACAACTAAGATATATTCAGTCCATGCGCCAAAACTATACGAGTAGAAGCACGTCCAACATCTTTCATGTTATTATGAGTCATAAACACATTTGAAAAGGGACATTAAACGGCCATTTTTTGTTTTACGGCTAAAATATGTCACAGTTTTTCCTAAGAATTCTACTGACATACATTTTTTTTTCAAAATCATGTTTTTAGGGTTTCGTACCCAAAGGGTACAACGGGACACTATTACTAAGACTCCGCTGTCTGTCTGTCCGTCTGTCACCAGGCTGTATCACATGAACCGTGATGGTTAGACAGTTGAAATTTTCACAGATGATGTATTTCTGTTGCCGCTATAACAACAAATAAAAACAGAATATTATAAATATTTAAGGGGGCTCCCATACAACAGACATGATTTTTTTGACGTTTTTATAAATAATGGTACGGAACTCTTCGTGCACGAGTCTGACTCGCACTTGGCCGGTTTTATTTTTTATGTATTTTTTGATCAAGCAAGATCTCCTAGTTCGATTGGACGAATGGAATCTATAATGTATGTATGTAATATATGTATGTTTGTTCGACGATGACTTTGATATGTATTATTACCATACAGAAAAACTAAGATAGCTAAATCACGTTGGTACACTACGTAATTACGACAATTTTGTCGTTTTATATTAGGAATTAAGGGGAAATAAGTAATTTGGGTTCCGTACCTCAAAAGGTAAAAAAAGGAACCCTTATAAGATCACTCTCTTGTCCGTCTGTGCGTGTGTCACCACCGATTTTCTCAGGGACGGGTGGACCTAGCAAGTTGAAATTTATACCAAATACTGAGGTCTTTGGTCCCTATTAGATGTATAAAATCAAGGTCCTGAGTCAAAACGATAAAAAGATATGGGCAAATTTGGAACTTGTAAGTACCAAAATACCAGAAATACCCGGAAGTATAGGTTTTGGATCGAACCCCTATATGGTAGTTCCCGTTGATCAAGAATCACGAAATTTGGCAAAAAACAAGGTTTTACAGCACAAACAAAGAAAAAATTTCAAAAAACAAAAAAAAGTTGAAATTTTAAAGGTTTCCCCATACATACATAGTTGACGCCAATTAAGATCCTGCTCCGAGTTGTATGGGCGCTCATACAATTTAGAGGACTAGCTTAATCGGCACCAACCTCAAATAAGGTAATTAATAAAAATTGTGCTATTGAATAAAATAAATATTTAAGTAGGGCTACCATACAACAGACATGATTTTTTGCCGTTTTTATAGAAGGTACGGAGCCCTTCGAGCGTGAGTCCGACTTTTTGGCCGAAAACATGGCTGGTTATTTTTAGAGTTTTAATTTATTATTTATTTGAGCCTTTAATTCCCAAAAAAAATTACAAAAAAATTTTAATCTAGAAAATAATAAAATAATTATAAATTGTATTGTATTAAATCATTAAATGTCATTTTTATTTTATTTTTATTTTGGGATGTCCAATTTTGGACAAAAGCCTCCTCCATCTTTTTCCATTCGTCTCTGTCCTGGGCTAAGCGCGTCTACGTGGCCCCAGCGGTGGCTACGATGTCGTCCGCCCAGCGGCGGCGGGGGCGCCCTGGCGGGCGGCGCTCGCCTCGCGGGTACCAGTGCAGTAGCCTCTCACTCCACCGGTTGTCTGTAGTTCTCGCTGTGTCCGGCCCATCGCCATTTAAGGCGACATATAATTTTTGGGGCGTCTATGATTTTTGTTTTTTTTACGAATTTATCTACATCTCTCTCTATCGCTTAATTTTAGTCCCAGTATGCTTCTTTCTGCAGATCTTTGAAAGGTTTGGATTTTCTTTATTATTTCCATTGTTATGGGCCATGATTGACAACCGTAGAGTAAGGTAGGAGTCACGACTGAGTCTATCGCCTTTTGCTTAAGATGTATTTTCATCTGATATTTAAAAATATGTTTCAGGGACCAGTAAAAGAGTTTATTAGCTTTTTATATTTCACTAACACTTAACTAAGAAATAGATAGGTAAAGGGTAGCGGTATGTAGCTCTTTCGGACACGGCTCTGGGAGTCGTTTCTTCAAACTGATTGTTATGTTACGTATCTTCTAGTTACATAAATGTCTCATTTGTAACTGAATCTTGATAGGCTCTCTCTTTGAATCAACCAATAGGAATCGGTAATGTTTTGCAGCGACATCTAGTTTGGTTTTCTGCACTACGTATATTATAATTATTTCATCTATTAAACACTTACTTCCGGCTTTTTTTTAGTCTGTTCTATTTTTCCCGACTTTTATGACCTTTCCTCTGACACCCCTACTATGTGATTAAGTCGTTCTACTGGTTGTTTTTCAGTCTAGACCGAATTCTATCTGATTTAATCGGTCGTTCTGGAAAACTCCGCCCTGTATGGAGGGTAGCGACACATAAAATTATTTAACAAGCTTTCTTTCTACCCCAACAAAAACATAAAGAAATTAGCCCCTACTATGGTAGCCTTACTTATACATAATATACATTTTTGTATAAAAAATAGTCGCTTTCGGTGTGTTTTGCCTTTTATGTATGCACTACCTACAAAATTGGATCGCCTTGCCTGAGTCTGTATGTCTTGATAGTTACAACCTGGGTGTCTTCAAGTCGCGAGTGAACAGGTTTCTTCTAGACAAGCGTGTTCCAGCATAGACTGCATCATCATCGCTTACCGTCAGGCGAGATCGAGTCTGTAATGTTCTTTATCTTTACGAAGTCGCTTCCGCTGTCTGTTCGCTTAAATCTTTTAAACTATTCAACGGATTTTAATGCAGTTTTCAGCAATAGGTAAAGTGATTCAAGAGAAAGGTTTGTATGTATAATACATGAAGTCTGCGAAAGTAACTGTTTATTTGTTAGTTTGTTTGTTACTTTTTCATACCTAAACGGCTGAATGGATCGTAATGGAATTTGACAAAGATTCTGGGAAAGGACATAGGCTACTTTTTACCCGAGTGCGCAAAAGAAGGGTAATGTTTTTATTGAAATACCACAAATGCGTAGCCGCGGGCGGGTCAGCTAGTCTCTAATCAGCTTAAACTGGAAATCTATAGCTTGATGTGTACATTGATGTGTACACCGCACATTGTACACACGGCGTACAATGTGCGGTCTTATCGCTAAAAGCGATCTTTGTATGGAAAGGATAATAACGTTTTCTTTATTTTATTTCTTCCCTTTTGACCTTTTTTTCCTTTATGCATGTAGGTACAGATTGATTTATTTGACTGCTATGTCAGCATGTTGGTCCTTATGAAAAAAAATAAATATGAATAATTTTTATGACAAACTAGCTGTTGCCAGCGGCTTCGCACGCGTGGTTTGCCAATAAAAAGTAGCCTATGTGTTAATCCAGATTATGATCTACGATCATACCAAAATTCATCGCAATCGGTTCAGCCGTTCCGGCGTGAAAGAGTAACAAACATCCATACATCCATACATACAAACTTTCGCGTTTATAATATTAGTAGGATCTGAAGATACTACTTGTGTGAGTACTACGTCAAATTTTTATAAAATCGCGGGAAGTTTTTATAATAAAATACACATGATCAGTACTTAATCTTTGGTTTACAGGAAAAAGTTGAAATATGATAAACCATCAACTCATTGAAGTCAAAGTTACTGTGTAAGGCACTTGTCTCACCGCCGGCGGCGGCGATGAGCGAGAAGCAAGTAGAGCTAGAAACTAGGACGAGTTGGCGAGTAGCGAGAAGCGAGTGTGTGGTTCCTATAGTTGTCTCGCTGGGCTATAAAGCGAGTGAGCGAGTGCGGCGGGCGATACTCGCGCCACTCGCAGAGCGCGTGCCGCGTGCGTAGTGATGGATCATCATCGTAGGGATCATAAAATACGACATCATCGTCGTCTGAACTAGACAAGAATGTTCTAATGATTGCTCTAAATTCATAACAATGCGTGCACTCAGATCCACAATAGTAGAGAAATGCCCACTGGTTCATCTCACGGCGTATGTTCAGACCGCCAAGCGAGCATCGCTGAGCGAGTATCGTTGAGCGAGTGTTGTAGTCGCTGTGACAAAATAGCGGAGAGCGAGTTCTCGCCGGCAGTGTGAACGGCCAGCGATCAACTATACGTGTCTTTTTTACAGACACGGAATCTATATCTTTTGTTCGTTTCTTGTGCGAGAAAATAGTTGATAGCTAATCGCTTACTCACCGGCGGTGAGACAAGAGCCTCTGTTAAAAGTCACTGAGTGATTTTTAAGAAAGAGAATAATGTGGTTAGCACGTAGGTACATGGTAAGCGCACTATTATGAATAAACTTGCTGGCGCCCGCGGCTTCGCACGCGTGTTTTGTCAGTGAAAAGTAGCGAAAAGTAGATGTGTCAATCCAGGTCATAATCTATCGATTTACCAAATTTAATTGTAATTGGTTCAGCCGTTATGACGTGATTGAGTAACAAACAAACATCCAAACTTTCACATTTATAATATTAGTGTGTGCAGTCCGCTCTCAAATATACTCAAATAGATTTGTTTTTAAAAGGCTTTCGAGAACAGCCAGTAATCTAATATCCATATCAAACTGGCGTCTCGCCAGATCCAATTCATCTCCATTAACGCTTTCAATGAACGCTAGTTACGCAAAAAACTTTAATACCAGCAATGTATTTAAAACGAAGCGATAAATCGGATTAACCCCGCCGAGTGCGTAATGTAACTGCAACTCAGTTGGATTGCAATGTGATATATGGGGACAAAATACGGGTACTACTGAAAGTCGGCTTCCGTACTTCTTATACAAAAAATCTATATTTCCTTAAATAAATGTATCCCTTTCCTTTTTAACACCCGACGCATAAAGTTGACGACCTCCGTGGTGCAGTGGGCGAATGGCCGGCTGTGACGTAGGAGGTAGCGGGTTCGATTCTCGATGCGGAACTAATGTTTGCATGATCTACAGATATATGTTCCGGGTTTGGATGCTTTTCTATATATTATAAGTATGTATTTATAAAAAAAACAAGTATTCTGTCATTTATCTGGTTCCCATACAAGCTCTATTGGAGATATGTGAAGATATTCGGGTTCAAGAGGGGTAAAAAAAATTAAAATGAGACTCAAATGGGAAATGCATTCATTAGTATATTTCGATTCCTTTTTTATTTTTAGT
Source organism: Philereme vetulata (assembly GCA_918857605.2). Taxonomy (NCBI): domain Eukaryota; kingdom Metazoa; phylum Arthropoda; class Insecta; order Lepidoptera; family Geometridae; genus Philereme; species Philereme vetulata. The sequence goes on from OU975461.1 coordinate 7,306,259, forward strand.
AAAGTTCTTTGTGTTTTTGAGTGATTATCCATATTAAAAACTGAACTTTGACGAAATTCACACGGTACACCAGTGACCCCACAGTGCTGAAATTTGGTATGCGTGTAGCTAACACAAATATAGACAAAAGTCTGCAATTCAGAACAACTGCAATTTGTTACCCCAAAAAAGAATAACCAATTTACATGAACTTCCGTTACCTGTAATTTGAATGAAACTATAGGTTAAGTATTTGGTTTACTATTTCGTGGTACTATTTTGATAGTCAAAGATTACGAATAATATATTTTTGTTTTTATAGGAGAATCGCGAGATCTCAGTTCAGGGATTTTTACGGATTGTCCCGTCAAGGATCAGGACAATACATTTTTGTATGGTTGTGAGGCTAGAGCGATAAACAACATCTCAAACTTGTGAAGCTTTTAATACATTTTTATGAATTGAAAGACAGTCCTAAAGTAGAAGTATAAAAACAACCTAATTATGAATCGCATTCAATCCCTATTCATTTGGTTCTTATACTAATGTTCCTTTTTCAAACCATAAGAGATGGCATAGGCATGGTATATACCTACATATTCGCCCATTGACAGAAAGGCCCCCTGAATGAATCAACGTTCGAAAATTAAATTCGTCTGAGTTGCCAGCTCTAATTCGTTTACCCATTCGGAAAATTAAATAGATGGCTAATTTGACTGCCCCATTAGTGGGGCCGGTTTAAAGTGGGGACGTGGGCACAACTAGGGACAGATTTATGCGTGAAGGGGCCTAAATTTATTTGATCCTGTATGTTGGTACTTGATTTGATTACAGGCGATGTTAGACGTTATTGTTTTGGGTAAGGCTACTTTCCACTTTAGGGGAGCGGTACCTTAAAAAAATCAATAGGTGTTGTTCATAAATCTCTTGAAATCTATTGTGAGAGTAAAATGGCAAGGAAGAAAGTAACTGTAATCGTTTTAGAGTTATAAGATTTTAAAATTATTTTAAAACGAGCCGGATGGGTTTTGATCATGCAATCTTCCTTTTGATACGCAAATAAAACATCTCACTAACTTCACGCCTGACGTGTAGTGGGTTCGTGGTTAAATTGGCACCGCATACTCGTCGCCTTTGGGTTCAAATCCCGTCTGGCTCTTTTGAGATGATTTTATTTTCCCGTAAGTGTCGAATATCACTTAAAATAAAAATATGAAGGCTCGGGCTGCAAACCACAGCCTCGTGTATAATGAGCAACTTAGCTCACTTGTATCATAATATACTATTACAGAGTACCTGGTTATAGTTACTTTTTGTAATTTTACTGTATATCTTACCATTTAAAATAGTAACATAGTTAAATAATAAAATAGTAACATTTGACGACCTCAGTGGTGAAGTGGGCGAATAGCTGGCTGTGACGCAGGAGGTAGCGGGTTTGATTCCCGCCGCGGAACAAATGTTTGCATGATCTACAGATATTTGATCCGGGTCTGGATGTTTCTCTATATATTATAAGTATGTCATCATCATCATTTTCAGCCCGTGTCGACCCACTGCTGGGCATAGGCCTCTCTTTGTTTCTGCCATTCTTCCCGATCTTGTGCCAGTCTGAACCACGTACGACCCACGGTCTTACGGATGTCGTCGACCCCTCTCGCTGGTGGACGTCCCCTATTTCGATGCCCAGTTCTCGGCCTCCATTCTGTTAAAGCCTTGGTCCACCTGTCGTCACTACATCTTGCCAAGTGTCCTGCCCAACTCCACTTGAGCTCCAATATTCGCTTGCTGACGTCTTGTACTTTAGTCTGCTTGCGAATTTTAGTATTGGTAACTCGATCTAAGAGTGTGATGCCGAGCATGGCGCGCTCCATGGCTCTCTGTGCTACACTTATTTTGTGCACAGCCTCCTTCGTGAGCCTCCATGTCTCGGCACCATAAGTCATAGTTGGCAGAACACATTGGTTATAGAGACGTGTTTTAAGACGTTATGGAATACGGATGGATTTTAATAAGTCAGCTAGTTTGCCGAAAACTGCCCATCCAAGCATCCATCCAACGCCTTATGACTTCCCTCATCTGATACTCCTTGCCAAATGATAATACATGGCCAAGATAAACGTATGAGTCAACCATTTCTAGTTTCTCGCTTCCAACAACGACGTTTGGGACCGAAATCTTCGTCTTGCCCATATTCATCCTGAGGCCCACTCTAAGAGATGCATTATAAAGCTCATTCAACATGGTCTGCAGGTCGTCCATTGTCTCCGCAAACAGAACAAGATCATCAGCGAACCGCAAGTGCGACAGGTAGACACCATTAACATTTATACCACATTGGTCCAAAGAAAGCGTTTTTACGACGTCTTCTAAGACAGCTGTAAAAAGCTTGGGTGAAATTGTGTCTCCCTGTCGCACCCCCCTTTTGATCGATATAGGGTTAGTTAAGTTGTGTAGCCTCACTTGCATGGTAGCCGAGCTATGTATCTCCCGAAGCAGATCCACATACCGGGGTCAATGCTGCAGCGATGGAGAGAGTTCAACACGGCCGAATGCTCGACACTGTCAAAGGCCTTTTCATAATCGACAAAGGCCATGCAAAAGGGTCGGTTGTACTCGTGACTCTTCTCCATCAGCTGCTTGACTGAGTGTATATGGTCAATGGTAGAGAATCCGCTTCGGAAGCCAGCCTGCTCAGTTGGTTGGTATTCATCGAACGATCGGGTGAGTCTATTACATATGATTTTAGCAAAAAGTTTGTGGATTTGTGAAAGAAGACTTATAGGCCTGTAGTTACTGAATTTTGAAATGTCTCCTTTTTTGAATAATTATTAAAAGGGCATTTTTCCAAGATTCAGGTGTGCGGGCTTGGTACATAACGTCATTGTAGAGTTTGCCTACTACGTCTAATACTGGTGGTCCTCCTGCCCGCAGCAGTTCGATGGTAATGCCATCCTGGCCAGGGGATCTCTCATTCTTCATCTGGCAAAGTGCATGTTCCACCTCACGAGACAATGTGCGCGGTAATTCTTCATTGTCTAGGACCAAAAATCTTTAGAAGGAAAACAAAAATAGGTACTAAACAGATATTAAAACTAAAAGATAGGGATGGTAATTGTGTGACCGACCGGCAGCAGATGAAGAATTTTACCGAGAATTGTACGCATTACAATCAAGACCACGAGCAAATGACTGACGATCCTAGAGCACCACCTGTTATAAGTATGTATTTACAAAAAAAAGTATTCTATCATTTATCTGGTTCCCATAGTACAAGCTCTGCTTAGTCTGGGGCTGGATAGCGCTGTGTGAAATGTACAGCAATAATTATAATTAATTATAGTTATTTATCGGAAATTAAAATTTTCGCGAAAAAAAACTACCTATTGCCAGGTATACCAATAGCTTAATACTTAAATAATGCGTTAATACTTCTAAAACCAATAAATTTCATTTAATAATTATATTTTACTAGCTTCCGCCCGCGGCTTCGCACACGGACTGTCAATAAAATTTGCCTAGGCTTTAATCCAGGTCATATTTTATCCATACAGCAAATTTTATAGATACCAGTTAATTTATGACGTGCTTAAGTAATAAACTAACAAACATCCAAGCTTAATACCAAATATGTACTATCTACAATAACTATTTTTTTGCCAAAATGAAAGGAGGTAGTTTCAAAACTTCCCTACTCTGAAAGTATGCATAATTGAGACACGAAAGTTCTGCTCTAACGTTTCAAATCTTAAATACTACATAATTCTGCAATAACAGACCTACAAGAGAATGCAATAAATCTGTGCGCGAAAAGATCCGTTTTGTCTTAAAAAACATGAATAAAAAACCAGGTCCGAAAATCGAGCCAAATTCCACGCTGTGGGGCGCTAACAGTCAGAGCTAGAATGCTGGCCCGTAGGTTTGCTCGGTGCAGTACGTAGGTAAAAATGACACTGTTCATAGCGTACTGCCAGTCGTTTTGACTGCAGCATACGCGGAGGGCTTTTAACGCCCTGCGCGTACAATACAATAGTGCGTCCGAGCGTTGTTGGGGCTGCCGCGCTTCTGTAGCGCATCGGGAATGTATGTGGAGGCGCGAGTAGACGTATTCACAGCGATACTGCTCAAGAGAACGGCGTCCCTGATGCTGTGGATGCAACAGCTACCTGCAACGCATTGCAGGGAGGCTGGACTTTGACTGTATCTTCATGGGACACTGGATGAGAGCGCACACTGTGCACGTCTAGTGTCTCCATAGTCCAATGACCTTGGCTGTTATTGTTATGTGTATTTTATGTTAGTTTTGTTATATACTTATTTCATTGTTTATTGTATACTAGCTGTTGCCCGCGACTTCGTTTCCGTTACACTACTAAATGTGTAGGTAACCTAGAAATAAAGCTAAACTCGCTGTTGCAACTTGACTTAACACCCCATTTTTATCCCTGATTAATGAGATGATTATGAGAACTGATTAATGGGATAAAAGGTAGCCGATGTGGTAATCCAGGTTATAATCTACGTATATACTAAATTTATCGAAATCGGGTCAGTCGTTAAGACATGATTGAGTAACAAACATACAAATAATTAAACAAACATCCAAACTTTCACATTTTTTTCTCATTATTTGATGGGGTTTTGTCATAAAGTGATTATGTCACCCCCGTACAAAATTGGTACATTTGTAGCAAAAACAACGAGTGTGCTTTACACCACACGACTGAAGTAAAACTTATTTTTCAAAATATTAATTTATAAAATTGTTCAATTACAAAATTGTACACACGTCTGTAGAATAATCAGTCTATGTTCATTGTCGACAGACGCAACTCGCACTCGCACATTAACGTTTAAAAATATACGAAACGTAACTGTCTCTCTCTTTCTATTTTCACTAACTTATATCTCCCTCTCAACTTCAGTTCGCACTTTTCGTAACGCATTCACCAGCTTACTCCCTAAGTCAAGCGTACGTAAAGAAGTTTTACTTCAAAAATTAATTAGACGCCAGAATGAACATGTTTCGCTTTTTAGCTGCTAGTCAAACTATATATATATAAATAAAAATATTGCTGGACATTTCACACAGCGCTATCTAGCCCCAAACTAAGCAGAGCTTGTACTATGGGAACCAGATAACTGATAGAATAAATATATACTTTTTTTTTGTAAATACATACTTGAAATATATAGAGAAACAACCAGACCCGGAACAAATATCTGTAGATCATGCAAACATTTGTTCCGCGGCGGGAATCGAACCCGCTACCTCCTGCGTGTCAGCCAGCTATACGCCCACTGTTCCACGGAGGTCGTCAAATCTGCAAGCAGTGCAGATACAGTTTGACCAGCATCTCCGCTTCCTCGGAAAGCGGGGACGCTAAAATGCTATTGCAGATACCTACACCATAACCAAACTTAAGCCTAACATCTTGTCTTTGTGTCTCATTCCGAACACACTCCGTCAACACATGATGAACGTCTTCTTCTTTCACATTTTTAATATTAGTTTGATGTGATTGTTCTATTTCATTTAATATGGACAAATCCTTGTACGTCAGTCTATAATTCTATACTAATCTATACTATAATATTATAAAGAGGAAAGATTTGTATTTTTGTGTGTATGTTTGTAATGAATAAACACAATAACTACTGTGCCGATTTCAAAAATTCTTTCACCATTGGAAAGGTACATTCACCTTGAGTGACATAGGCTATATTTATTGCTAGAAAAGATTAGGGATCCTTACTAAAACTTAAGTGGTGCCCTAAAATATCTTTCGTCGCATGCGCTGCGGAAACCTTTTATGATAGAATAAAAGTATGTTCTACAATATTAAAGAACATATCAATATCTACAAAAATAATATTATAGAGGAAAGATTACTTTGTTTGTTTGTTTGCATTGAATAGGCTCCGAAACTACTGGACCGATTTAAAAAATTCTTTCACCGCTGGGAAGCTACACTATCCCCGGGTGACATAGGCTACTTTTTACCCAACTGCGCAGAAGGAGGGTAACATTTTTATTGAAAAACTACGCGTGCGAAGCTGCGGATTGGTCAGCTAGTAATATTATAGAGGAAAGATTACTTTGTTTGTTTGTTTGCATTGAATAGGCTCCGAAACTACTGGACCGATTTAAAAAATTCTTTCACCGCTGGGAAGCTACACTATCCCCGGGTGACATAGGCTACTTTTTTCCCAACTGAACAGATGGAGGGTAACATTTTTATTGAAAAACTACGCGTGCGAAGCTGCGGATTGGTCAGCTAGTAATATTATAACGAGGAAAGATTTGTTTGTTTGTTTGTATTGAGTATGCTCCGAAACTACTGGACCGATTTAAAAAAATATTTCAATGTTGGGAAGCTACACTATCCCCGGGTGACATGAGCTTCTTTTTACCCAACTGCGCTGAAGGAGGGTAATGTTTTTATTGAAAAACTACGCGTGCAAAACTGCGGATTGGCCAGCAAGTGTCAAATAAAGAAATTGAATTGAATTAAGTTATAGCAGATTATTTTTATTTTGTGCAATAAATAATTTTAATTCATTCATTCAAATTTTCGCATTTATGTATAATACTAGTGGTTCGCCCCGAACTGAGATCTCGCGTAATATTTACTATCAAAATAGTGCCACGAAATACATATCCAAATCACTTGACCTACAGTTTCATTCAAATTACAGGTAACGAGAGTTCATGTCTATTGTTTACTCATTTTTGGGATACCAATTGCAGTTATTCGAGATTTCAGACGTTTGCCTATATTAGTGTTACTAAAGCTACACGCGTACCAAATTTCAGCACTGTGGGGTCACTGGTGTACCCTGTGAATTTTGTCAAAGTTCAGTTTTTATTATGGCTATTTTCTGATAATAAACTACTTGTATGGTTTAAACTAAAACTAAAACTGGGGTCAAATGTACTTACAAAGACCTTTTATTAGCTTTTACAAAGACCGGATAGTCCCATATTGTTTATTTTTACCACCCTTGAACCCCAATATCTCAACAAAACCCCCCTATTTTTAGTTCATTTAGTCACACTAAAATTGTGCCATCACTACCTACCTATGTATCAAATTTCACGATGATCGGATAAACGCTTCGAAAGTTATCCTTGGACAAACAAACATACTCAAGGCCGTCTCTGACTGGGGCGATGCCAATCTCGTCAAATTCAATGCTTCAAAAACGAAAGCATGTCTCTTTTCGGCGAATAAGAGTCAGTTTCTCTAAGTTCCCATTTTCCGATGTGTACCGGTAGCCGTAAAACGTCACCTCGAGCTTCTAGGGGTTTCGTTCACGCCTACTCTTAACTTTAGCTCATACATCGAGTCTAAGGCTAAAACAGCTGCCATGAAGCTAGGCATCCTTAACAAGGTCAGGAGATACTTCACACCAGGACAGCTTCTTATTCTTTACAAAGCACAAGTCCGGTCTGGTATGGAGTACTGCTGCAACCTTTCGGATGGTTCGGCCAAATACCAGCTCGCTACCTTAGACTCGATAGAACGTAGGGCTTTTAGGCTTATAGGTGAGCAATATATGGCAAAGGCTAAGACCCAAAGTCTCGAACACCGCCGTAAAGTTGCAAGCCTATCGATCTTTTACAGAATACATTTCGGGGAATGTGCCCAGGAACTTTACGATCTGGTTTCGCCATCTCCTTTCCATCAAAGGACAAGCAGGCGCACGGCTCAGTACCATCCGTACCTAGTTGATATACCACCCATTCGCACACACCATTTTGGTTCTACGTTCTTGATGCGTACAGCTAAGGTATGGAACGCTTTGCCGTCGTCTATTTTTCCTAAAGAATACAATCCGGGCCTCTTTAAGGTAAGAGTGAATAGGTTTCTTCTAGATCTTCGTGCTTCATCTTAGACCACATCATCGCTTTTCATCAGGTGAGATTGTGGTCAAACGAAGATCTATACCTATGTAGTTTAAAAAAAACATACATACATACAACGCCGATTTGCCCACGTTGATTTATAGATCTCGCTTCGCTCTATCAAGTGTCCTACCATGTCGCAAATACAAAATCAGTCCTAATCCAGAAACTGATATTAATGGATGGAAACATGGGATCCTCTTTTTACGAGATTAAAATTTAAACAAATCCATCCCCGTTCTGATATTAGTACAAAATGATTTGGCATTTTCCACCCTTCGTGCTACCTTTAGGCCAGCCTCCTATGATTCAATTTGCAGGCTGACGTTTCCAAATGCAATGTTATTTTACAAACCCAACGTTTTATCTATATAATCGGGTAGAGTTAGCTGACTTTAATTTATTTTTGTTTGTTAGTAACATTACAAATAACTTATGTTTAAATACTGTCCCCAGTAGTGCAAGATGGTTAAAAAAATGACAATAATCGTCAAAATATTTTTTTTGTGATTTACGGAAAAACTATGCATATCTATACCAAAAGTATTAAGAGAAAAGATTTGTTTGTTTGTATTGAACAGGCTCCGAATCTACTAGACCTGTTGAGAAGCTACACTATTCCCGGGTAATATAGGCTACTTTTTACCCAACTGCGCAGAAGGAGGGTAATGTTTTTATTGAAAAACTACGCGGCGAAGTTGCGGATTGGTCAGCTAGTGACAAATAAAGTGTAATAAAAGAAAAAATGCGTAATAAAAATACGAATCGAATAAGTTTTTTTTCAGTTCCGATCGGTCCAGTAGTTTTTTAGTAAATTGCAAAAAACCTTTTCGGGCCTTTTTTTCGAAATTCAATAACTTCCGTTCTATTTAATATGAAGACATGAAACTTTGACAGAATATGTATTGTATAAGCCTCAATATGCATACCAAATTTCAGTAAGATCGATGTTAAACTCGTACTTTTTGAGAAACATTGAAAAAACTGAAAAAAGGTTCTTCCGAAAAGTGGCCATAAAAAAGTTTTGGGCCAACGTAGACCAATTTTTCAAACGTGCTTGTGTTAATCGAGAGTTGTTATACAACATCCTGCAATGCTGTATCATTACACTCAGCGAAAGTGTGAAAAAAGTGATTATAAAAAGGGAGCTTCCGCGGGAGCCACCGAGCTCGAAATGCAGCTTTTTATAAAGAATAGATTTTCAAAACAAGATCAGATAAGATATAATAAGATCCAGTAGGCTAAACGTGCTACTAATAAACAGACGTATATTTTTACACGTACTTATGTTAGTGTATTTTGTATACAACCTGTAACGTTATGTACGACATTAATTTAAAACACACATCCAGAATCGTATTAACTGATTTTAGAGGTTGGTTTATTACTTAAGCTTGAATATTTATCCAGTAATCGACACATTTCCGATTAACCATTTATAATTATTATTTTAACCTACTCTCATAGTGAATGAATATAAATAAAACCAAAATTAAAGTAATTTTGTTCATTAAAATCACAAGGATCACTTAGAAATGTCAATATTACTGTCTGTTCCTTTGCGACCAAGCCAGGAAAGAACGGCAAGAAACAAGGCTGGTTTTTTTAATGATCTTTTTAGAATACCTACAATAAAGAAAATAAATTACGTCTAAATTGTAACATTTTTGAACGAGCAATTTCAATCCCGATCTTCTCTATCATCTAAATAATCCGATATGTTATAGTAGGCTTTTTTTAAGATTTTGTTAAATTACTTTTTTTGTACATCACTTGGGAGTTTGTTTTAAAAGCGTACACCTTGCCTTTTCAGCGATTTACTTTATTTTTTTAGTTTCATTGATTTTTATAAGACAAATAAAATAAATAAATAAACTTGATATTAAGTTGTTTGAAAATTAAAAAATTTCTATTGCAACAAATTTGAATAAAACTATTTTAAAACCATACTAGCCTACACGTGTTTTCATTTAATGTCGTAGATAACATGACACGTTTTATTTATGTATTATTTATTTAATACTTTCACACTAAACAGAATAATGCTAGGTGGCATTATCTACCAGTCATCCTGGTCATGATAACAGCAGTTAATGCGTGAAACAGAAAAAAAGGTATTTCCACGCTAATAATAATAACAAACTCTAAAGGCGGGTTCCTATAACTGTCGGTAACCGACTACGACTCGTATCTCTGAGAAACGAGTCGTAGCTGGTTACCGACGGATATAGGAACCCGCCGCAAATGACTAAGTGAGAAGTTAGAACATAATAGTGTTACGAGCTGAGGGTTCGGGATAAAATAATTAAAATGAATCTAACCAAAATAACACTTTTATTCAACACTAAAATGCAAAATACACGATCTTAATCAAACCACACTAATTCACAACACTATAGCACAATAAACCAATAAAGTCACCGAAATGTTCGCACGTATCGCCAACTCAAGACTGACTCTGCGGACGTCTCTACGCACTATTTATACTGAGCATTATTTCCAGAACCTTCCACTAGTATCTAGAAAAGTATAGGTATTTCGGTTGTCTACTATTTCTTAATCTGTGCAACGGTAGGCAAAAACGTGGTATGTAGGTTATTCCAAACCAAGTATTATCTATTCTGTGACACAGTAGGTATAACTTCGAGAAAAACCGACTATTACTTATTCTGTAACAGCCTCGGCGTAACAATAGTAATGTAACGTGTCACACTAATATTATAAATGCTAAAGTTTGGATTTTTGTATATTTGATTGATTAATTGAAAATACTTTATTGCACTTATAAAACTAGTACAAAGGCGAACTTAATGCTAAAGAGCATTCTCTTCCAGATAACCTTTGCGTATTGTAGATAAAGATGTGTAGGTAGTGCACAGGAAAGGAATTAATGAAAATTTGCACAGGACTAATTCAAATAGGTATAGGTACATACTACACAATTAAACCTACTTAAATACTTTATATGATAGACTAAACTATACCAATATCAAATACATACATATTTAACAATAGAAGAAGTGATACGGGAAGATTAAGTTGCTCATTTTTGGTCGGTCTGACCGAGAAGGTGCTTATAGATTCTCAAACTGAATGCTTCCACTGAAGTAGCCTCGAAATAGTTTGGTGGCATATTATTCCAGAGACGAGTAGCGGTTATGGTGTAAGAGTCAGAGTAAGTAGCCGTGTTATGCGGTGGAGTTATCAATTGGAAACGACGAGACGATCGCACAGCTCTGTCCACAATTGATAGGGATATATTTAATTGTTTGTTACTTAATAACGTCGTAACGGCTGTACCGATTTTGATGAAATTTGGTATGCACGTAGATTATAACATATGCTACTTTGATTTGACAAATCATGCTTGCGATGCCGCGGGCGGAAGCTAGTTAGTTGGTAAGTTGAATGTTTTCTTAATTTATCTATTCTCTAGAAAGCACTACCGGTCAATGTACTACATAAAGGTTAGCTGGAATATAATAAATAAATATTGCTGGACATTTCACACAGCGCTATCTTGCCCCAAACTAAGCAAAGATTGTACTATGGGAACCAGATAACTGATAGAATACTTATATAATATACGTTTTTTTTTGTAAATACATACTTACAATATATATAAATACATCCAGACCCAGAACAGATATCTGTAGATCATGATCATGCAAACATTTGTTCTGCGGTGGGAATCGAACCCGCTACCCCCTGTGTCTCAGCCGGCTATTCGCCCACTGCGCCACGGAGGTCGTCAAAATGCTAATAGTTTACATAATATAGATATTATTTTATTAGTGCATTAATTAATTTTCTGACTTTATTATAAATACAGGATTTATCACGTACCAATTAATCGGTAGAGGAGTGAGTGAACCTGGTAGAGACAGTTAGTGTTGTGTGTTTGCCTGTACCGAGAACTACCGAAGAGAGCAGCTGATATAGATGATGATGCAGCCTATCAACACATTATATTAAGCCATCGTTGACGCGATCCCCACCACTCGCGCGCAGAGGGCTGCGGCGCGTAGTGCGAGGCGAGACGCAGTTCGGAGTGGATCGCACTCACTCACGAATGTTCACAAATTGAACCGATAAGACGGTACGTGATAAATCCCGTATTTATAATAATGATTGAAATAAATCACGAAAGTTTTAAAAGTAAAATTTTCTGTCTATCTATCTATTCATACTAATATTAAAAATTCGAAAATAATTATGTCTCTCGGTCTGTTTGTTTAGTTTTCACTACTGGCTTGACTGATTATGATGAAATTTGGTATATAGATAGATAATGACCTGGATTGAAACATACGCCACTTGTTTTAACAAACCACTCACGCGAGGCCGCGGCGGATGAAAACAAGTCCATCTATAAACGTAAGCTAAACGTTAATTATAGTATACTAGCTGTTGCCCGCGACTTCGTACGCGTTACATTCCTAAATGAGTAGGTAACCTAGAAATAAAGCTAAAATCGCTGTTGCAACTTGACTTGACACCCCATTTTTATCTCATGGAAACTGATTTTGTGGATAAAAGGTAGCCTATGCGGTAATCCAGGTATAATCTACGTATATACCACATTTCATCTAAATCGGTACTGCCATTACGACGTGAATGAATGAAGAAATGAATGAAAATACTTTATTGTATACTTCAAAAGAAACAGACATAAAAATAAAAATTCACAAAGCAACAAGTACAATGGGCGGTCTTATCGCTTAGAAGTGATTTCTTACAGACAACCTTTGGATGGAGAGGACTTTTGTAACGTTACAATAATGGAGGGGGGTGTACCTACATCAACAAAACAAAAACTAAATTTTAGGAGAGCGAGGTGATTGAGTAACAAACAAACAAACATACAAACTTTCATATATATAATTTTAGTTTGATTTTGACTGAAGTTTTTACTGAAATGTATTGTCATACATGTATTTTATGACAATACGTATTGTATTGTATGAAATGTATTGAGTTGTATGTGTGAAATGTATGAAATGTACTGGTGGTACGTATACCTATAAAATGTTACTGTATAGAGCGGATTATTCTAATAGGTAATCATATTTTTGCTTTAAACAAGATACCTAACTCTAAATGTAAACTATTTATAAAGTTACCCAAATAAACAATTTTATTTAAATGATTTTATTAAAGATACAACAACCTAGTACACACGGCTACACATCAAGCTATAAAATTCCAGTATAAGTTGACCTCTCATTCTACTAAAAGCCTACACAATGCGAGGTCAGCTTATACCGGAAAAATATAGCTTGATGTGTAGCCGTGTGTACCTAAATCAAATTTTCAACGGCATTTTTTTATGATACCAACAAAGCATTTTTATCGCTATTAAAGCGACAGCGATATCGGAGGGTCATTCTCAGATCCCTACTTGCCTCAAGGGCTATTGTACTGAAAGAGGCAATGTAAGGAAAAAATCAGTTAGTGAAAAGTTTTTAGGGTTCCGTGCCCAAAGCGTCAAACGGGGCCCTATTACTAAGACTCCGCTGTCTGTCTGTCCGTCTGTCGCCAGGCTATATCTCATGAACACATGATATTCATATAAGTAGCAACAAATTTAAATTCACTTGCCAAACACCAAGAAATACTCACAATACATCCTTGTCCCTGTATCCTAGTGTGAAGGTCAAAGTTAATGCATACTATTGTTATATAAATATTGGTTAAGCTGATTTGTATAATTTCCAAATGATTAAGCATACATAACAATTATAACTAGTACCTATATGTAAACTAGCACCTAAGTTTAAAATTGTTCATGACATCTTTTCTGGTTCCAATTAAAAAAAAAGGTTTTTTATAAACTACTAGCTGACCCGCCGAACTTCGTACCGACCCTGGACATGCATATGACGCGGGCTGCCAATGTACGTCGCCGGCACATTTCATTTTAAACGTCGCCGTCGTTCATTTTAAACTATTCTTTCAAATTGATTTCTAAACGACGGGGGACACTTCAAAGGAAAACCCAAATTGTTTTTTTTTAGCTAATTCCGAGCATTTTCACATTTATTCACCTTTTAAACCTTCTCTGGGCACAAATAATTTAATACAAAAATTAGCCAAATCTGTCCAGCCGTTCTCGAGTTTTAGCGAGACTAATGAACAGCGATTCATTTTTATATATTATATATTTATAGAACCAATGCAAATGTGACGCGAATGAAGCTGAGCGCTAAGCGACCTCGGCGTCAGTGCTGGCGTCAGTAGCTGACTCTATGTAAACCCGCCTTAAGGGGACACCGGAGGGACAATCGCCCATACAACACGTACTACCAAGATCATTTCTAATTGGAGCATATTTCTACCTTAATAAGGTATTATTTTAATTTGAATAGTATTTATCTAGGTTCCCAACCATATATTAGATCAAAATACTTACCTAAAATTAAATAGAAGCGTATCGCATTCTGCATGTTTTTACGTCAAAAAAGACCTGTTTTCAACCTAATTGTTTCGTATTAAAAACAACAACATCTTACGTATCCTAGTCATGGTAACATAGATTATATCGTCTAGTTACATAATAACAACACAATGAGAAAAATACAACAAGTTTTCAGTCATCATTTTTGGTATTACGGAACACGGTCAATATCCAATCAAATTTAGAATTGTTCTATTGCTATCACTGTCGCTTTGCGTGTCTAAACTTCGTCACTAAACAGGGATAGCGATATTCAGGGCGAAGTTTTTGACGCGGCCGAATTGAAGTTGCGCTCAGGGTTCGCCGGCGCGTTAATACGTTAAAGTAAATAGCGTTGCTTGCAAACCTGTCGTAAAATATCGAAACAACGAATGCATGATTGTAACTGAAATAAAAATTAATTACCACTTCGCATGTTCTTTCAGCATTTTAAATTAATTTTCCCGAGTTCGTAACAAAAAAGGATAACGCTGTTATTTTGTATCGTTTTTAATTAAAAGGCTGTCACCAAATTATATTACAGATTATATTTATACAATCGTACACTAATATTGAAAATCCGAAAGTTTGGATGGATCTTTGTTGCTCTTTCACGCTGTAATTACTTGGGATGTAAAGAAATTTATCTAGTTGATCAAGCGAAGCGAGAACTCTAAATCAACTTGGGCAAATCGGTGTTGTATGTTTGTTTGTTTGTTTGTTTGTTTGTCCGAGGATAAGTTACAAAGCGTTTATCCGATCATCGTGAAATTTGGTATATAGGTAGGTAGTGATGGCACAATTTTGGTGTGACTAAATGAACTAAAAATGTGGGGGGGTTGGTGGTTGTTGCTATACGGTCAAATGGCTTGTCTAATAGAATGGTCTTTGTGAGTAAATTTCGACCCCATTTTTAGGGTTCCGCACCTAAAGGGTACGGGACGGGACCCTATTACCAAGACTCCGCTGTCTGTCTGTCGGTCTGTCGGTCTGTCCGTCTGTCACCAGGCTGTATCTCATGAACCGTGATAGTTAGATAGTTGAAATTTTCACAGATGATGTATTTCTGTTGCCGCTATAACAACAAATACTAAAAACAGAATAAAATAAATATTAAAGGGGGCTCCCATACAACAAACGTTATTTTTTGCTCGATATTGCGTTATCAATATCGAGCAAAAAATCACGTTTGTTGTACGTGATTTTTGAGCAACAGGTAGACGCTTGAAATATTCGCAGAATATTTAGTTATATATTCACTTTAAAAATAAAAAATAAAATAAAATAAAACAAATATTTTAAGGGGCTTCCATACAAAAAACGTGACATTTTGCCGTTTTGATAGATAATGGTACGGAACCCTTCGTGCGCGAGTCCGACTCGCACTTGGCCGGTTTGTGAAATTTTCAACTGTCGAACTATCACGGTTTATGAGATACAGCCTGGTGATAGACGGACAGACAGACAGCGGAGTCTTAGTAATAGGGTCCCGTTTGACCCTTTGGGTACGGAACCCTAAAAAACTTGCGGTTAGAGTAAGCAGCTACATTTTTATTTTTAACTAGCTGATCCGTCCGCGGCTTCGCATGCGTGGTATTTCAATAAAGACATTACCCTCCTTTTGCGCACTCTGGTAAAAAGTAGCCAATGTCCTTCCCCAGAATATAGTCTCCTTGCCAAATTTCATCACATTTACAAATCACATTACAGTTCAGCCGTTTAGTTATCAAAATATAACAAACAAACAGTTACTTTCGCAGTTACTATGTATGTATTATACATATTAACCTTTCTCTTGAATCACTCTATCTATTGCTGAAAACTACATTAAAATCCGTTGAGTAGTTTAAAAGATAACAGACAGAATAAGGTAACAGACAGCGGAAGCAACTTCATTTTATACTATGTAAAGACTCGAATAGACCTTTGTTTGTTTAAACTATGATGTGGAATAAGACATAGCACGAAGGTCTAGAAGGCTGAGACGCAGGTAGCGGGTTCGATTCCCGCCGCGGAACAAATGTTTTCATGATCAACAGATATTTGTTCCGGGTATGGTTGTTTCTCTATATGTAATAAGTACCTATGTATTTACAAAAAAAAATGGACAAGAGTATTTTATCAGTTACGTGGTTCCCATAGTACAAGCTCTGCTTAGTTTGGGGCTAGATAGCGCTGTGTGAAATGTCCAGTAATAATAAATAAAATAAATAAATAAAAACATTATTGATCCAAAAATTTTTTCCCCAAAAAGTTAGCAGGTACGATAATATATTAAACTAGTGGTCCCACCGAACTTCGTATTGGCTTGACATGCATAGGTATAACGCGGGCTGTCAATATAAGTCACCCTGGTAGAATTGTCAATTTTTGTCCCCGGCCATCATTATGTATGAGAAAATGAATGACTTCCACAAATAATTCAATACCAAAATTAGCCAAATCGCTCCACCCGTTCTCGAGTTTTATTGAGACTAACGAACAGCAATTAATTTTTATATATATAGACAATATATCTCGGGATAAATCCTACCGAAGCATCTGTTTCAAACGATATTCATTTTTTTTACATCCTCTTTGACGATATTTGCAGCACGCATTCTGTCAATTCTGTCAAACGTCATAAGGTTACATTATAAAAGCGCTAAGGTTAGATTATAAATAATTTTATATGGTGGTTAAGTATTCTTAAATTTTCTAATTTTGCGCGCAATTTTCTTAATTTTTTCTTTCATAAGAACCTTCTCCTGACAATAAGAAATACAACAAAAAAAGAATTGGCCAAATTGGTCCAGGCGTTGTTGAGTTATGCGTTTACCAATACATTTGGTTCATTTTTATATTATAGATTAGTAGGAATACATTTAGGTATACTTATTAGTACTTATTGTAATAATGAACACTAGCTAACTAGGATTCCCTGTGTCGTGGGTAGCGAGGCTCTGCCCAAAAAAGAAACATGAAATAAACTTAATAGTAATAATAAGCAACCTATATAATAATCTATCGTTATTATATTTATAGACCTAGATTGTAGAGTTTCATCATCATCCACAGCCCGACTTCACCCACTGCTGGGTATAGGCCTCCCCAAGTTTGTGCAATCCGCCACGATCCTGCGTTAGTCTCACCCATTGACGGCCCGCAACTCTAACGATGTCGTCCATCCATCTCGCTGCCGGACGTCCAACTCTTCTACAGCCATTCCTCGGCCACCATTCAGTTGCTACCCTGCTTCACCTGTCATCACCACGTCTTGCGAAGTGTCCCGCCCAAGACCATTTGAGCGCCATAACTCGATTCCCAACATCATGAACCTTCGTTCTTCTACGGATCTCGACGTTTGGAACTCGATATAAGAGTTTGATGCCGAGCATGGTACGCTCCATGGCTCTCTGTGCAACTCTTAACCTGTACACAGCCTCCTGCGTGAGCGTCCATGTCTCGGCACCGTAAGTCATGGTGGGCAGAACACATTGCATAAATAAGCGGGTCTTCAGACTCTGTGGAGTTTTAGGCGACTTAAGAATATCGTCCAGCTTGCCGGACGCGGCCCATCCCAATTGGATCCTTTTAGATATCTCCTTTTGTTGATGCTATTTACCAAAGGATTGAATATGTCCGAGATAAATTATAGAAAGATAAGATAAATAAAAGGAGTTTAGGAAAAACAAAGCAGGCAAAGCCGCGGACAGAAGCTGGCATTATTTAAACAACCACACAATTAGGGATAATCCCACGAAATAATTAATTTTGTTTGTAATAGAATCCCAGGATTTAGGGTGGATATTTAGAAATTGGAATTGATAACCATGAAATTGGTCATTGGTTTTTTCTTAGTCACTCAAGGTCAGTGACTCGAAGGTTTTAAGTGACCAGTTATGTATTTGATATTACTTATGTCTGTCTGTTTGTCAATCCTAATACTATAATATAAATACTATTTCAACTAATAATAAAAATTGGAAAGTAGCTCTGTCTCTGTTTGTTACGTTCTCACGACTAAACGGCTGGACCGATTTCGATGAAATTTGGTATATAGATAGATTATGACTTGGATTGAGACATTGCTGTGTTACTGCATAAAACAAATAAATAAATAAATATTGCTGGACATTATACACAGCGCTATCTATCCCCAAACTAAGCAAAGCTTGTATTACGGGAACCAGATAACTGATAGAATACTTATGTATATACAATTTTTTTTTGTAAATACTTACTTATAATATATAGAAAAACATCCAGACCCGGAACAGATATCTATAGATCATGCAAACATTTATTCCGCGGCGAGAATCGAACCCGCTACCTCCTGCGTCTCAGCCGGCTATTCGCTCACTGCGCCACGGAGGTCGTCGATAATTATTTATATTCTCTTCTATTACAAAACGTTATAAACATAACCACCCTTCGGTAGTCGAGGAAAAAAATCAGAGTTCCCTCGAAAAGTTACAATCATTAATAGGTCCGACCCCGTCGAATCACTCGACGAATTCCAAACGTTGATTTTCCGTCAAAGCCTTAACAAAATAAACAGTTCGGACAGCCAGCACGAACAAAGCCTGATTGCACTACTAGTTCTGTTTTAAAGCTGTTAAAATATATTGAATTTACATGAAAAAGCTTGACACTTGTATTTTATTAGCAGTTGTGTACTAATCGAACTATTGACACTAGAGTTTATTGACAGAGTATATTCACCTAGGCCAATCTTCCATTAAGCAATGATTCTCTCCATCCAAAGGTTGTATGGAAGAGATCGCTTTGTTAAGCGATAATACCGCCCATTATGCTTATATTTATTTGTTTATTAATTTTGTTTTAACTGTTGTGTCTAGCCTGTAAGATAATAAGGAATTTTCATTCATTCATTCATTCCTAATGAAAAAAACTGTGTAATAAGTAAAAGCCTTTGTCTGTCGGTGCGTTTGTTTGTCCTATCGTAGCTCTTTAGCGACTAGACCGATTTTGATAAATAATAATCAAATCAAATAATCGTTTATTGTAAAACCTAGGTAATAATATTATAAATGCGAAAGTTTGGATGTTTGTTTGTTACTCAATCACGCCGTGACGGCTGAACCGATTTCGACGAAATTTGATATATACGTAGATTATAACCTGGACCACTACATAGGCTACCATTTATTCCATAAATCAGTTCCCATGGGATAAAAATGGCGTGTCAAGTTGCAACAGCGAGTTTAGCTTTATTTCTAGGTTACCTACACATTTAGTAGTGTAACGCGTACGAAGTGGCGGGCAACAGTTAGTAGGTAATAAAGATGTCAGGGACAAGATTTTGGATCAAGCGAAGCGAGATCTCTAAATCAACTTGGGCAAATCGGCGTTGTATATACGTATGTTTGTTTGTCCGAGGATAACTTTCGAAGCGTTTATCCAATAATCGTGAAATTTGGTATATAAGTAGGTAGTGATGGCACAATTTAGATATGACTAAATCAGCCAAAAATGTGGGAGGGTTGTTGAGATACTGGGGTTCAAGAGGGGTAAACAAATCAAAATGGACCTATCCGGTCAAGTGGCACATCTAATAAAAGGTCTTTGTGAGTACATTTCGATCCCGTTGTTATTTTTAGTTTCAACCTTGTGGTTTTTAAGTTGCCAGCTATAATAAAAACTAAACTTTGACAAAATTCACAGGGAACCCACAGTGCTGAAATTTGGTATGCGTGTAGCTTTAGTTACACAAATATAGGGAAAAGTCTGAAATCCAGAATGAATGCAATTTCTAGCCCAAAAAAGAGTAACCAATTGAGATGAACTCCCGTTACCTGTAATTTGAAGACTAGTCTTTGACGTCAAATTGTCAACTCAATTAATGAAAAAAACTTTTATTTGTGTTGTTCACCAGGAAAACGTAAGTTTTTATAAATTTCAGCTAAAATCGAGATACAAGTTACTTAGCTCAATTAGTCAAAATGTTATTATTTTTACCCTAAAAAGGTTATGAACTTAAAAAAGCACAATCCGCATTGAAAGAGAAACTTCAACATTTAATTTCGTACCCTTAATTATGCCCCTATTACAGTTTTAAAGTTTTTAAGAGAGTGCCCTACATTGAAACAAAGAGATTGTTAGTAAGCAGAGCAAGCATAGTTATAGATCGGGAGACAATGTAGACCAGACTACCTCATCATGTACAGTAGCGACGTAGTTGTTAGTCCCAGGTGTTCTATATGTTCGAATGTATTCTAGATGTCGCAATTTAAAATGATAACTATATTTCGATATTATTAAAAACTAAAATGGGTGGTCAAATTGTGTTAAAATTTTGATATTAGTGCTGATTCTTGTGATTTCAATAATAATGTATTCATCCATTATTCGTTTATTATTTACTAGCTTCCGCAGGTGGCTTAGCACGCGTGTTTTGTCAATGAGAAGTAGCCTATGTGTTAATCAAGGTTAATAGAAATACCAAATTTAATTGAAATTGGTTCAGCCGTTATGACGTGATTGAGTAACAAACAAACATCCAAATGTTCGCATTTATAATATTACTGTGATTCCGTTAACTTCTGCCAGATTCTTATAGTTAAGGAACTTTAGTTTAGTTTAGTTTTTAGTTAAGGAAGTTAAGGTGTTTCTGTCGGCATGAGAATACTTTTTCAGCCTTCTCATGGTATAAGAAAAATGTAAGTTAAAAGTAAATGATTATCACACACATTTGACACAAATTCTTAACATTCTAAAATCATAAATCTTAAGATCTTAAACCTAAATAATATGTAGCGGCTCGAGTGTCTCTAAGCACCTAGACACACCTCTGGGGTCTTACTTACAGTGCTTATGTTTTATTATATATTTATTTATTTAGAGAAACCAACGTTGATATAATTTATATGGACAAATAGCTTAGAACTAAATGTAATAACGTTTGAAAGTTGTAAGGAAAGATGTCAGGAACAAAACAAAAGCACCAGCTGCTAGCCTACTTCAGGATTACAATCAAATAAGTTGTACATTGCACCTATAATGAAAGGAATTTAACGTAAATTATTGTGTTTTGTGTTGTATGTTGTAAACCATCAAATAAAATGAATCGAAAGCAAATAACTAAAATACACTAAATAAATACCTACTAGTCTATTATTTCGAGTTTGTTTTGTACATAAATATTGCTATTCAATCATACATACTAAGTAATAATGTTATAGTATTTTATAGTTTCATTCAAACACATAGAATACCAAGTTTTTTTTAATTAAATAATTTTGAGATGTTTTAATAATCTTGATAATGTTATACTGATTAAAAGTAACTTTTTGTCAAATAAAAACACAACTTTGATTGTACTGAATGAGGTAGGATTACGAACTGTGCTCTCCTAGTCTATAGCTTACGTAAACTGGGAACTGTGTATTTTTTAATATTACACTGACAAGAGTTTGAAGAGGCTTGAGCGAGAATCTGGGCTAAATGAGATTTTGAAATATGAACTCGCAAAGCTTCGTTTTGAGCTTTTTCGAGCTTATTCACACGAACTGACGCAGATTCTGACATTGTACGTCAGCCAACGGACGGTACCTAAGAGTATTTCGGCGAGGGTGAAATATTTCATTCAGAATCTTGCTAACAATCTCTTGACGGCTTTTGTGGTGCAGTGGCCGAATAGCCGGCTGAGACGCAGGAGGTAGCGGGTTCGATTGCCACCGCGGAACAAATATTTGCATTATCTACAGATATGTGTTCCGGGTCTTGATGTATATGTATGTAGGTATTATCAGTATGTATATACAAAAAAGTATTCTTATAAATCAAAAACTCTAAATATTAAACTAAAAATATAAAACGGGGTGGAAATGTACTAACGAAGATCTTTCATTAGACGTTCCATTTGATCTAATAGTCTCATTTTGGTTTTTCTTTACCCCAATATCTCAACAACCCCGCAACATTTTTAGCTCGTTTAGTCACACCGAAATTGTGCCACAACTATCTACCTAGATACTAAATTTCACGATGATCGGATAAACGCTTCGAAAGTTATCCTCGGACAAACAAAAATACATACATACATACAACGCCGATTTGCCCAAGTTTATTTAGAGATCTCGCTTCGCTCGATAAATTATATATAAGTGCTCATGATAAGGGAGCAAAACCTTGATTGAGGTCTCTGCGCCATTGGGATACAGGATACAGGGTAAATAAACTTATCTATTGAGGATATCCACAAAGGCGTATAAATTACATCATGACTCTACACAAACTAGTCCACTCAAAATACGACCTTACTGCATAAATGCTAAGCTCCAATGCAGTTGAAAAGGCATATGTCAAGATTATCTGTAAAGTTAGACATTTTGAAGTCCCCATGGTCACTAGGGACGGTCCTGCAAAGCGGGTCATCCGATTACCAAGATGTATTTCGAACGGGCCAATGCAATCCTGAATATGGAATATCTTGTAGGTATACTACATCCATTCGTTAGATTGGTATGTACTTATAAAAGATATGGAGATAAAATTGCTTTAAATCCTATTTGTAAATATTCGCACACCATATAAATACTGTACCTCCTTTTTCTTCGAACAATCATTTATTCATGAATATGGGAGTTGTTCGTTTTTATTTTGCATTCAAAGTTAAGAGTATTATTAGTAGCTATATTATCTACTAGCTGACCAATCCGCAGCTTCGCACGCGTAGATTTTTAATAAAAACATTACCCTCCTTCTCCGCAGTTCGGTAAAAAGTAGCCTATGTCACCCGGGGATAGTGTAGCTTCCCAACAGTGAAATATTTTTTTAAATCGGCCCAGTAGTTTCGGAGCCTATTCAATACAAACAAACAAATCTTTCCTCTTTATAATATTACGAAGTTTTTTGTAGATATTGGTATGTTCTTTAATATTGTAGAACATACTTTTGTTCTATCATCAATAGTTTCCGCAGCGCATGCGACGAAAGACGTTTTAGGGCACTTTTTTACACCTTGGGTTACGTTACTTAAGTTTTAGTAAAGAACCCTAATCTTTTCTAGCAATAAATATAACCTAATGTCACTCAACGTGAATGTAACTTTCCAATGGTGAAACAATTTTTGAAATCGGCACAGTCATTTTTGAGTTTATTCATTACAAACATACACACAAAAATACAAATCTTTCCTCTTTATAATATTAGTATAAAGTGATTCGCCCCGAACTGAGACTCCCATAAAAACGTCGTAAATACTTTTATTTATCTATAGCAAAATTAACTCTATCATACAGCATGAAGGAGTGTTTTGTTTTTGCAGTTTGTATAATTTAGGCTAATTTGGGATAGGAGATATGCGACATATCAACTGAGAGAAAAAGAAAAAGAAAATGTGTGCTCGCACCTCTCTTGCTCCTACAGTAATATACGAAACGTAACGCTCTCTCTTTCTATCTTCACTAAATAATATCTCCCTCGCAACTTCCGTTCGCACTTTTCGTAACGCATTCACCAGCTTACTTCCCAAGTCAAGCGTGCGTAAAGAAGTTTTATTAAAAAAAATATTATTCGTTATCTTTGACTATCAAAATAGTGCTACGAAATGCATAACCAAATTACTTGACATACAGTTTCATGATAATTGGTTAATCTTTGTTGGGGTAGAAATAGCAGTTATTCTGAATTTCAAACTTTTGCCTATATAGATAGAAAACGCTTTATTGTAAGCGTGCCTTATTTGTAAGCGTGTAATATACACTTAAATTAACAAATCATAATTAAACACTTAAAACTAGACACGCGATAGTACAATTGGCGGTCTTATCGCTAAAAGCGATCTCTTCCAGACAACCTTTGGATGGACTGGGTTTTACGAGAACGTTAAAGGACGGTAGCTTTATAACATAAGCTTTTTATTTAATTGTAGGTATAGTTACATAAGCAAAACAGAAGAAATAGATACCAGGGTAGGTAATATTAATATAAATATTGTACATACACATTCTATGATATTAAATATACTAATACTAAATAAAATTAAATATGAAACAGCTGTAATACAAACAGTAACAACGACAAATATAATAACAAAATAAGATTACTCAGCTCTCTGATGCAGACAAATAGTGCTTAAACAATAGCGTTTTAAAGATAGGAAGGTATATGGCAGATCTAATAGAAGAAGGAAGAGAGTTCCATAAACGGATAGCTTGTACAGTAAAGGAGTTGTCATAAAAGTTATATTTGTGTCACTAAAGCTACACGCATACCAAATTTAAGTAATGTGGGGTCACTGGTGTACCCTGTGAATTTTGTCAAAGTTCAGTTTTTATTATGTCGGTCAAGTTATTTTGGTTATGCATTTCCTGGCACTATTTTGATAGTCAATGATTACGAATAATATTTCTTGTTTTTATGGGAGACTCGCGAGATTTCAGTTCGGGGCGAACCACCTCGGTTAATAACTAAAACACACACCCGAAATACGCATTGGTTTTTATCTACAAGACCTTTTAAATGTATCTGGCAACTTCAAGCTCCGTTTCTATATCAGAAGCAATAAATCCGATGACCTATAAATATCTAAATAGTACAAAACTGAGATGCGGGTCGCGACCTAACACTTCGCCTGCATTCTGGTTACGTCAATAAAATAAAAATTAAGTTCTACCAGATGGCTGACGGTATTCTGCCAAAAAAAAGTTATATCGATTATGTTTGTTTTAAATAGGGGAATGTTCTGAGGAGCTATTTGATCTTATCCCGTCGTCGAGATTTTACCACCGCACTTCTCGACAACGTAATAAAGCTCATCCAGATATAAACGACAATTGGGTATCACGCACCACATGCTTCACGCGATCTTTTCTACCCCATACGTGCAAGATGTGGAATGAGCTACCATCTGAGGTTTTCCCATTAGCTACGACATGGCACGCTTCAAGAGATATGTAAAGAGGTTTCTACAGTGTAGGGAACGCATCGACAATACCCCGGGTGTTGCCGGTGTCAATAGGCGACGGTGACCGCTTACCATCAGGTGGGCCGTAAGCCTGTTTCCCCACAAATAACATAAAAAATAGGTCTTTTGATATCAGCCCTGTTATATAAATTAGATAAGATAATTCTTTATTGCACACCATGAAACAAATACAAAAAACCAGCCAAGTGCGAGTTGGAATCGCGTACGAAGGCTTCCGTATCATCTATATTATATAAAAATGAATCGCAAAATGTGTTGGTAATCGCATAACTCAACAACGCCTGGACCAATTTGGCTAATTCTTTTTTTGTTGTATTTCTTATTGTCAGGAGAAGGTTCTTATGAAAGAAAAAATTAAGAAAATTGCGCGCAAAATTAGAAAATTTAAGAATACTTAACCACCATACAAAATTATTTATAATCTAACCTTAGCGCTTTTATACCTTACCTTATGACGTTTGACATAGAATTGACAGAATGCGTGCTGCAAATATCGTCATAGATGTAAAAAAAATGAATATCGTTTGAAACAGATGCTTCGGTAGGAGTTATCCCGAGATATATTGTCTATATATATAACAATGAATTGCTGTTCGTTAGTCTCGCTAAAACTCGAGAACGGGTGGAGCGATTTGACTAATTTTGGTATTGAATTATTTGTGGAAGTCATTCATTTTCTCATACATAATGATGACCGGGGACAACAATTGAAAATTCTACCAGGGTGACTTATATTGACAGCCCGCGTTATACCTATGCATGACAAGCCGATACGAAGTTCGGCGGGACCACTAGTCCTATAAAAACGGCAAAAATACGTTTGTTGTATGGGATCCCCCTTTAATATTATAGTTATTTTAATTTAATTATTCATTTTAAAGTGAATATATATTTTTCTAACTTCTACCTGTTGCCATTATCAATATCGAGCTAAAACGAGCAACTAAATCACGTTTGTTGTATGGTAGCCCCCCTTAAATATTGATTTTGTTCTGTTTTTAGTACTTTTTGTCATAGTGGCATCAGAAACACATCATATGTGAAAATTTCAACTGTCTAACTATCACGGTTCATGAGATACAGCCTGGTGACAGACGGACAAAGACAGCGGAGCCTCAGTAATAAATAAGGTACCCTTTGGGTACGGAACCCTAAAAATTCAGTTCTACCAGATGGCTGACGGTCTTCTGCCAAATAAAAGTTATTACGGTTATGTTTGTTTGAAATACTTCTTTTATAATCAGCCCAGCTATGTACCTACATATTAAGGCCGGGTATTTCTTATGACCCCTCTACACGATGGGCCATCATACTAGCCCACGAAGATGGGCCAGCGTGTGGAGGGCGCAGTTGTATCAGATGGCATATGGCGCGGCGGGATGGCGATGGGATGGACACGGTGTCGGTTTTTCGTCCGCACATCAAATGTAGTAAGACAGCGATAGCAGTACGCGTCTTCACGTGGCCCATTCCACAGTACGTGCTCGATCTGCAGATATTTGTTCAGGGTATACTGGGTATTTTCTATATATAATGAAAAATATCTATTTATGTAATGTACTATATTAAGTATATCAGTCAACTAGTACCAATATTATGAAAATATTGGTAAGTGGTGTATAGATAGATTGCCGCAGCGACAAATGCCTCCACGTCCATCTTGGAAAGCGACTTAATCACAACTGAATGTCACCATCGTGTAGTCGCGTTTCAACCATCGCATGACCATCCTGGGTCCAGCCCTGGGCCATCATGTAGAGGAGCCATTAGGTTTTGTGCATGCGGGACGCGTCTATCCGAAGATGCGCTGCATCGCGCCGTCTCGCTCTTACAGCTTTTCTACTGAAACAGTTTCAGCTTCATTATCATGATCATATCAGCCAAACTTCCACTGCTAAACATAGGCCTCCCCATAGATTACCTGAGTGACCGATGTTGTGCGGCCTGCACCCAACGGCTCCCAGAAACCTTTATCAGGTCGTCTTTCCATCTAGTAGGGGGCCGGCCTACGCTACGCTTTCCAGTGCGTGTCAGCTTAGTCAGTTTTAATTTGCAGGAAAGACATAAACGCAAGCACAGGTCTGAGATTAATCATCATTATCATCAACCTATATCAGTCCACTGCTGGACGTAGGTATCTCCCAGAGTGCGCCATTGAACCCAATTTTCACCTATTCTCATCCAATGTTTGCCAGCTACCGCGCGCAAATCGACACTCCATCTGGCCGGAGGGCGTTCTACACTTCACCTGCCTAAACGTAGATAATCGGAAACTACAGAACACGTTTGTCTCAACGGTAATCATTCCTGCGGCAGATATGACCGGCCAACTACACTTCAGCTTGCTGACCCTCTGAGCTATGTCGATCACCTTGGTTCTCTGTCGAATAACCTCGTTCTTTCAGAGAAATTCCGAGCCAATTTGTAGACCGGTCCCACTGCAAGTGACTACGTTACGGCTGCATAGGTCAGATTTCAGATTTATTTATTTCACCTTAATTATAACATTGGTTGTTATATGTCAATTTTTACATTTTAAAACTTATAATAATTAAATTAAAATAATATAACTAATGATCATGTCAACTAAAATTATAATGATAATACCTATAACTATAAATAAAGTCATAACAAAATACTAAGAACAAAACAGATAGGTAGGTAGGTCGATTTAGAGATACACAAAACAAAATTATAAGATCCTAACTAAAACGGTATGTCAAAACTAAATTAAAAAAAAAAGAAAATATAATGGTAGAATATGTCAAATAATAGCGTCAAAGGAAGATTCTAATAAATTAAAATTAATAAATTCATTTAAACAATAAAAAGCATGTCTTTCAAAAAACCAATTGATTTTTTGTTTAAAATCTGAAATATATTCTAAACTTTGGGTCCTCACCAGGTAGAATGCCCTGGTTGTAGTCTTTAGTTTTTATATAGGTTGTAGTCTTTAGCGACGGCGAAAAGGCTTGCAGCTCAGCATATACTTCTGCATGTTACCATGCTGGAGCGCTTGTTTTCTGATGAGGCCAGTGTTGATTTCACGGACGACCTGACTAATCAACTTATAACAGAAGCTGACTATTAGCAGTAGGTACTATTAACTAAAAGTAACATTAATTTTATATACATACCCTTAACCAACTACACTAAAAACATCTATAGTAGCGATAAATAATAATAATAATCCTCCTAGCCGATTTCGGCTACAGAGACTTGACTTTGTGATTATTGGCCTAGGTGTTTAGCCTGTATGTGGCTGATGTACCCTATTTTTGCGCTAAAAGTCCGGTTACAATGAACACAAGTTAAGGCGCCATTAATGTAGTTGTAATTGATATTAGCCGGCGGTCGACTTTTAAGCTGATCTCGTTTTAAGTCTAGTTCTTGCCTCCTTTCTTCTTCAAACTCGTACACTTTGTCCTGAACATGACGCCTCCATTCAGGTCGTTTTTCAGCGAGAGCCTCCCAGCGCGACGGATCGATACAACACCTCTTCATGTGCCATAGTAGCGATATAAGCACACTAAAGGAAACACAAAACATGACTGACCAATAAAAAGCAAAGTGACGCAAAGATAGAGTGAAGAGTGAGCAATAAGAGATATTTGCCTCTACTATGCCTACCATGGTTGGTTGAGTTGTAAGGTAAATACATGTTTTCTTAACTTTAACCTAAACACATTTTAGGCAGGCGTCGAGACGACATAAATAACGGAGTTTCCCAACCGCTGCCCAACCTACCTGAATTCGCCGGTTTACTTCTTTCTCGAGATTGCGTCTACCTTATCGCAGTCTACCCAAGATAGACATACTCCTATACATCCTAAGATTAATTTATAAACATAAACAAGTAACTTTTTAACAAAATATAACTAACTAACCAATCTGCGTAACCGATTTTAATGAAACTTTTATGGAACTAATTTGAAACAATATCCTTTCAAATATTTTGTTTTCCAAATCGTGTTATGGTGGATTTTATATAAAAAAAAGTAATACAACAGTATTGAGAACCTCCTCATTTTTTTGAAGTTGGTTATCAAAGTGACTATGCCCAGCCCAGTCGACACGACACTGTAAATTAAATTTTCATGGTCGTGGAGACGGAATTAGGCCGCGGGATTCTTGACGATTCCGATGTTTTCCTTCACCGTTTTGAGCAAAATAATAGGTTGGGGAAAAAGTCTTTTCGCATTATAGTATGTATGAACTTGTAATAAAATCTCTTTGGCTATACTATTTGTATCTGGCTGGTTTTGGTATCATTCAAAGTTTAAATTTTATAGAAGATAATTCCAAATTCAAATTAGGAAAATGTGTGATTTTTATTTGTTTTTCGTACTGTAAAGATGAGTAAGATGTAATAAAGAACGTCGATACATTTTAAAATTTTACTACAAAAAAGGTAAAAATGCAACGCGACCCGCGAAAAAACTTTGCGATGTTTATGGACCTAGTGCAGTGTCTGTGAGAGTAGCACAAATTTGGTTTAAGCGTTTTCAATCTGGAAATTTTGATGTTAAAGATGCACGTCGCTCTGGTCGCCCTATTACGGATAAAATTGATGCAATTTTTGAAAAAGTGGAGCAAGATCGGCATATCAGTAGTTACGAAGTAGCTGAAGAACTGGGAATTGACCACAAATTAGTTTTGGCGCATTTGAAAAAAAACTGGGTACACAAAAAAGCTCGATATTTGGGTACCCCACGAGCTCACTGAAAGAAAACTAATGAACCATGTACTCATTTGTGATTCTTTATTACGACGTAATGACACCGAACTATTTTTGAAAAGCTGATAACGGGTGATGAAAAGTGGATCACGTACGACAAGAACGTACGAAAAAGGCCGTTGTCAAAGGCCGGTCAGGCTTCACAGACTGTGGCGAAACCCGGGTTAACTCGCAACAAGGTGATGCTGTGTGTGTGGTGGGATTGGAAGGGCATTATTCATTATGAGCTGTTACCACCAGGCAGGACCATCGATTCTGAACTCTACTGCGAACAACTGATGAGATTAAAGCAAGAAATTGAGAGAAAGTGGCCGGAATTAATCAACAGAAGGGGTGTGGTTTTTCATCATGATTACGCTAGACCGCACACATATTTAGCCACCCAGCAAAAATTAAGAGAGTTTGGCTGGGAGGTGGTAATGCATCCGCTGTATAGTCCTGACCTTGTACCTTCAGTTTCCACCTGTTTCGGTCTCTTCAGAATTTTTTAGGTAGTGTCAGGTTAACATCTCGAGAGGACTGCCAAAACTACTTGTCGCGGTATTTTCATCAGAAGCCCAAAAATTTCTATAGCAATGGGATCATGACCCTACCTACAAGATGGCAAAAAGTTATCGAACAAAATGGTACCTACATACTTTAGTTAAATGTAAATAAACTATTTTAAAAAATGCGAAGACACTTTTTCCCCAACCTAATAGTTATAATATAACCTAATAGTTATTTACTTTTCATCACCAGTTATCAGCTTCTTCAAAAATGGTTCGGTTTCATTACGTCGTAATAAAGAATCACAAATGAGGTTCATTAGGTTTCTTTCAGTGAGCTCGTGGGGTACCCAAATATCGAGCTTTTTTGTGTACCCAGTTATTTTTAAATGCGCCAAAACTGTTTTGTGGTCAATTCCCAGTTCTTCAGCTACGTCGTAACTACTGATATGCCGATCATGCTCCACTTTTTCAAAAATGGCATCAATTTTATCCGTAATAGCGCCCAGAGCGACGTGCATTTTTGACATAAAAAAATCCGCATTGAAAACGTTTAAACCAAATTTGTGCTACTCTCACGGACACTCCACTAGGTCCAAAAAACATCGCAAATTTTTTTCGCGGCTTGCGTTGCATTATTACCTTTTTTGTAGTAAAATTTTAAAATGTATCGAATTTCTTCATTAGATTCACTCATCTTTACAGTACGAAAAACCAATAAAAATCATACATTTTCCTAATTTGAATTTTGGATTATCTTCTTTAAAATTTAAACTTAGAATGATACCAAAACTAGCCAGATACAAATAGTATAGCCACAGAGATTTTATTACAAGTTCATACATACAATAATGCGAAAAGACTTTTTCCCCAACCTATTATTTACTTTTTCCAAATTAGATTAGAAAATTCTTTATTGCACTAATAATAATAATACAGTAATTTATAGGCGAACTAGATGCTAATTAGCATTTTCTTCCAGCTAATTTTTGTGTAGTGTGGAAAAAGTTGAACAATTTTGAATTTCGAACATGGTTTTTGCATCTGTCGGACTTTTATGTCAGTCATTGCATCATCTTATTTGTCCTATCATGGCCTTGTCAAATACGCAAAAAGTAGACTTAATTGAAGCATACTTCCTCAATCGCGGTCTGGGTAGCGTTCTTGATACCACTTCAACGCATTAGTTGGGCTTCGTCGGTTGAGGAAGTATGCTTCAATTAAGTTTACTTTTTGCGTATTTGACAATGCCATGATAGGACAAATAAGATGATGCAATGACTGAGGTAAAATTTCGACAGATGCAAGAACCATGATTGAAATTCAAAATTGTTCTGAAATACGAAATGTTTTTGAATTGCTCATGAGAGCATGGAGTTCCTAAACTTCTTAATCGCTACATTATTAATACTTTTTTAATGTGCTATTAGAATTTAATAAAATGTTTGTTGGAGGAATTTTGCTTTGTCCTGTTATATGAGAATACATTTTATCAAATTTGACTAACTTCCGCTGTTAAGATTTTTTTCATCCGATAGAATAAAATAATCTTTACATAGGACTGCATCGATCAGCATCAAAAAAAATTTATCAACTTGATTCATTTTATGGCGCTACTCACGCTTCACCAAAGTTTTTTAAGAGGGCACTCCAAAATCTGACGCTGTCAATTTTAGATATTTACGAAGCCGGCCGGCCGTTGAACTTGCTGCGTGGCTTGCGGATGTGTGAGTTTGTGTCCTATACACCTCACTATAGGACAAGAAATGTTGATCCTTTGTCATGTCGATCAAATGAAAATGTTAATTTATAGTGTGTTTGGTATCTTCGTACCTATCTTTATTTGTAGTTTAAAGTATTTATATTTTAATTGTATTGGTTAAGCGCTTGACCACTTAGGTACTCACTTGATGGTAAGGTGTAAGAGGGAGCCAGCTTGCCTAGATAGAACGTGTTCACTCTGGACTTGAAGTCTCCAAGATTATAATGGTCTGACAAGATTTCTACAAGTAAAATAACTAGTGGTTCGCCCCGAACTAAGATCTCGTCAGTCTTACACAAAACAAAAAAAAAAGTATTCATGATCTTTGACTAATTGATCGAGCAAAGCGAAGTTTCTAAATCAACTTGAGCAAATTGTCGTTGTATATGTATGTTAGTTTGTCCAAGGGTAACTTTCGAAGCGTTGATCCGATCATCGTGAAATTAGATAATATATAGGCAGGTAGTGTTGGCAAAATCCTGGTCTGATTAAATGAGCTAAACATGTTGGGGGGTTGTTGAGATTTTAGGGGGGTTCAAAAGCGGTGAAAACAAACAAAAATAAGACTATAATGTCAAATAGGACGTTAAATGAGAGATCTTTATTAATTCATTGAGACCCCGTTTTTATTATTAGTTTATTCGTCGTAGTTTTTTATTTACTAGTTGTTATAAAAACTGAATTTTGACTAAATTCACAGGGTACACTTGTGACTCCACAGTGCTGAAATTTGGTATTCGTGTAGCTTATGTGACACCAATGTAAGTAAAAGTCTGATATCCAAAATACCTGCAATATTTAACCTAAAACGAGTAGATAATCATTTAACATGAACTCCCGTAATTTGTAATTTGAATGCAACTTTAGGTCAAGTAAGTTGGTTATGAATTTTGTGGCGCTGTTGTACAATAGGTTCTCCCCGAACTAAAAACTTGAAAGTCTGTTAGGTCAAATGGGACGTCTTATAAAAAAAAGTTCTTCATTAGCACGTTTTGAGCCCGTTTTTATTTTTAGTTTAATCTTTGTAGTTTTTGAGTTTACTGAACTTTGACAAAATTCACAGGGTACACTAGTAATCCCACAGTGCTGAAATTTGGTATTCGTGTAGTTTAAGTGACACAAATACAGCGAAAAGTCTAAAATCCAGAATAACTGCAATTTCTACCCCTATAAAAGTAACAAATTAACATGAACTCCCATTACTTGTTATTTGAATAAAATTGTAGGTCAAGTATGTCTGTGGTTGTTATTTCGTGGCACTATTTTACAAGTCAAAAACTATGAATCATATATTTTTTGTTTTTTGAGAGACTCACGAGATCTTAGTTCGAGGTGAACCACTTGTATAACAGCGCCACGAAATTCATAACCAACTTACTTGACCTACAGTTGCATTTAAGTATTTACCTAAGTGTGTAGGATAACATTCAGTTTGGTATCATATAAAAAGTCTTAGGTTACATACACATTACAAAACAATTTTTTATTTTGTTTTTTGTCGTATAGTTTTGGAGTGCAAACAATCTTACATTACCATGATTGATAGGAACATCAACAAAGATTACAGGAAAAATAAAACGAAGTCTCTATCTGAAACAATATTTTTTTTTTTTATATTACGGAAGAGCGAAGCCTCCTAATACAGGTATTATTTACTTAAAAGGAGGTTTCAACTACTAGTTAAGATATTGTAAACACAAGTTATCGAAATAAAACATTTGTATTTGTATTGTATTTGTATTTGAAACAAATTTACTTAGATAACTTTTGTGATTTATTTTCATTTTAGTTCTACTGGTGTGTTAAGTTTTACTTCAATCGGATAACTTGCTGAGGAGTTCCATGGAACAGCTCCTGACTCCATCATCAGATCAGAGCGCTTTTAGTATAGTAAAGTATTTTCATTTAAATTCTACCGGTATGCATAGTTTGACCTCAATCGGACAACTTGCTGAGGAGTTCCACAGAAGAGCTCCTGTCTTCATTATCAGATCAAAACGTTTTTAGAATAGTCTGGAATTTTTATTTTAGTTCTACCGGTGTGGAAAGTTTTACATTAATTGGATAATTTGCTGAGGAGTTCCATGGAACAGCTCCTGACTCCATCATCAGATCGAAGCGTTTTTAGTGTAGTCAAAAATATTAATTTTAGTTCTACCGATGTGCAAAGTTTTATTTCAGTCGGACAACTTGCTGAGGAGTTCCATGGAACAGCTCCTGACATCATCATCAGATCAGAGCGTTTTTAAAATAGTAAAGTATTTTTATTAAAATTCTACCGGTATTCATAGTTTGACCTCGATCGGACAACTTGCTGAGGAGTTCCACGGAACAGCTCCTGACTCCATCATCAGATCAGAACGTTTTTAGTATAGTCTGGAATTTTTATTTTAGTTCTACCGGTGTGCAAAGTTTTACATAAATTGGATAATTTGCTGAGGAAAAAAGTGTTTCCAAGTGATCCTTATAGATGTCGCATACACTTGATAATTTACTAAGAAAGTTGCCATCCAAAAACTAAAAAAATATATTTGATGTTTCAAAGTGATCCTTGTAGATGTCGCATATACTTGAAAATTTACTAAGAAAATTGCCTATTGCCTTACGCCCATCCAAAAACTAAAAAAAAAATATTGGACGTTTCAAAGTGATCCTTGTAGATGTCGCATATACTTGAAAATTTACTAAGAAAGTAGCCTTACGCCCGTCCAAAAACTAAAAAAAAATATTGGACGTTTCAAAGTGATCCTTGTAGATGTCGCATATACTTTATAATTTACTAAGAAAGTTGCCTTATGCCCCTCCGAAAACTAAAAAAGGGACGTCTCAAAATGATGATGATGATGGATGTCGCATAAACTTGAAAATTTAGTTATCTCATGCCCCTCCACCAATAAATAAAATACAGTAATATAAATTTCACAGTACCCACAAGCCGTTTGGCTCCCTACAAAAACAGTATGAAAGTTACGGCAAACGAAATATACGGTGTACGGTATTTGCACAAAAATATTTTGTATGAGACAATATTTTTTTTTGTATGAAAGATCTATTTTTTTTAGATTCGTATAAATGTGTATGATCGTATAATTCGTGTAAAAAAATGTCCTGAGCAACATTAGTTTTGGCGCTAATGCTCTAAGTCTTATACTTTCCGAGATACGAGGTGGATGGGAGCGAATGGGGGACAAAAGGGGGACTTTAGGATTTATTCCCAACTCACCAAAACTCCCTCTATACGATTATACCAAACATTTTTACCCTACAAGGTGGCATCTGGGAGAACAATGATGTCAATGAGTTTTATAGATCTGTAAGTATCCATACAGATCAAATCACTCGGTCGCGCTATAATTGTATGCTGTTGCCTATAGTATTATATATACGTAACAATGTATAGTGCTCGTGACAAAGAGCGACACGTCCTCCCTTCAAAAGCGCTCGGCGCAGACTGCCAGTGGCCGCGTTGCGTTTCATCATTTTATATGTGATTTAAAAAAAATCATATTATAATAATTAATGGATAGTACACTTCTAGTTTTTTTATATGTAAATAAAAAGTTGAAAATTGTTATAGCTTTTTTAAATATTGTATTATTATACTAAATTTTTTTAAAAGTATTTCAAAGAAGACAATATTTTTGTTGTATTGTTATTTTTGTTAAAAACTTTACGACTCGTTTTTTGGGTGAAAACAGGGTTAGATAGTTCACTCAATTGCTCATTTTACGAGAACGCGAGTTACAAATTAATTTATTTGACGAATGTGATGTTTAAATTTTTTTTTTCGAACTTTTAAATTTTGTTGAACCAAACTTTGGGTGTATTTATTTTTGTGTATCTCTCTTTATCAACCGAGCCACAGACTTGTTCGAAATATTCGCATAAAACGGGTAACAGAAGACAGGGCCCTTAATGCCAAAATGTTTTTCTTCGATAACGAGTTGATGTTTTAAAAGAAACTGCACCCGTATCTCCTCTGGTTATGGGTGCTGCCGTACTGTCCCAGTTAAAAAAAACACATTGTATATATATCTACATAAAGTGCTCAATTATTTCCAGACACTTTTTTCGGGCGCTAAAATGGTCCAGTCCGCTCGGAAATTAGTGAGCTCATCGCTACATCTCTTCTTTGGTCTGCCACGACGTCTCCGGACTGTGACGGTGCATACATGACCAGCCAATCCCACTTGAGTTTGGCGGCTTTCGTAGCTACATCTACGATTTGTGTTCGAGAGCGAAGCTCGGTGTTGCGTATTCGGTATAGATATGATTACAATAAATGTTGAATGCTATCAATATCTGCATTTTCAGATTTACCCCAGAAGGGTCGCTTATCTGCCGATTAAAAATAATGTTCTCTTCCATAGCCATTTCAAATCGTTTATTCCTTCCTAAACGTAGACTAACGACGTATAGAGTTTCATAAAAACCAATTTATTATTTTCGGCTCAAACGAAGGGTAAAATAATTTTCCGCTCAAAATGAACGATTAACGAATAATTAAACCGATAATTGCTCAATCCGCCAAGAAAATTGGGTCAGGCCCGTTTTTATAATTTCCATTGAATGCGCATAACTGGGATTGCTTAATACTTAGATAAAGCCGTCTATGGAGTCCGCTAGCGTCGTTAATTGCAAAGTTCATGAAATCACTGCGTCTCCTTAACATTCTCAGATGCCCTAGAAAGAATCGCCACGAAAAATAGGGTGATATTTCAATGGATTAAGGGGCATAGCGGATCACTGGGCATCGATGCTGCAGATGAACTAGCTAAAAGAGGATCGGAAACTACGGCTATAGACCCACATACATTCCTCCCTCTACCTTTCACACAACTACGAACAAGGATATCATACTCTAAATCTACTCAACGAACGTTGGGCACAGACCATGGACTGCAGACAGTCGAGGGCGACTCTGCCGGCCGTCTCACCACAACTGACACGTCGACTGCTCAACCTTCAGAGACTGGACCTTCGAATTATCGTGGGGACCCTTACTGGACATTGTCCCCTGAACAAACACCTCTACATCATGGGAGCAACAGACAGCCCACTCTTCAGGGGATGACTCACCGAAGAAGAATCAGCAGCCCACGTAGTCCTGGAATGCGTGGGGGTAACAACACAACATGCAGAAATCCTGGACAATCCAAGGTCACTTCGTGAAGCCTGCGAAGACCCCAGGAAACTTCTGCGCTTCTGGGCAGAGTTAGGCTCTCACGCATAATGGACCACTTAAGAGTTCAAATGCGGAAAAGGGAGTCCACCAACATAACATAACATTATCAGATGATTGGCAACATAACGCTGTGACGGTGTCTGTTTTAGCACTCACAACACTCCATTTTTTTCCAACTCTCCTTACACCTCTGAGGCCAATGCAACTTAACCGAGCTTTTGGCGAGCATAGAGGGCTGTCAGCCCAGTAAGTTTTGATGAGGCAACTAGCGCAAGGGCTCATCTTAGGTACGAACCTCGGCTTGGGGCGTTGGGCCGAGAAAACTGCCAAAGCTGTACCTTGTGTAGGCGGCAATAGAAGGGAGTCATCGTTCCCGCTGGCGGGGTCGGTGTATCTGTGTTTTCTCCTAGAAAATAGTGAATAAAGACGAGGTGAATAAAGAAGTTATGATCACTGCGGCACAGAAGGTGAGTCGCCAACTAAAGCGCAAGGGGATTGTGGGTTGCATTTCCGCTGCGCCTACGTGATAAATATTTCCTTAGTCTGCAAATATTCGTTCCTTGTCTGGTATTAGTGGTAACAAGTACTCCTGATACCCACGTTTAATCGAATCCCCAGTGTGAAATCACGAGGGCGTTGAAAAAAAGCTACCCATTTTTATATCCAACAAAGCTTGTTTTATAAACGAGAAGCTAAAAACAACTTTAAAATGAGCTCCATTCCGTGAAACCACACTACTATAATAGCGGTGTTAATTAAACATTTTCAGATTCAAAGTTTACCCGCCATTTTTACGTTTCCACTTCCTGCGTGCTTTCACATTCATTTGTCAAAGTCAAGAGTTGGATTTATTACTATTTATGGTTTGCCCGGCCTACTGACCCGCCGCCAGATATTATGGGGACGGACTCAGGATGGGGGTAGGGGGCGACATATTATGAAGAAAGCGCCAGAATTTGTGATAAACCTAAAACAATCTAATATTATGGCGACGCTTTTAGAATGGAGACAAAGGGCTCCAAATAATGAAATACTAACGAAAATTTACTGAAGCCTAAAACAACTGATACCTATTTGGGGACCGACTAAAGACATACTACATAACAACCACCGCAATAGAATTATAGGTATCATAAAAAACTTGACTTAAACCGAAACTATAATATAAAGCCGGATAGGTGCTAAACATTAGTATTACTTAGCATTGAAGTGCTGTTACGTTAGTCCATCAAATTACTTACTCCAATGGCTCAACAATAAGGGTCTTATCACAAAAAAGTTAAACACCGGGTGAACAATGTTTAAAAAAAATCTATAGGTCCATACTGGTAAAAATTTTTAAACACGCGTTAAACAGTTGTTTAACTTTTTTGTAGTAATAAGGTAAATCTATAGCCGCGTTTGTCAATAAAATGTAGCCTATGTTTCAAACCAGGGCGTAATCTATTTATATACCAAATTTCATCATAATCGGTTCAGCCGTTACGGCGTGATTGGGTAACAAACAAATAAACAAACATCCAAACTTTCACCTTTTTAATATTAGTGTGATGTATTTACAATAATTTTGGAGATATAATGAATAGAATAATGACGAAAGAAATACCATTATGCAGATGTCCTGCTAATACTTGGCCTGCACCTGTTATTATATTAGTTTCCATGCGTGGTAAGATGCGCCTGTAAGATGTGGAATGATCTTCCTCCGGAGGTTTTTACGGCGGGTTTTAAAATGGATGACTTCAAGAGAGGTGTAAATAGGGTATTAATTGCTAGGCAACGCGACTGCGGTACCACGAGTGCTGCAGGAGTTTAAAGGCGGCGGTGACCACTTAACATCAGGAGGCCCGTCAGCTTGTGTGTCTACAAGTTTAATATAAACAAAAAAGTTTACTAGATTAAATTAAAATATTTAATATTACCTTCTACCTATGTATCTATCATAATCATATTATCAGCCAAATGACGCACACTGCTGAACATAGGCCTCCCCTATAGGTTTTCAGAGTGACCGATCATGTGTGGCCTGCTCCAAAAAGCTTCCAAGCACCTTTATCAGGTCGTCTTTTCATCTAGTAAAGGGACGTCCGACGCTGCGCTCGAGACCGTGTTGTAGTCTACGGAGGGAAGTTAATAAAAGATAAAAGATATTTATCTTGCCTAACATGTGTGGGTTAACATACATTTAACATAATCTATTAATTAGCAACCTGGATATTATTGTAGTGACAGTAACAACATGTTTTACCAAGAGAGTGGTATTCAAAAATAGTGAGATAGCGTGCCAAAACGTATTTAACATTTTATTTAACAGATTTAAATGACAAAAGAAACATATAATTACAAATCGAATACGAATTAATAAAATAGAAAAAAAATTATTTACTACAAATTAATTAATATCAAATACCTACAACAATAATAAAATAATATATGAAATAAAATCAGAACAATATAAATTAATAGAATGATTAATATTAGTCGTTAAAAACTCCTCAATATTATAATAGCATTTGTGTAACAATATTGTTTTTAATTTTCTCTTGAATAAATTAATATTAATTTCCTTAAGATCCTTAGTTTATTAAAAAGTATTGGGGCATTTATTTATAAATAAAATTAGATAGATACATAATTCTATTTATACCCCTGTGTACCGCCTGAATACGTCCACTTCTGTACTTAAAGACCTTGGACAGTGCTATGGTGCTTAACTTGGGTGTAAGCAAAATTAATGTCTCTGTAGTGTGACTGTGATGTTCGCTGGTGGCTGAAGGAAAGCCAACCATTCACTACCAACTACTACCCTCCAGAAGCATATTTCGAACTGTTTTTTTGCCAGAAGCAGATTTGCATGTTGCTTTATTATGTTTAGTTAAGCTCATTTCAGACTGCGCTATAATATAATAGCATATACCTAGTCAGGTCATAAGTATTGTCACACAGTAAAACTTTTCTTTTAGAATGCTGGTCACAAAAAAGTTTATAGAATTCGAATTTCGAATTGTTCATGAAAATAAAAATGTATACTTTTTAGAATTTTACT
Source organism: Philereme vetulata (assembly GCA_918857605.2). NCBI lineage: Eukaryota > Metazoa > Arthropoda > Insecta > Lepidoptera > Geometridae > Philereme > Philereme vetulata. Next base: position 7,346,735 of record OU975461.1, read on the forward strand.
CATTTTTAAATATGGAGTGGACGCTTAAAGAAGACCGTGTTGCAGTTATTGTGTTGCATCGTGGCGGTTACGCGCCAATTTAAATTTTTAACATACTGAAAAATTTGAATATAACCAAAAGATTCGTTTATCGCACCATCAAACGATACAATGAAGACTCTAGTGTAGATGACAGGTCAAGAAGTGGTCGCCCTCGGTCTGTTAGGACTCCAGCAGTGATAAAAGCTGTGAAGGCGCGAATTCAAAGAAATCCCAAACGTAAGCAGAAACTGTTGGCCCTTCAGATGGGGTTAAGCAGAACCACGGTGAAAAGGTGTTAAATGAAGACTTAGGGCTTCGGGCATATCGAAGAAAAACAGGACATCATTTGAATGCTCGTCTAATGGACCTGAGACTGAAGAGATGCCGCGCTTTGTTGAAGCGGTACACGGGAAAAAAATTACGGGAAATTCTTTTTTCGGATGAAAATATTTTTACCGTAGAAGAGAGCTACAACAAACAAAATGATAAGGTGTACGCACACAGTAGTGAAGAAGCGAGCAACCGTATTCCGCGTGTCCAACGAGGTCATTTTCCATTCTCGCTCATGGTATGGTTGGGAGTTTCTTATTGGGGCTTAACAGAGGTACATTTTTGTGAGAAAGGTGTAAAAACGAATGCAGTTGTGTATCAAAATACAGTCCTGACGAACCTTGTGGAACCTTTTTCTCATACCATGTTCAATAACAGGCACTGGGTATTCCAACAAGATTCGGCGCCAGCTCATAGAGCGAAGAGCACACAAGACTGGCTGGAGGCGCGTGAAATCGACTTCATCCGGCACGAAGACTGGCCCTCCTCCAGTCCAGATTTGAATCCGTTAGATTACAAGATATGACAACACTTGGAGGAAAAGGTGCGCTCATAGCCTCATCCCAATTTGGAGTCACTCAAGACATCCTTGATTAAAGCATCCGCCGATATTGACATGGACCTCGTTCGTGCTGTGATAGACGACTGGCCGCGCAGATTGAAGGCCTGTATTCAAAATCACGGAGGTCATTTTGAATAAACTTTAGTGTCATAAGAATCTATGTTTTGTTAAGTTCATTTTGGTATATAACTGGTTACATAATGAATAAACTTATTTCAATTATTTTATATTAAACATGTGACAGAATTTATGACCTGACTAGGTAGTATACTACTCAAAACAAAATAGGGCCCACTTGAAATATTTCGATATTTTGCCCAACACATTTTTTTTTGCGAGTTGTTGACATACTGATGTATGGAAATGTTAAGTAGGCATATTTATTGATCATAGATTAACACTTAAACGCCAAGTTTAGGGTAGTTCTTAAGTGGGTAGACAAGAAACAAAATCTTACGATATACCGCAGAATCTGTGAGTGCCATTACATTGTTGCTCAGTGGGGGTGTGTTGTGTCTAACGAAGAAGTTATCGTAACCTTACCTTTAATTATCGATTACATTACTGTTTGCATAAACAATGCCTGGTTCTCGACATCACCATGTGATGTCGAGAACCAGGCATTGTCGGAAAACACGGAATCCGCGACTAGAGCTATTGTTTTGCTTCAGCAGGGAAATTCGCAAAGATCGGTAGCTTCAAGCTTAGGTGTGTCAAGATGAGCTATTCGAAATGTGTGGGAACGCTTTCAAGAGACAGGTAGTGTGAGTAGGAGGCGCGGTTCAGGTAGAACCCGAGCGTCAGCCTCCCAAGAAGACCGATACATCCGACTCTCTGCACTTCGCGAGCGAACTGTAACTGCACGCATGTTGAGAAACCGCTTACGTGACGCCACTGGAACGCGAGTGAGTGACCAAACTGTTCGCAACAGACTTCATGAAAACCAACAACGCTCCAGAATGCCAGTTGTTCGGCTCAAATTGACCATAGCCCACCGTGCAGCGCGATTAAGGTTTGCACGTGATCACCTCGAATGGACCATGAATAATTGGAGGACAGTGCTTTTTACAGATGAATCTAAAGTAAAGTTTTTTAATGATGACAGACGCGTACGAGTTTGGCGACGACCTGGAGAACGTTTTACAGAACCATGTATTTGTGAAACTGACCGCTTTGGTGGAGGCAGTATTTGGTATGGGGTGGGATTAGCATAATGGGCAAAACCGAGCTAGTGATTTTGGATGAGGGCAATGTAACGGCCGCCAGCTATGTTCAGCATGTCATCCGACCTCATGTGATCCCATATTCACAACGAGTAGGCCCTAACTTTATTCTGATGCAAGACAACGCTCGCCCTCATACTGCCAGAGTGACCCAAAGTGCAATCTCCGAAGCTGGTATCACAGTTCTATCCTGGCCTGCCATGAGTCCGGACCTGAATCCGATCGAGCATATCTGGGACCAGTTGAAAAGAAGCCTTAAAGACAGCCACACTGAAATTCACAGCCGACAGGAGTTGATAACTGCTTTAAAAGTGTGTTGGGAGCAAATTCCAGATGAATACGTCATCCACCTTATAGAGAGTGTTCCGAACCGACTCAGAGAGTGTGCGAGAGAAACGCGCATTTCTTGACGATTTTTTTGGCAAAAATAAGGCATTGTAATGTTTTTTTAATGATTCTGAATGTGTTAACCTATTTCTAAAATTGAACTTGAAATAAATTGTACGTATTTTTTTTATTTTAATTTAAATCATATTTAATTGGGTAGGCCCTATTTTGTTTTGAGTAGTTTATATAGCTCATAGCACAACAATATCGCGCACCATACATTGTTATGGACTTGTTCACATTGTACTGTAGTATATATTATTTGTTTACTTGGTTAGGTCCTTCTTTGCTATACTATATCGCAACATATTATAGCGTAGTCTGAAATGAGCTTTAAGTTCAAGAATATTTTGAAGTTCAATTAATTGAAAATTGTAAAAATTCGAGAGTTCTGTTTCTGGCATGACCGGGATATGTTATTATTAACAGACTTCAAAAAAGGAAGAGATTCTCAATTCGACTGTATGTTTTTTTTGTATGTATGTTACGCGATCATGCCGCCAAAATTGAATCGATTATGATGATTCTTTTTTTGTTTGGTAGATCTTATTTCAGAGGTGGTCCTATATAAATTTTATCGAAATTGATTTGGCGCTTTTTGAGAAAATCTCCAAAAAACAAATTCTAAACCTGCCCAGATAATGTTTTGGTTTGTGGTTCCCTTCAGCTAGATTTTTGATTTTTTTACTTTAAATCTCTGTTTTAACTGTTATCACAGACACATTGGCCAAGTACAAAGATGATTGAATCTTGAATGAATGATTGGTTGGTAAAGAGCCGTCATGATAATTATTCTGTTATCTGAAGTCTGATATTTTTTTGTAAAAAAGTTACTTGTTATTAAAGTTTATGAAAACAAATATCTTTCACATCAAAACAAGGTATTGAAAGTGTTTCTCTTTCTACCACTTGGTTAGAGAGAGTTTCCACATAACTGACCGATCAAAAACTTTTGCTATACTAAAAAAAAGTGGCACTCCGGGAGTGCCGACAGAAGTGAAAACTTCAACAATTACGAGATACTTATATACAGACGTGTCGGTAATGGTAACAGTGTCGCGAGTTCAATGGTTATTTCCCATCTCAAAAAATGCCCAACGCGCCTGAAGAAGTCACTTCAACACATTTTCATGAACACATGACATTTTCTTTTCATGAATAAATATCGTTAAAAGTAAACCAACGCAAAAGAAGCAATCAGATAACAAGAAAAAAACCATCGTCCATCTGTAACTTTTGGTTATGAACTTGTGACGACACGTTATACAGTAAGTTAGTAGGTATCAGAATAAAATAATTCATCGAATAATATATGTATTTGATACAACATGTATCAATGTTCGTAGTACCTATGTGTGTTGTATGTAATAGTATTTTTTGTTTTATATCTATAAATATATATATATATTTGTTATATTTCTCATATATATATTCTATGTATTATTATTGTTATATCAAGTAGGTTTATGTATTTATTCTAACTGTAATCGGAGTTTATTGTTATTTGTGTTTCTTTTGTTTTTTTTTTAATAAACATTAATATTGTTAAAAGTTAGCACGCCAACCTTTTTTGTTACCTCTGAGGTTGGCAGGTAGAAAATGCTATTAGCATTAAGCCCACCTTTTGTACATGTAATTGGTATTTTTGTGCAATAAAGTATTAAATAAATAAATAAACATACATACAGATACAGCAACACAATAAAATATACAAAATACATAGGCAAATAGCCTCAGTGTTAATTTCCGAAGAATGGAAGAAGGAAAGGGGGTTTTGCCCTGCAGTGTGACAGTCATCACACTTCATAAATATTATAAATGCGAAAGTTTAGATGTTTGTTTGCTACTCAATCATGCCGTAACGGCTGAACCGATTTCGATGAAATTTTGTATATCCGTAGATTATAACCTGGATCACCACATATGTTACCATTTATCCCATAAATCAGCTCCCATGGGATAAAAATGAGGTGTCAAGTCAAGTTGCAACAGCGAGTTTAGCTTTATTTCTCGGTTACCTATTACCTACACATTTTGTAGTGTAATGAGTACGAAGTCGCGGGCAACAGCTAGTAGCTAAATAAAAATGATTTTAATTACAAAAACCTTACATTGTACATTAATTTATCCATTCGGTTATAAGTTGGTGAACTTTAGGCCGTGAATAGTAGCCTAATATCCGGAGTTCAACGGAAAATTGTGCCGAAACATCGAAAGCCATCAGTCAGTGTGTAATCAGAGCAGAAAATGTCAATTATAGCATTGTCACGAACAAAACAATCGAATGAAGCTAGCCCCTTTTATTTGAGCGAAGCGTTTACCTTTTGTTTCGTAGAATATTTATGACAGAAATAAAATAACTGTTTGCATTGGTTTTGTTAAGTTTTTTGGTGCGCTTGTGGTCTTGACTCCTTGTGATGGGTGAATATTAGCACTATGATTATTAAACTCAAAATCAACTTGGGCAAATCGGCGTTGTATGTATGTGTGTATGTTTGTCCGAGGATAACTTTAGAAGAGTTGATCCTATCATCGTGAAATTTGATACTTAAGTAGATAGTGATGACATAATTTTGGTGTGACTAAATGAACTAAAAATGTTGGGGAGTTGTTGAGATATTGGGGTTCAAGTGGGGTTCAAGTGGGTTCAAGTGGGACGTTTTATTTTCGAACTGCGCAAGTTCGATCACGTATCCACGTTCAGATCACAACTTAAATGACTCCCTATTCGTCTTCGTCACGATCTTCACGTTCTTTCACTCTTATTTAAATTATTATCTTTCTCCTCACTACATCCGTGAACGCTTCGAATTCCTTGTCCCTCGCAGTGTGACATGCCGGTCCTCTAAGTCCCTTCTCCTCAAAACACCTCAACACACTTCAAGCCGCTATGATGGCTCCTTTACCGTTTATGCGGTGAAAATTTGGTATGCCCTGCCCCATGGAGTTCGCGCTAGTCCATCGTTTACCATTTTTAAACGGAAAGTTAAAGAGCACTATCTTTCTCTGTAATTTTGTTTTATTGTAGGTATATATTTATTTTTGTATATATTAGTCTATTTATTTTATTTATTATATTAATTCATTTATTACTTACTTTTGGTATATTTCGTTTTATTTTTTTAAGATTTATGTACATATTTATGATTCTTGTACACGTACCTACCTTTAAAATCAACTCTCTCTCTAGCCTTAAAGGTTTGCTGGAAGAAAACTCTTCTTAGAGTTAAGCTCGCCTATTTACATGCCCTTTATTTCTGTACTGTTTTAATATATTTTCTTGTGTACATTAAAGAATAAAGAAGAATAAACAAGTAAAAAAATGAAAACGGGACTACCTAGTCAGGTCATAAATTCTGTCACATGTTTAATATAAAATAATTGAAAAAAATTGAAAAACTTATTCATTATGTAACCATTTATATACCAAAATGAACTTAACAAAACATTGATTCTTATGACACTAAAGTTTATTCAAAATGACCTCCGTGATTTTGAATACAGGCCTTCAATCTGCGCGGCCAGTCGTCTATCGCAGCACGAACGAGGTCCATGTCAATATCGGCGGCTGCCTTAATCAAGAATGTCTTGAGTGACTCCAAATTGGGATGAGGCTTTGAGCACGCCTTTTCCTCCAAGTGTTGCCATATCTTGCCAGTCGTTGCCAGTCTTCGTGCCGGATGAAGTCGATTTCACGCGCCGCCAGCCAGTCTTGTGTGCTCTTCGCTCTATGAGCTGGCGCCGAATCTTGTTGGAATACCCAGTGCCTGTTATTGAACATGGTATGAGAAACAGGTTCCACAAGGTCCGTCAGGACTGTATTTTGATACACAACTGCAATCGTTTTTACACCTTTCTCACAAAAATGTACCTCTGTTAAGCCCCAATAAGAAACTCCCAACCATACCATGAGCGAGGATAGAAAATGACCTCGTTGGACACGCGGAATACGGTTGCTCGCTTCTTCACTACTGTGTGCGTACAGCTTATCATTTTGTTTGTTGTAGCTCTCTTCTACGGTAAAAAATTTTTCATCCGAAAAAAGAATTTCCCGATATTTTTTTCCCGCGTACCGCTTCAACAAAGCGCGGCATCTCTTCAGTCTCAGGTCCATTAGACGAGCATTCAAACGATGTCCTGTTTTTCTTCGATATGCCCGAAGCCCTAAGTCTTCATATAACACCCTTTTCACCGTGGTTATGCTTAACCCCATCTGAAGGGCCAACAGTTTCTGCCAACGCCTTCACAGCTTTTATCACTGCTGGAGTCCTAACAGACCGAGGGCGACCACTTCTTGACCTGTCATCTACACTAGAGTCTTCATTGTATCGTTTGATGGTGCGATAAACGAATCTTTTGGTTATATTCAAATTTTTCAGTATGTCAAAAATTTGAATTGGCGCGTAACCGCAACGATGCAACGCAATAACTGCAACACGGTCTTCTTTAAGCGTCCACTCCATATTTAAAAATGAGTAAAATTCTAAAAAGTATACAGTTTTATTTTCATGAACAATTCGAAATTCGAATTCTATAAACTTTTTTGTGGCCAGCATTCTAAAAGAAAAGTTTTTACTGTGTGACAATACTTATGACCTGACTAGGTCAAGTGCAACGTCAAAAGAAAGGTCTTTATTAGTGCATTTCGATTCCGTTTTTATTTTTAATAAAGTCTTTGTAGTTTTCGAGTTATTAGACATATAGTGTGACCATTAGTGCTGTGCACTCCCTGAGGTATGCGCGGCGAGGTGGGAGGCAAAGAAAAAACTGCATGAGTTCACATGAGATCAATACATGTCGGACATATCTTACGATATCAGTTTGCATTTCTAAGGCAAGACTTGTGGCGGGACGATGGTCGGAGGCTATCTATCTGTAATATATTATACTTACTTAGTTGATTAAAATGTAACTTAAATATACTCATATTTTATTAAAAATATGCAGGCGATAAATAAGAACTAAACTTATAATTCAAAGGACTTGTTTTATTGAACATTTTTTATATTTACAAACAATTATATATTCTAACGAAAGTTATTTTGATATAGATTCTGTTTCAACTTCATCTTCCATTTCATATCACGAGATAACGCACGACCCATCTTTGAATATTTATCCCGTGTGCGTCTGACATAGACCGTCCGGTACAAAAGCTACCTACCGCCGTGAGCGTTGACGGCAGACTGATAGATCGGAGCGGCCGACACATCCCCCCCGTCTCGCCGCGCGCATACCTCAGGGAGTGCACAGCACTAATGGTCACACTATAATAAAAACTGAACTTTGACGAAATTCACAGGGTACACTAGCGACTCCACAGTGCTGTAATTTGGTATGCGTGTGGCTCAAGTGACACAAATATAGGCAAAAGTCTGAAATTCAGAATAACTGCAATCTTACCCCAAAGAAAACACCAATATACATGAACTCCCTTTATCCGTAATTTGAATAAAACTGTAGGTCAAGTTAGATGGTTCATAATTCGTGGCACTATTTTGATAGTCAAAGATTACGAATAATATATTTATGCTTGTTTTTATTGTAGACTCGCGAGATCTCAGTTCGGGGCAAACCACTAGTATCTGGTAAATGAAATTAGTTTAACTAGTGGTTCGCCCCGAACCAGAGAGACCTCGCGAGTCTCCGAAAACAAAAAAAAATATTCTTAGGGCGACTCGCGCAACGATGCCTAAACGTATTTAAAACTATAAAGAGTTTACGAAAAATAAAAACAAAGTCTAAATGTACTAATGAATACCTTTCATTTCCATTTGACCAGTTAGCCTCATATTCATTTTTTTACCCCTCTTGAACCCCAATATCTCAACAACCCCCCAACATTTTTAGCTCATTTAGTCACACCAAAATTAAATCATCACTACCTACCAATGTATTAAATTCAACATGATCGGTTCGAAAGTTATCCTCGGACAAACATACATATATATACACGGTGTCCTTTAAATCGCTGTTTTCCCAGAACAAACGTTGCTCAGACCATGGTGTACTAACTGTTTATAGCGTCAAATAAGAGAATAAAGAAAAAAAATTTAGACCTTCCCAATTAAGTCTAATTTTGTTCAAAAACTAACCGTGACAATTACTCCTTAGTAACTACTCCTTAGTTAGATAGGTACGTAGTAGCTACCGGTCAGCGCGCTGACTATATTGTAGGGCGTAACGTTAAAATAGACGTTTTAAGTTCGCAACTTTTTATATTTTTCAAAGAACGATTTAGTTTTTTTTTAATTTGATGTTATAAACTGTTAATAGGCCATGGTCTGAACAACGTTTGTTCTGGGAAAACAGTGATTTAAAGGACACCGTGTATAAATACAACGCCGATTTACCCAAGCTGATTTAGAGATCTCGCTTCGCTCGATCAAATACATCTGAGAAAAAATCTTTACAATTATAATGACAATAAACTAAACTATTTGAATTCTAAATTCGCGGAAATTAACCACGGCATGCAAAACCATAGATGTCAAATAGAACCTAATAGATTTCTTTTACTGGTATTCCCGTGTTATCTATCTATCTAAATATAGCTAAGGTCTGGAATATAAAACCTAGAGTAAACCAATTTTACTGCCGAGTTTAGATATAAATTGGTTCCTTCAAAAACGTAAAAAATCTGCTCCCAGCCTTTCAGCCATTGAAAGGTCGTCAAAGAGTGGAGAGTGACGTCATCGGTGGCTATTGACAGCTTTCGAACAAAAATGTCAGGTGGGAAATTGGCACTTGCTTTGTTGTAAAACTGTTAAGCGCGTTACACATGGTGATAATGGTTTATTTCATAGTTAAGATTTCATAGTTTTTGAAGTACGAGTAAAACTTCTACGCACGCTTGACTTGGGGAGAAAGCTGGCAAATGCGTGACGAGAGCGTTACGAAAAGTATGATCGGGCGAGGCGAACGGAACTTGAGACGGAGATATAAGTTAGTGAAGATAGAAGAGAGAGCTACGTTTCGTATATTACTGTAGGGGCAAGAGAGAGGGTGCGAGCACACATTTTCTCTCTCTCTTTCTCTTATACCCAGTTACGTTTCGTATATCTGAGACACAGTGCAGGCCTATTATCTGTATCACACTGTAGGAGCAAGAGAGAGCAGTGCGCGCGCACATTTTCTTTCTCTCTTCCTCTCATAGCCAGTCAGTACTTCGTTTGAGAGTTTGCTAGCATTACGCGAACGGTGTTTTTTTTTTGATTATTTGTCGTAATTTCATTTCGTTCCTAAACAATTTCATAAATTAATATTTGAAATAGAAGTTTTACTTCAGTCTAAAGCACACTCGTTTTTTTATTTACTACAAGTACATCTAACCTTAATATTAAATTACGTAAACTAGCTGACACGCTTGAAATTTCCCGTTCCCGTGGGAACTTCGGGATAAAAACTATATATAACACTCTTGACAAAGTGACGCGACACTTCATGTAAATGACTTCACGTCAATGAACGACGGTTAAATTGGTTAAATCATAATAATTTTCATACAAAAATACTAAAATCGTGATTAAAAAATGGGGGGTGAAAAATACTTTACGACCTCATACCTACCAAATATACAAAAAACATCATTAAAATCGGTCTACCCGTTTTGGAGGAATACGACCACAAGCGAAGCGAGATCTCTAAATCAACTTGGGCAAATCGGCGTTGTATGTATGTATGGTTGTTTGTCCGAGGATAACTTTCGAAGTGTTATTCCGATTTTCGTGAAATTTGGTATTATGTCACAATATTGATGTGACTAAAAATGTGTGTGTATGTGGGGGGGAGGGGGGGGGGGGTTGTTAAGCATTGACATTTGATATGTGTGTAGCTTTAGTGACACAAATATAGGAAAAAGTCTGAAATCCGGAATAACTGCAATTTGTACCCCAAAAATAAGTAACATATTAACATGAACTCCCGTTACCCGTATTTTGAATAAAACTGTAGGTCAAGTAATTTGATTATTCTTTTCTTGGCACAATTTTGATAGTCAAAGATTTCTAATAATATATTTGTTTATGGGAGACTCGCGAGATCTCAGTTCGAGGCAAACCACTAGTTATTAAGTTCGCTAATTTTACTGGTTCTATACTATGTCAGTGCATTGTAATTCCCCAACGGATGGACCGATTTGGTCCGGTTTATACTAATAGAAAGCTAGTTTAACTGGGGTGGATTTTAGTTCTGTCAGTTTTAACCCCCCAGCCAAAATGAGGGGGTCAGGGGTTTTTTAAGTTAAACTTGTTACATAATTCTATTCGTGACCTGACAGGTGGCAAGCAGCTTAATAGAATTCTAACTTATGGCATACTAGCTGACCAATCCGCAGCTTCGCACGCGTAGTTTTTCAATAAAAACATTACCATCCTTCTGCGCAGTTGGGTCAAAAGTAGCCTATGTCACCCGGGGATAGTGTAGCTTCCCAACAGTGAAGTAGTTTCGGAGCCTATTCAATACAAACAAATCTTTCCTCTTTATACTTATATTATATATGTATAGCTCGATTACCACTCACTCACTGACTGACTCATTGACATCCTTGATGCCCCCTCGTAGGGTAAAAATGTTTGGTAGGATCGTGTAGAGGGAGTTTCGGTGAGTTGGGAATAAATCCTAAAGTCCCCCTTTTGTACCCCATTCGCTCCCATCTACCGCGTATCTCGGAAAGTACAAGTCTTAGAGCATTAGCGCCTTAACTAATGTTGCTAAGGACATTTTTTTATATCCGGATCCATTAAAAATAAATGGTCTTTCATACAAAAAAAATTCTCCCATACATAATATATTTCGTTTACCGTACATTTCAAAAAAATGCTTCATCATTGTGAAACGTCATTTTGTTTATTTTTTATTGCAAATTCCATCCTGATCGATAAACAATCATCATTTTTTTTACATGCAACGTCCATCATCATCATCATCATGAAACATTTATATATTTTTTTCCGTTTTCCATTGTTATATCCATCTTCCATCAGTATTATTATGCCACAAACTTTTTTTTAAAATTATAACTTTTCTTAAAAAACTTTAATTGCTCGTATCTTCTAAACGGAAGCTGATAGGCATAGTAAACTTTTACAAAATGGTGGTAGAAATTTTTGGTGGAATCGTTTTTTTATTGTCATCATCGCTCATTTTCTTTTTGATTTCTTCTTCCACTTCGGTATCATCTTTGATCGTGTTTTCTACTTCGATATCCCCTTTGATTGCTTCTTCCATTAAGGAAACCTCTTTGATTGCTTCATCCACTTGGGTATCCTCTTTGATCGCGTTTTCTACTTGGATATCTGTTTTGATTGCTTCTTCCCTTTTGATATTCTTTTTGACTTATTTTTCTACTTGGATATCTGTTTTGATATCCCTTTTGATATTCTTTTTGACTTATTTTTCTACTTGGATATCTGTTTTGATATCCCTTTTGATATTCTTTTTGACTTATTTTTCTACTTGAATATCTGTTTTGATATCCCTTTTGATATTCTTTTTGACTTATTTTTCTACTTGGATATCCTCTTTGGTGGCTTCTTCTACTTAGATATTTTCGTTAATCGCATTTTCTACTTCGATATTCTCTTTGATTGCATCTTCCAGTTCGATATCACCTCAACAAAGGTATAATTTTTTCCTATAAAACTTTAATCGCTCGTATCTTCTAAACGGAAACAGATAGGCATACTAAACTTTTACAAAATGGTAGTAAAAATTTTTGGGTGAATCATTTTTATATTGTCATCATTGCCCTTGACATATATTTTGAATGGTTCGTCATCCTCATTAAATGCTTTTTCAACTTCAATATTTTGTTTGAATGCTTTTTCTATTTTTTGATTGCTTTTTCCATTTCGATATCCTCCTTGATTGCTTCTCCTACTTCGATATCCTGTTTGTTTGCTTTTTCCACTTTGATAACCTCCTGGATAGCTTCTTCCACTTTAATAACCTCTTTGACTGCTTTGTCATCTTCGATATGCTCTTTGATTACATTTTTCTTCGATATCCTGTTTAGTTGCTTCTTTCACATAGATATTCTCTTTGATTGCTTCTTCCAAAAAAATAAAAACACGCGACCTCTAGTCTATAATATAAAAATGAATCGCAAAATGTGTTGGTAAGCGCATAACTCAACAACGCCTGGACCAATTTGGCCAATTCTTTTTTGTTGTATTTCTTATTGTCAGGAGAAGGTTCTTATGAAAGAAAAAATTAAGAAAATTGCGCGCAAAATTAGAAAATTTAGGAACACTTAACCACAATATAACATTATTTATAATCTAACCTTAGCGTTTTTATAATGTAACCTTATGACGTTTGACATAGAATTGACAGAATGCGTGCTGCAAATATATATATATATATATATAAAGAAGATGTCGTTTGAAACAGATGCTTCGGTAGGAGTTATCCCGAGATATATTGTCTATATATATAAAAATTAATTGCTGTTCGTTAGTCTCGCTAACACTCGAGAACGGGTGGAGCGATTTGGCTTATTTTGGTATTGAATTATTTGTGGAAGTCATTCATTTTCTCATACATAATGATGGCCGGGAACAACAATTGACAATTCTACCAGGGTGACTTATATTGACAGCCCGCGTTATACCTATGCATGTCAAGCCGATACGAAGTTCGGCGGGACCACTTGTATTAGTATAGATATCTTAAAATATTTGGTTCTAAAGCATACCGGTTTCCTCGTGTGCAAATCCTGAATAGTAAGCACCTACTTTAGAAATATTTTCTCGAAATACGATTAAATGGAACAGGATTTCCCAGAAGGCATTCACGAGTCCACTCTAGAGACGTCTAGAACCGACATAACTTGACACAACAAGAGATCAAGAGAAGATCGCCTCAATATTTCAAAGCTCGTTGTATGTATGTATGTTGTTTGTCCGAGGATAACTTTCGAAGCGTTTATCCGATCACATCGTGAAATTTGGTAAATAGGTAGGTAGTGATAGCACAATTTTGGTGTGATTAAATGGCTAAAATGGGGGGAAGGGGTTGGGGGGGGGGGGGAGCTGACATATTGTGAGTCAAGAGGGGTAAAAAAACAAAATAGTGATTTGAGTGAAACTGTAGATCAAGTTAGCTGGATAAGCATTTCGGGGCACTATTTTTATAGTCAAAGATTAGGTACAAATAATTTCTTTTTCTTTATGGGAGACACGTGAGATCTCAGTTTGGGGCGAACCACAAGTTAAAATGTGGTAAAGTTTTTGGCGTTGGCGCGACGACTTTAGTGGATTCGAAGAGGGGTGGGAAGCTGCCAAGGATCGCGAAAAGGTGGAAGGATTTGGGGGAGGCCTTTGCCCAGCAGTGGGAAAATAAACACCAGCAAAAAAATAAGAAAGTTTTTGGCACCTGAAAAGCTTAGTATTCAAAGACCTTTGTGTTGAGCAAGTGTTTATAATGTTAGAGGTGAAGGTTCGATTCCCGCTGCTGATTTTTTTTTATTCGTTACCTGCCACCCGCGGCTTCACATGTGTGGTTTGTAAAATCAATACCCTCCTTCTGCGCAGTCGGATAAAAAATAGCCTATGTCTGAAGTTATAATCTATCTGTATATCAAATTTTATTGAAATCGGTTTAGCCTTTTAGGCGTGAAACGTAACAAACAAACAGTTACTTTTGAATTTGTAATATTAGTACCTAGTATGGATAACTAATAGTAAGTGATTTTATGGTCAAAAATTAAAGACGCTTGCCTAACTTCTGTAAGTCTTTAGTTATCCTTGAAGACTCACAAGAATATGCGGGTAATACACGGAGTAAGAACATTTTGTATTGTTACGCCGCGGCTGTTACAGAATAAGTAATAGTCGGCCTCTCGAAGTTATATCTACTGTGCCACAGAATAGGTAATACTAGGTATGTTACATACCTATTACGTTTTTACCTACAGTTGCACAGAATAAGAAATAGTAGTTCTGTGGAAATACCTACACATTTCTAGTTGGTAGTGGAACCATCGAGAACGTTCCCTGAAGCGTGCGGTATAAATAGGGCGCAGAGACGCCCGGAGAGTCACTATACATCGGTTATGTCATCAACTGTCTGACAGAAAGAAGCCCGTCCAACCGCTGATTGGAAGTGACGGGCTTTTAAAATTCGAGGCAGCTGACAGAGCCGAGATACTGGCGGACAGCCTAGAAGAACAGTTCTCGCCGAACCCCCCAAGCGACCCAACTCATGTGGCTGAAGTGGAAAGACTCGTGGCCAATTATCTGGCCTCGCCACCACCGACCACAGGAACAGACGAGCCGGGAATCGTCTTCATAACTCCTGGGCAAGTCAAGAGGACGATAAACCGGCTCCCAAGAAGGAAGGCGCCTGGCCTAGATAATATCACAAACGAAGCCCTTAAAAATCTGCCACCAAAGGCGGTGGTGGCAATAACAAGGATCTATAACGGCATACTCCGCTCTGGCCATTATTGACTACTGACTAGCTGGAAGATGGGCAAGGTGGTGATGCTCCCAAAACTCGGAAAAGATGCTCGAAAACCTGAAAGTTACCGTCCGATTACCCTGCTGAGCACGATCTCCAAGGTGTTTGAAAGACTGTTGCTCAAGCACCTGACGCCGCACATCAAACCGAGGGAGGAGCGATTCGGGTTTAGGGCCAAACACTCCATCACCTTGCAGATTGCCAAGATGGTGAACGAGATGGCCACAAGCCATAACAAGAAAGAGTATGTCGTTGCGATCCTCCTGGACATGGAAAAGGCTTTCGGCAGAGTATGGCATGAGGGGCTGCTGTACAAGCTGTCGGAATCCGCCGCCCCGAAGAGAATCGTCAAAGTCCTGGCAAGCTTTTTCCACGAACGCCGATTCGTGGTGTCGGTGGAAGGAGTACTTTCTGGAGAAAGACCCGTGAAGGCCGGAGTACCACAAGAAAGCTGCCTCTTTCCCGCGTGTTACGCCTGGTACACTGAGGACATCCCAGTCGTTGGGCAGGCGAAGCTCGCTCTGTACGCGGACGATGCAGCCTACTATGCATCCTCGTACAAACCAGCCTTTGCGGTCAGACGACTGCAACCCACACTAGACGCCCTGCCAAAATGGCTGAATAAGTGGAGGATGTCGGTAAATGTGGCGAAGACCCAGGCGACTATAACGGGTAGCACACTACAACTGACACCCCTAAAGCTGCTCAATGTGGAGGTCCCCTGGCAGTCGAACGTGACGTACCTGGGAGTCAAGATCGACCGGAGACTCACATTCAAGCATCACACAAACTACCTTGTTGGAAAGGCTAGATGGGCACGCAACAGCCTCCTACCAATTCTGCATTCAAATCTGCCGACGAAATCAAAACTCTTGATCTACAAAACCTATCTCAGGACACGGATGACCTATGCGGCGCCAGCGTGGTATCCGATCCTGAGCAGAACAAATAGGAACTGACTCCATGCTCAAGAGAACGTCGCCCTCAGAAGGATAGTTGGGGCCAGCGTTACCAGGTACACGGTTATTACCGTAGATGCACGGTACTTTTGGCTGAAACACGGTCTACGGTAATGTTTCACTACCGTGTCATTTTATACGGTATTTTTAATTATGAATTACCTTGACTGTCAATACGTAAATAATTATGAAGGATTAATTTTATTAAAAAATGTTTCGTAAAGCGAAACGAAAATCCATCTTTATATACCTACGCCATAGCAACATTAAGCCGCCGCGCCATTTCGCTTCACCGTTGCCGGGGAAATCCTTAAGTATGTTGTTCATCACAATATGTCTAAATGTAAAAGTGTATTAGTTTACATGTCCAATCAAACAATCAATGTATATGAAAATTGGTTGTATAATAATGAATGAATCGCTTGCTCGTACTCTTTTTTCTCCATTATTTTTGTGGGTGTTTGATGTTTGGCAAGTGCGCAGTGCATTTAATCCGTGAAAAAATATTTATTTCCGTTCGACACAACCACACACAACGTGTACATAAAAATGGGTAGTGACACTGATAGCTACGAGACAGATAAAGGAGCGTCATCATCCAAGATTCCTAAAACTGGACAAAAACGTAAGCACTATAGACAAACATTCAAAGTTGAGTGGCGAAATAATAAAGCTTTTTCGCCTTGGCTTCAAGAACATCCTAAAGACCAATATAAAGCTTTCTGCTCATTCTGCGACAAAACGATGAATGCAGAACTACTCGTAACTATCATAAAAAGACATTCTGAAGCTACAAAACATGTATAAAAACTTAAAACTTTACGGTCAAACGTTCAAACAGTGTGTTTAAAAAATTGGAATCCATCGACAATAAACAAAAAATAGCAGAAATAAAGCTAGATGCCTTCATGGCCGAACACAAATTATCCCATCGAGTGGCGGATCACATGTGCGATCTTTTAGCAAAAACATTAACGGATTCAGACATAGCCAAAAATTTTAAACTTAAACGTAAAAAGGTACAAGCTATTATAAACAATGTTATTGGGAAAACTGAAAAAGAGATCTTGTGTGAAGATATAAAAAAATCTAAATTTTCAGTATTAATTGATGAGAGCACTGATATAGTGGTGATAAAAACTGTATGCGTGGTTATCAGGTACAGTTATCGGGTATCAGGTAATCTGGTAACAGGCAAAATTGTTTCTCGTTTTTGGGACTTAATACAGCTGTTTGATAGCAGTTCTGAAGATTACACAGCTAACGCAGAACATTTATATAACATCGTAATACAATCATTTGAAAAATATGAAGTCCCATTGGATAACATTATTGGATTTGCTTCCGACGGGTGCAGCACAATGATGGGTTGCAACAATTCAGTGTCTACCAGGTTTCGTCAACGCTGTCCCGGCATCACTGTTATAAAATGCGTCTGCCATTCACTGCACTTATGTACAAACGATGCTTGTAAAAGATTGCCACAAGAATGTGAAAAGTTGGGTCGAGCAATATACAATTTTTTCAAATTAAATAGTAAACGGCAAAGTGAATTTAAATATTTCCATATATTCACTGAAACAGATATCCACAAATTGTTGCGACCAGCACAAATCCGGAGGCTGTCATTGACTGCAGTGGTAGATCGAATTCTAGAACAACGGCAAGCATTAAGATTGTTTTTTGATGGCAGATGGTTAACTGACAGAGAATGCGCAGAGATTCATAAAGCATTAAACGATCCAATCATGACGGGATATTACTATTTTTTAGCATGGATGCTGCCTAAATTTTCAAAAACCAATATGTTTTTCCAAAGTGAATCTACTGTCATTACTGAGCTACATTCAAAAATGACAGAACTATACCGAGGGCTAATTCTAAAGATTATGAACACTTCGTATGTGGAATCCACTATTTTGGATGAAATTGATCCAACAAATGGTGACCAATATCTTAGTTTGGACGAAATATATCTTGGTCTTGGTACACGGCAACAACTTAATTTGCCTGAGGTTTCTGATACTGAAAAACAAGAATTCACAGAGAATTGTCGACAGTTCATTGTGGCAGCTTGCGTGGGTATCAGGAAGAGATATAGCCTGGATGATCAAATTATGTACACTATTTCAAAATTAAAACCGGAAGTTTGCATTTCATCAACGTCTAGCGAAAGGTTTGCCACATTATCGATGCTCTTCGATCATTTCCCCCGTATAAACACAAAGAATCTCAGTGACCAACAAATACTGGACGATGAGTGGAGAAATTTTCCGATGATTATGGCTCAAATGCAATTACCCCAAACTGACAGTGACAAGGCTGACGAGTTTTGGCACGAGGTAATCAGTAGTTTTTTTTATTGTTCTTATTAAAAAAAATGGTGGAGTACCTGGATTATTGTATAAAACATTGTTTTTTGTTCACAGATAGCTCAACTAAAGGATGAAAATATAGAGAAGATTAAGTTTTTGCCAGCATTTATGTCGAGTATCCTGTCTTTACCACATTCTAATGCCGCTTGTGAAAGACTATTTAGTCAAGTGAATGACATTAAAACAAAGAAAAGAAATAAGTTAATTACAAGAACCATAAAGGGAAATATTCTTGCTCAACAATCTATACACCGGAGTGGAATGAGCTGTGTGGATTTTATACCATCTAAGGACATGGTAAAAAAAATAACTGCAGCCATATACGAGCAAGAACTTGTTATTTTAGATGATTAAGAAATTTGAAATAACAAATCTTTAAAAATCAAAGCATTTTCTCTTTATTTTGCAAGGTAATTTACATGGTATTTTTTAAATCTATTCACGGTAATTTGGAGCTGAAACACCGTATTTTTAACCTGTCAACACGGTAGTGTATAAATTTTATCTGGTAACGCTGGTTGGGGCCCTCCGGTACGTGCGTAACAACACAATACAGAGGGGGCTAAACCACGAGAACATTGAGACCTTTGTGGGCAGACTGACCACGAGTATGTTTCACAGAGCCGATGAGTCCCAGCACGCCCACATAAAAGGGATTGCCCCATTACACGCCAGACCACCAGATGAACCCGGTAGTAGGAGGATAAAAGCCTACTCAAGAGACATGATCGCCAGAGGAGAAGAAGAAGAAGAGGAGGAAGAAGTCGCGGACACAACGGGGACGTACACCCCGTCGGTCACTCTTTCGGTCGCAGATCGGTTTGCTGGGCCTTCCCTGGGGAACCAGGGATCTCACCTGGCAAGGCCTGATCGCCCGGACAAGTGAGTGACGGCGGGGTTAGCGCTTCCCCGTTCAGAAACCGCACACAACTACAAAGACGCACCCATTGTTATGGATGAAGACATTCCGGAGTAGGAGGGCAGAGCCCTTAAACTCCTTCCCCATCCCAACAAGGGGATGAGAAGATAATTACGGGCAAACGGAGAGTCAGTTTAAACCCTCCGTCGTCCGAGAGACATTCTCGGAGACCTGGATGACGAAATCAACTCCGCTAATGCGGAAGAGATTTCTGAGTCATCTACATTAAACAAAGCAAACACTTCACAGATACACCGACTTCGCTGGCGAGGTCGACGAGTCTCTTCAATCGCCGCCTATACGAGATACAAGCACTTACCCGGGCGTTTCTCTCCTATCCCCATCCTGGCAACAGCCCAAGCCGAGGTTAGTACCTAAGTGGTGCCCTTACGCTAGTTGCCTCTTCAAAAACTTACAGGGCTGAGCGCCTTCTGCGCTCGCCAAGAGTTCGGTTAAGGTGCAACGGCCTCAAAGGGCAACAGCGAGATTAGTCCATTCGAAAAAAAAATCGGACAGTCAGTCTGGATTCGGCTATACCTACGTGCGAATATTTCGGTGACTTTTAGTGGTTTATTGTGCAACAGTAGTGTGAATTAGTGTGTTGTGATTAAGATAGTGTATTTATCATTTTAGTGTTGAATAAAAGTGTTATATTGGTTCGATTGATTTTCATTATTTTATCCCGATTCCGCAGCTCGTAACAATATGTTTGGAAATAATTGCGTTTTATCAATTCTTAACACAAGCTTTCGAATCAAAAATCCTCAAAAAGGGTTAATCTGTTTATATAAATAATAATACCACAGATAAATAACATTTTTGTCTAGACGGGACTTGAGCCCCGCGACCTTCCTCTTAGTACGAGGATGCACTGCCAACTGTGCAACCGGCTCTTGTCACCTCAGGGTCGATGGTTTTAAAAATCTTGGAATTTTCCGTAAGTGTTCGAATAACACTATAAAAATACTATTTAAACGTTTGGTTGTCCCAAATGTACGGACATGCCTCTGACTACCCCTATTAAAAACGTGGAACCATTTTCCTAGAACATAAACTATAAACCACCCAACTCAATACAAGATATCAACAGACCGAAAAAAATCCGGCCAAAATGGTGCGTGGCTAATAAAAATAATAAATGCGCTATTCTTTACCCTGGGCAGTAAACCTGTCAGGGGCACGTGCCCTTTTACCCGGGCACTTGGGCACCGATTGATGTGCCCGTGTTTTTACGTCTTAATTATCAGGTATTTTTGATTAACTACCATTTTGTGACCTACCAGCTTAAGGAATTAACTTGCGGATAAAAAACATGATTCTGTTGCAGTAGGGTGTAAAATTATATTTTTAGTACCTTACCTACTTGCCCCTTCTATTTCCACACGTCTGGTTGTAAACTATTGTTATGATAGGAGTCATCTTCTCTGCTTGGGCCACCCATTACAAACAATTTTTGCTTCTAAAATTTTATAGTTAAACTCTTTTGCGTGTTAACACGTCGTGCATAGCTTGGAAAATTTACGGCCATTGGGGCAGAAACGATCTCGACTGGAGACAACGATGTAACAAACGCATATAGGACAGCCCACTAGATGAAATAAAACTGGCCAAGTGCGAGTCGGACTCGCGCACGAAGGGTTCCGTACCATTATCTAAAAAACGGCAAAATAATCACGTTTGTAGTATGCGAGCCCCCTCCTTAAATATTTGTTTTATTTTAATTTAATTATTTATTTTTGAAGTGAATATATAACTAAATATTCTGTGAAGATTTCAAGCGTCTACCTGTTGCCGTTATCAATATCGAGCAAAAAAATCACGTTTGTTGTATGGAAGCCCCCTTTAAATATTTGTTTTTTTTTGGTTTTAGTATTTGTTGTTATAGCGGCAACAGAAATACATCATCTGTGAAAATTTCAACCCTCTAACTATCATCGTTCATGAGATACAGCCTGGTGACAGACAGACAGACAGACAGTGCCGTTTACCCTTTGGGTACATAACCCTAAACACGACCTAACGACGGACGGTTGCTGTGAGTCATTGGATGGCCGCACAAGATCGGTCGCTCTGGAAATCTATGGGGGAGGCCTATGTTCAGCAGTGGACGTCCTCTGGCTGATATGATTATGATGATGATGAAATAACTTTTGTCAAAAACAATTCCGACCAATAAACTTTCACTACAATCAATAATCAATAATTTATTTGCATCAATGTAGATTGTAACAGAGTTCTTAAAATTATACATAGATGGGTCCACTTATTTCTACGGCAAGGTATGCCAATCACACTAATCATATATATGTAAAAGTCTGAATGTTTGTTTGTTACTTGATCACGTCGTAACAGCTGAACCAATTTCGATGCAATTTTGTATGTACGTAAATCATAACCTGGATTACCCCATATATCAGTTACCATGAGAAAAAATGGGGTGTCAAGTCGCGTACGAAGTCGCGAACAACAGCTAATTATTAAATAAAAATAAAAACAATCCACTTATATATGTCAGTAATTCTACGCATCGACTAAAAACGAAACTATCGCTGGAACAATCAAACTTATTCTTCATAAATATGACCATTCTACGCACCGAAATATCTTTCGCAAAAACACTTGCAATCTCTGAATTTCAGTATTGGAAAAAATATCCCAGCAAGTGTTGAGAAACAAGGTTTTGCGGGTATTCCGTAAAAACACATTTTCACCAGATACCGGGAATATGAGATATAAAAGTGGTATAAATCATTCACAGTCGGACGCATTGGTTAGGTACGGATCCAAGGTTGGGTATTTCAGGCCCTGAAATTCGGAAAAATGTCGAATTGAACTCGCTTTTACGACTGGTTTAACCGACATAAAAGAGGTTATCAATTCGGACATATTAAAAATATACGACGTTGATGTATCGCTATTAACGACAACATTTGAGATGAGACTTGAAGGTCTAAATTGACTTTAGACGATCAATTGATCGAGCGAAGCCAGATCTCCAAATCAACTTGGATGTAAGTATATATGTATGTTTGTTTGTCCGAGGATAACTTTCGAAGCATTGATTCGATCATCGTGAAATTTGATACACAGGTAGGTAGTGATGGCACAATTTAGGTGTAACTAAATGAGCTAAAACCTGGGGGGGGGGGGGGGGGGGGGGGTTGTTGTTGAGATATTGGGGTTCAAGAAGAGAAAAAAAAATGAAAATGAGACTATATAAAAGATCTAATTTAATGTATAACGTAGTTTCAAATACCATTGGTTAATTGTCTTATGAACAAAAAAAAAAAATACCTTATTATTTCAAGTAAAGTCTTTGTTTTTTTTTCTGCGCGGGTAGTTGTACGATTGACATTTAAAATAAAACTCCTGCTTCCTAATTTCACTGCTTCCTAACTTAAGCACTACTAAGTACTAAATGAAGAATATCACTGAAGATGTCACAGCAAGTTTTGGCTGTTATGGCCAAATCAATGGAACAGTTGAAAAGCATGTTCAGGCAGGAGATGGATCAGTTAAAGGATCAGGTCGAAAAAACATCACCACCCAGTGCAACTATCACCAGCCTGGCTACAGATCTCGCTTCGTTCAGGACATTTGTCATGGGTGCACTTCAGTTACTACAGGACCAACAAGTCATCTGCAATGAGGTAGATAGCCTGGAAATGCGAAGCCGTCGTAAGATATTGTTGCTGCATGGTGTTCCAGAGGGCGCAAAGGAGGACACGGCTGAAGTCCTTGTAAAGACGGTGACGCAAAAGCTGAGTCTCAATGGTTTCCCTCAAGCTGCCATTAGCCGTTGCCACAGGATGGGTCGCTTAACGTCAACTGATAAACCTAGGCCTATTTTGTTTAAACTCCATGATTAGCACTGCGAGGCAAGATTAGATCTACAAAAACTAGTCTCAAAAACACTGGGATCACCATGTCGGAGTTTTTAACGAAGTCGTCATGAAACCTTTATGGCGGCAAGGCAGCAATTTGGCGTGACGAAATGTTGGACCCAAGACGGCTCCGTGTTCGTCATCGGAGTGGATGGAACGCGCCGTCGCATCCATAGTCAGCAGGAGCTTGATAAAATCCAAACGCAGGACGCGCCCGCCAAGCCGGCGGCAGTCGTCAAGGAGCCGCAGCAGCCGGCTGCAACTTCGTCAAAGAGCAGGCGGGTTGGCGTAGCCACCAAAAAGTGATTTCTTGTGTTTGCAGTCTCTTATTTTCAAAGGACATAATACCCTCCCTTTCAGGTCTGTAAAAAACTATTATTTTTTATCTTGTTGTAGGTATGTATGTGAATTATTGTGAAACAAATCAATTGTCAAAAATGTTTATTTAGAATTGTCAAGTCAACAGTGTGAGTCAGTCAATTAGGACTGCTATGACAGTGACAAATTAGTAAATTGATTTTTCGTACATCATGTTACGTTTCGTTTCACGTTATTGTTTACGTATGTACAGCTCTTATAGAAACTATTTTATGATTGTTATGTTTTGCTTAGATTATTCTTGTAAAATTAAAGTAATCTCTTTATAACACAACCGGCAGGTGGAGAAAATGAACTATTGATTGACATATTTTGATTAGATTGTCGATTAGAGTTTAGATAGATAGAAAACGCTTTATTGTATACCACACTTAAATTAACAAATCATAATTAAAACACTTAAAACTAGACACGCGATAGTACAATTGGCGGTCTTATCGCTAAAAGCGATCTCTTCCAGACAACCTTTGGATGGACTGGATTTTACGACAACGTTAAAGAACGGTAGCTTTATAACATAAGCTTTTTATTTAATTGTAGGTATAGTTACATAAGCAAAACAGAAGAAATAGATACCAGGGTAGGTAATATTAGCATAAATATTATACATAAACATTCTATGATATTAAATATACTAGCAATAAATAAAATATAAAACAGCTGTAATACAAATCAAATCAAATTCAAATTATTTATTTGGTTCAAAAACACATAGGAATCAAGAACAAATAGTGAACGTTGACAGCTGCAAAAAGTTAGGAAAAACTGTGTAGCAGTGTCAGCGCCCGTCTCCTAAACCAGTACAATTGTTGTTCCTTACTTACAAAATACAAAATAAAACCAAATAAATTTTTAAAAGTAACGATGACAAAATAAAAAAGAATAATCTAAGTTAGTTTAGCCTTTAAATAGCTAAAATGAGATATGATAGGTTTAGACTACTGAGTGTACACGATTGTGAGTGTGTGTGTGTGTGTGTATGTGTGTGATTGTGTGTATGGGTGTGAGTTTGTGTGTGTGGATGTGTGAGTGTATGTGTGTGAGTGTGTGAATACATGTGAAAGGGTTATGAATATATTTAACTGAGGGTGGTCAACAGTTCCTCTGTTTCTGCATATGAAAGAAATTGGAGCCATTCAGTGATTTTTTTCTTACATTTGTAAAGTGGGAGGGGATAGACGTCTAGAAGTCGGTTTATTTTATTATAAAGTGAACAACTTAGGTGGTAAAATTGTCTAGAAGCTGCCACTGTTGTACGCGACTCAATCGGGCATACTATATCAGAGCGTCGCTTTGTGGAGCTTAGGTTTGGATCGTAGGTCAGTTGTGAGTGTTTGCGCAGGACCGAAGCTAAGATAAACAGTTGTCTCACCGTTAGAACACCACAAAGTGAATACAGACTATCAGTGGGAAAGCGTCTTGGTTTTGAAGACATAACCTTCAGGACTGCTCTTTGTGCACGCTCGACCCTTAAGAATTGAGTTTTGAAAGCTCCTCCCCAAGCGGTGATACAGTAGGAGAGTAGGGATTGTGCCAGAGCAAAGTAAACCATTTTCAGACAATCAGGATTAGCAGCACCTTTCAGTTTTCTAAAGACATATATCAGTTTTCTGACTCTTGAGTCCACTGACTCAATATGGGTGGTCCAAGAGAGACTACAGTCTAAGTGTAAACCCAGGTATTTTATATTAGGCGCACGATTTAGATAGGGACAAGAACATGAATCATTGCCAACATTAGGACATGTGTGAGCACAAAGAGAAAAAGATGGGGAAGGCTGGGAGCGGGCAGAAGGAGAGAAAGTGACAAACTTGGTTTTGGCAGTATTTAGAGTATGTAAATTTTGAGAGAGCCACTTAAGGACTAAAGTAAGCGCAGATTCTGCTGCTGATTGGGTTTCAACCCAAGTATGACCACTGACGATAAGCGCAGTGTCATCCGCATATGTGAATATACTACAATTTGGGTAAGATAGTTGGCAAAGATCATTTATGTAGACAAGGAAAAGTGTAGGTCCTAGGACACTACCTTGAGGAACGCCGAAGCTGATATCTTCCTCAGTGCTTATAGTATTGTTTATAGAAACTACTTGTTTACGCTCAGATAAATAGCTACTAAATAATTTTTTGACGTTGCCTCTGACTCCAATGTATTCTAGTTTATCAATTAGAATCGGAATAGATACGGTATCGAAGGCTTTACTTAAATCAAGAAATATACCAAGAGTTTTGAGCTTTTTATCAAAGCAATTAACAATTACAGAAGTGAGGGAGATTACTGCGTCCTCGGTGGATCTCGCGCTTCTAAAGCCGTATTGGTTATCTGCCAAAATATTATTTTCATTAAGAAATCGAACAAGTCTTACATTGATAATTTTTTCGAGTATTTTGGATAGAACTGTAAAAACGGAGATCAGCCTATAATTATTAATGTCGTTTTTAGCCCCACTTTTGTGAATAGGATGTACAATAGCTTTTTTAAAGACACTGGGAAAGATACCAGAACACAGGCAAAGGTTGTATATATGTTCTAATATTGGGACAAGTATATGCCTGGCGCCTTTAACCACAGAGGTGGGTATTTCATCCCATCCTACAGCACAAGTATCTTTGAGACCGATAACAATGTGGTTTATTTCCTGGCAGTCAGTTGGAAGAAGAGCCATGGAATTTAGCGGAACACAACTAGAATTGAAGAGGTTAGGTGAAGAGTGGTTATGTAAATCAGGTATTATAATAGGTTGACTAATTTTAGAGGCTAAGTTTTTGCCCACGTTGGCAAAAAAGGTGTTAACTGAATTGACAGAAGCAGAAGAGGTGGAGGCTAATTTAAGTAATTCTTCGGCTGAGGATGTTTTACGATTAAGGTTTGCAACCTTTTTGACAACATTCCATGTAGCTCTAGAGTTGTTTTTGGCTTTCTGAAACTCGTTACGCTCGTACTCACGTTTGACTTTTTTGAGGAGATTATTGCAAAAGTTGCGGTAGCGAGTGAATGATATTTTAAGTATTTAGTTATCCTTGTCTAGTTTACACTTCTTATAGAGTTTGTCCCTGTGTCGAATGCATCTTAGGAGGCCAGGTGTGATTCAGGGCTTTATGATTCTTTTTTTACTGGGTATGGTTATGACTTGCCTATACTTTTGGATGATGGAGAATAGTGGAGTAACTAATTTCTCAGCAGCAATATTTGGGTCATTTAGTGTGAAAAAAGAGGATAAGTTAGTTGTTTCAGTTTCTGAAATAACTGAACTAATGTCTAGTTTTAATATGGTCTTAAGAGGTTTTGGTTTCATTTTAGTTGCAATACTAAAAACAATAGGGGCGTGGTCAGTAATAAGGCAATCAAGATCCAAAGAAGTAGCAGAATGTTGGGATTTTAATATAATATGGTCTAGGCAGCTGTTAAGATGCATAGGAAGTAGGTGTGCAGGGAGCAAAGCATGAGACGATAACAAATTCAAGTACTCATCAGAGTTAGTGTCACCTGAATTTAAGTTAAAGTAATATAAATGTTTATATTGATATCACCTGCAATAATGATAGTAGAAAACGTATTTAAATCTAATAATATACTGTCTAGACTGGCCAAAAACTCGTCTGTATTTTTGTACGATGGAGAGCGGTAGAGGGCTATCACTGCAATTTGGTTATCTATTTTTAAGATGAGACAGTTAGCGTCAGTGAACGTGGGTGACTCAACACTATATGTTAAATTAGTCCGCACGTACGCAACTACGCCATCATTTTGATTTTTAAAATTGGAAGCGTATGAATTAAATCCCAAAATTGCTGGTACATATGGGCATTTGCTCAGCCAACATTCTGAGAGTATAACAATATCAAGATGAGTTTTAATACGGTTCATTAGAATAAGAAGGTTATCAAAATTGCAATTAATGCTCCTGATGTTTAGGTGAAGAATGCTAAGAGAGTTATTGCCAGAAAGGATGTGCCTACTAGTATCTTCAGGGGAGCAAACAAATGAGTCAGACAGGGAAATATTTTCGATGTCATTTGCTATAGTAATTAAATCATCCATAATTAAAGTGATTAGTTAACAGTTTGAGCGTCAACAAATGAACAAGAGTTGTGGCCGATATAAAAGTTTGACATAGGTGATAAAGAGCGCCGAGAAAATGTTGTGTGAGGGTAACTGAATGTGTATGTGTAAATTGTGTTTGTGTAGAGTGTCGTGTATGTGTAGAGTCTATTGTGATAGTAGTAGAATTTGTATAGCATTCAAACAAGTATAGTAATACATAAACTAAACAGCTCAAAAGCAAAACTAATATAGAAAACAATTTTTTTTAAATTGTACAATACAAACAGTAACAACGACATATATGATAACAAAATAAAATTACTCAGCTCTCTGATGCAGACAAATAGTGCTTAAACAATAGCGTTTTAAAGATAGGAAGGGATTTGGCAGATCTAATAAAAGAAGGAAGAGAGTTCCATAAACGGATAGCTTGTACAGTAAAGGAGTTGTCATAAAAGTTAGAAGAGTGGATAGGAATTTTAAGTTTCAAGGACTTAGAAGAGCGCAATGGACGAGGATTAGATAGATGGAGATATTCAAAGCGTTCTCTAAGATAAGAAGGACTAGAAGGATTGAACAAAATACTGTACAAAAAAGTGAGGATATGAGTATTCCTGCGGTAGCGAATGGGTAGCCACTTGAGCTTCTTGCGAAATATAGAAACGTGGTCATATTTTCGTAGTCCAAATATAAACCTGATACAAACGTTCTGAAGGCGCTCAAGTTTGTCAAAGTGTTTCTGAGTGAGATCCGGATAGCAGGCGTCAGTATCGTCAAGAATAGGGAGTAAGAGGGATTGTGCCAGCGCAACTTTGGTAGATGTCGGTAGAAAGTTCCGTAGCCTTCTCAATGATGCCGCCGAAGCGAACAACTTCCGACTTAGTTTAATACATAGTTAGATTATTAATATTTTATTTTGTAAGTACTTACTTACTTTAAAACTATAATCAACGTCGCTTTGGATAAAAGTGTTAGTGATGACAGTGATGATCACCAATCTGTTGCATCTTCGATCGATCCCGACAGTGATGATAGTTTCGTCAGTTTATCGTCTCTTTCTGAACAACTTACTCTCCAGTTCTCTGATGTACCTAAGAACTTCAATGCAATACACATTAATGAACAAAGTATTCCGGCCCATTTTTCGAAAATTTTGTCATCGTTTGATGTCAAAAACATTCATGCTATTCTCATTTCTGAATCTTGGCTAAAGCCATGCCTTTCTTCTACTTCTTACTCACTACCTGGTTTTCGCATTATTCGCAATGACCGGACTGGTAGTCGTGGTGGCGGTTTAGCTATATATCTCCGTGCGCACATCCCCTTTTCTGTTATTAATATGTCTGCACAGCCCCCGCCACTCCAGGCCGGTGAGCACCTATTTCTTGAAATCACTCTTTCTCATACTAAAATCCTTTTAGGAGTCTATTACTCTCATTCTAACCGTGTTAATTACTTCTCATCTTTTGAAAATATCCTAGAAAATCGTGTTCCCTCTTACAGGCATTCTATAATTATGGGTGATTTTAACACTTGTCTTCTATCCAAAAACAGCCGCTCTTTAACCTTCGAATCTCTTGTTAAATCATGTAATTTGCATACGCTTCCCCTCTCTGCTACTCATCATTTCCCTAATACACAGCCCTCGCTTCTCGACTTTATCATCGTATCCTCTCTAAGTCACGTTGATAAGCACGGTCAGTGTGCAGCGGATATTTTCTCATATCATGACGCAATATTCCTATCTTATAAAATACGTCCCCCTAAGGCTAAGCCAAAGGTGATCTTGCAGCGCAGTTTTGGAAGCATGGATAAGGAAAAGTTTTTTGTTGATGCGGAAAAGATCGACTCGTCAACCGTTTTTAATGCAGACTCCATGGATGACAAAATTGCTACTTTCAATACTTTAGTTACGCAACTGTTTGATATCCATGCACCATTTCGTGCCATTAAGTTGAAACATAACCCGGCTCCCTGGCTCACTGATGAAATTAAAACACTTATTCATAAAAAATCGGTTGCTAAAACAAAGTACAAAATAGTTTCAAGTGAGTACAACAAAAACAAGTATTACAATTCTCGAAATCGCTGCAATAGAGTGTGTAGGGACGCACAACGTCGCCATATCCATGAATCCGTTTCCGATGAAGGTCCAGCTAAAGTCTAGAAGTTTCTGAGATCGTTAGGAGTTGGTAAATCTCGCCAGGATTCAATTCCTGGCGATTTAAACATTGACTCCCTTAATCAACATTTTTCTTTATCTTCTTACATTGCTGATGCTGATAAAATCTGTTCAATTTATTTTCTCTCTTTGTTACCAACTCCTGATCATCCTCCTTTTCTATTTAGCCAAATCACCGTTGCTGACGTTAAGAAAAGTATTTTGTCAATAACATGGTATCAGCTATGGCTTGACGGTATCAGCCGCAATATGCTTATCCCTATCCTTGATATCATTCTACCTACCCTCTGCCATCTCTTGAACCACTCCCTAATGACCGGTACCTTCACTTCCATTTGGAAGGAAGCCCAAATAATTCCTCTTCCTAAGAAACCTAATCCCAAATCCTTTTCTGAATATCGCCCGATTTCTATCCTTCCTTTTCTCTCCAAAGTTCTCGATCGCTTGGTCCATAATCAATTAAACTCCTTTTTTTCCTCCAATAGTCTCATTAATCCTCTGCAGTCTGGCTTTCGTAAAGGCCACAGTACTGTCACTGCTCTAGTCAAAATCACGGACGATATACGAATGGGCATGGAAAATGGGCAACTTACCGTGCTGACTTTACTTGATTTCAGTAATGCGTTCAACACCGTAGATTTTGATATTCTCCTGGCAATACTTAGCTCCCTTAACATATCTCCAGCGGTGATTGGTTGGTTTTTCAATTACTTGCACGGGCGCCGTCAGCGTGTTTGACTCGAGGAGTCTCTCTCTTCGTGGTGTATTACGTCTGCTGGTGTTCCCTCAAGGTGGCGTTTTATCTCCTCTTCTTTTTGAAATCTTCATAAACTCTATTTCTCTTAATCTTTTTTCGTCTTTTCACCTCTACGCAGACGATCTTCAGATTTATAATCAAGCTACGCCCAGTAATATTGCTGATGCTGTTGACGTTACCAATTGCGATTTACGCCGTATTGCAAAGTGGAGCAAGCTCCACGGTTTGAAAATTAATCCTACCAAAACGCAAACCATTATTGTAGGTAGTCCAAGAACGCTTAGCAAAATTGATTGGTCCACTCTCCCACAAGTTGTCTTTGACGGAATAGCGATCCCATACAGCGAAACAGTTAAGAATTTAGGTATTATCATTGACCGCAACTTTTCATGGAAGGCTCAGCTTGAACTAACCAGCCGGAAGTTGTTTGCGTCAGCTGGTTCACAAAGGAGGCTACGAAACTTTTTGCCTACGTCCACCAAGACTGCGCTTGCACAATCGCTTTTACATCCCGTACTAGACTATGCCGATGCTTGTTATCTGGACCTCACTGAGGAACAGCTTAACAAGCTCGAGCGTCTACAAAATTTTTGTATTAGATTTATATTTGGACTCCGTAAATATGATCATGTGTCTCCCTACCGTTCAAAGCTTAAATGGCTTCCGATTCGTCTTCGTCGGAATACGCATATCCTTTTTCTTCTCTATTCTATTCTTTTCAATCCCTTCTCTCCTCACTATCTTAAAGATAGATTTGAATTTCTCCATTCTTCAAATAACTATACTCTTAGGTCATCAGAAAGCTTGATACTCAGAACTCCTTCGCACAGCACCTCCTTTTACAGCGCTTCTTTTACTGTCCAGGCTGTTCAGCTGTGGAATGCTCTGCCCGAAGAAGTAAGACGGTCATCGTCCTTACACACCTTCAAATTGAAGGTGAAACATCATTACCTGACGATGTCATCTTCCTAGCGTTATTTATTTACTATTTATGTACTTATTTTATCTGTTAGTATAGTTTGCTATATGTATATACCTATATATTAGTCTATTTTATAAGTATATTAAGTATTAGGATTAAAACTTCATATTATTATTATATCTTAGAATATATTATGTGTAAATGTAATGTATCCTCTAAAGTACACCGCACTTCGTATTTTTTATAAATTTTGCTCCATCCAAAGGTTGCCTGGAAGAGATCGCTTTTAGCGATAAGGCCGCCCATTGTATTGCCTTATTTATTTTAACCTAGTACTTATTTTTGTATTATTTCTTTGTGTGTGGTAATTCAATAAAGAGTTATTTATCTATCTATCTTTGTATCGCAGGTCGGCGTTGGATGCAGGCCGCTTCCAACCGCAGTTCCTGGAGATCAATGAGGGAGGCCTTTGTCCAGCAGTGGACGTCCTACGGCTGATATGATGATGATGATGAAAGTCTTTGTAGTCTTTTAATTATTAGCTATAATAAAAATTTAACATTGACGAAATTCACAGGGTACACCAGTGACCCCACAGTGCTGTTATTTGCTATGCGTGTAGCTTAGTAACACAAATATAGGGAAAGTCTGAAATTTAGAATAACTGCAATTTATATCCCAAAAAATAGTATCTAATTAACATGAACTCCCGTTATCTGTAATTTGAATGAAACTGTAGGTCAAGTTAGATGGTATTTCGTGGCACTATTTTGATATAGTTTGACCGAAACCGCTGTACCGCGCCTGAGGTATGCGCGTGGCGAGACGGGGGGGAAGTATCGGCCGCTCCGATTCATCGTCAGACGCACATGAGATAAATATCCAAAGGTCGAGCGATATCTCGTGATGTCAAGACCGTCATCATGACCAAAAAAATGAAAACAATTACTGGGATCGCGATAGTAGATTTGATATTATTATCGATCCATTAATAATAAATTCAAGTTCCGATAGCGAAACGGAAGATGAAGTTGAAGCATAATCTATGTCAGAAGATCTGGACACAATTTAGTTACTTATAAAAATTTAAACATATCGTTATATAATATAAACATATCGTTTACGATATCGTAAGATCTATTCGACAATATCGATCTCATGTGTACCTACCTACTCTTGCTCTTTTCCCCTCAGCTTTCTACTTTCGAATAAACGACATCTTTTGAAGCGTAAAATTGCGCAGTTTTTATTCGTTATCTTTTTTGAAATATTGTATTAGTAATACTAAAAAATTTTAAACGCATTTCAATGAAGACGATATTTTTGTTGTAATGTTATTTTTGTTAAAAACTTTAAGACTCGTTTTTTGGGTAAAAACAGGTTAGATAATTCACTCAATTGCTCATTTTACGAAAACGCGAGTTACAAATTAATTTTATTGACGAATGTGATACGTTTAAATTTTTTTTATCATGTAAATTTTGATGAACCAAACTTTGGGTGTATTTATTTTTGTTTATGTCTCTTTATCAACCGAGCCACAGACTTGTTCGAAATATTCGCATAAAACGGGTAACAGAAGACAGGGTCCTTAAGAAAGTACGGCGAGGTCCGGACCTCGCCGTACTTTCTTAAGGGCCCTGTCCCTGTACCTGTTTTTACCCAAAAAACGAGTCTTAAAGTTTTTAACAAAAATAACATTACAACAAAAATATCGTCTTCATTGAAATGCGTTTAAAAATTTTTAGTATTACTAATACAATATTTCAAAAAAGATAACGAATAAAAACTGCGCAATTTTACGCTACAAAAGATGTCGTTTATTCGAAAGTAGAAAGTTTATAAGTAAAAATTCACATACTATAACAAAGTTCAACCTTTTATTTACATATAAAAAAACTAGATGTTCCATTAATTATTATAATATGATTTCTTTTACAACACATATAAAATGATGAAACGCAACGCGGCCACTGGCAGTCTGCGCCGAGCGCTTTTGCAGGGAGGACGTGTCGCTCTTTGTCACGAGCACTATACATTGTTACGTATATATATAATACTATAGGCAACAGCATACAATTATAGCGTGACCGAGTGATTTGATCTGTATGGATACTTACATATCTATAAAATTATTATTTTGTAAACTTTAATTAGATTATAATTAGTTATATTATCTATTAGAATTCTAATGACTATGGGTACAGATCTGATCTGATGATGGAGTCAGGAGCTGTTCCATGAATCTCCTCAGCAAGTAGTGCGACTGAAGTAAAACTTTGCACAGCGGTAGAACTAAAATGAATATTCTCGACTACACTAAAAATGCTCCGATCTGATGATGGAGACAGGAGCTGTTCCATGGAACTCCTCAGCAAATTATCCAATTGATGTGAAACTTTGCACACCGGTAGAACTGAAACAAAATTCTAGATTATAATAAAAACGTTTTGATCCGTAGGTGGAGTCAGGAGCTGTTTCGTGGAACTCCTCAGCAAGTTGTTTGATTGAGGTCAAACTGTGTATGCCGGTAGAATTTAAATAAAAATACTTTACTATTTTAAAAACGCTCTGATTTGATTATGGAGTCAGGAGCTGTTCCATGGAACTCCTCAGCAAGTTGTCCGACTGAAATAAAACTTTGCACATCGGTAGAACTAAAATTAATATTGTCGACTACACTAAAAACACTCCGATCTGATGATGGAGTCAGGAGCTGCACAATGGAACTCCTCAGCAAATTATCCAATTGATGTGAAACTTTGCACACCGGTAGAACTAAAATAAAAATTCTAGACTATACTAAAAACGTTTTGATCTGATGATGGAGTCAGGAGCTGTTAGAACTGCTCAGCAAGTTGTCCGATTAAGGTCAAACTATGCATACCGGTAGAATTTAAATAAAAATACTTTACTATTTTAAAACACTCTGATCTGATGATGAAGTCAGGAGCTGTTCCATGGAACTCCTCAGCAAGTTGTCCGACTGAAATATAACTGCAGATCGGTAGAACTAAAATGAATATTTTTGACTACACTAAAAATGCTCCGATCTGATGATGGAGACAGGAGCTGTTTCATGGAACTCCTCAGCAAATTATCCAATTGATGTGAAACTTTGCACACCGGTAGAACTAAAATAAAAATTCTAGACTATACAAGAAACGTTTTGATCTGATGATGGAGTCAGGAGCTGTTCCGTGGAACTGCTCAGCAAGTTGTCCGATTGAGGTCAAACTTTGCACATCAGTAGAACTAAAATGAAAATTCTTTACTATACTAAAAACGCTTTGATCTGATAATGGAGTCAGAAGCTGTTCCGTGGAACTCCTCAGCAAGTTGTCCGATTGAGGTGAAACTATGCATACCGGTAGGACTAAAATGAAAATTCTTTACTATACCAAAAATGCTTTGATCTGATGATGGAGCCAGGAGCTGTTCCTTGGAACTCCTCAGAAAATTGTTTGGTTGAGCTGAAACTTTGCACACCGGTACAATTCTAAAGAAAATAGTTTACTATAGTGACAACCACCTGATCTGACGATGAAATCAGGAACTGTTCCATGGTACTCCTTATCAAATTGTCCCATTCTTCTCGATGGCTTCACTGCAAACATCTCCAGTAGACCGGTTCCGGCGAATCCCATATTGACGGTCACTGAGGAGCTTTAACTTCAAAATTTGAGAGGAGTTTTCTATTAAATGTATAGGAGTTATAATAATGCCCGCCCTCGACCAAGTCTGTTGCAACACAGTCGAAGCATTGGAATAACAAATAAAAAAGGTACATACGCGATAAATATCCGTCTTAATCAGTCATTATGTACAGTGATCGCGAAAGTTTGAAAATATTGTTAAAATAATGATTGAAATAAATCACAAAGTTATCTAAGTAAATTTGTTTTAGATAGAGACTTCGTTTTATTTTTCCTGTAATCTTTGTTGATGTTCCTATCAATCATAGTAATTTGAAATTGTTCGCACTCCAAAACTATACGACAAAAAACAAAATAAAAAATTGTTTTGTATGTGTAAGTTACCTAAGACTTTTCATATGATACCAAACTGAATGTTATCCTACATACTTAGGTAAATACTTAAATGCAACTGTAGGTCAAGTAAGTTGGTTATGAATTTCGTGGTGCTGTTATACAAGTGGTTCGCCCCGAACTAATATCTTGCGAGTCTCCCAAAAAATTAAAAAAAATATTATTCATAATTTTTGACTGGTAAAATAGTGCCACGTAATAACAACCACAGACTTACTTGACCTACAGTTTTATTCAAATAACAAGTAATGGGAGTTCATGTTAATTGGTTACTTTTATAGGGGTAGAAATTGCAGCTATTCTGGATTTTAGACTTTTCCCTCTATTTGTGTCACTTAAGCCACACGAATACCAAATTTCAGCACTGTGGGGTTACTGGTGTACCCTGTGAATTTTGTCAAAATTCAGTTAACTCAAAAACTACAAAGATTGAACTAAAAATAAAAACGGGGTCAAAACGTGCTAATAAAGACCTTTTATAAGACGTCCCATTTGACCTAAAAGACTCTCGGGAGAACCTCTTGTAGAGGTTCTCCCCGAACTAAGAACTCGCGAACAGCGCCACAAAATTCATAACCAACTTACTTGACCTTAAGTTGCATTCAAATTACAAATTACGGGAGTTCATGTTAATTGATTACGTACTCGTTTTAGGTTAAGTATTGCAGGTATTCTGGATTTCAGACTTTTCCTTACATTTGTGTCACATAAGCTACACGAATACCTAATAGAAATTTCAGCACTGTAGAGTCACTAGTGTACCCTGTGAATTTAGTCAAAGTTCAGTTTTTATTACGACTAGTAATTAAAAAACTACGACGAATAAACTAATAATAAAAACGGAGTGTCAATGTATTAATAAAGATCTCTCATTTAACGTTCCATTTGACCTTATATATATATAGTCTTATTTTTGTTTGTTTTCACCGCTCTTGAACCCCAATATCTCAACAACCCCCCAACATTTTTAGCTCATTTAGTCAAACCAGTATTGTGCCAACACTACCTGCCTGTATATCAAATTTCACGATGATCGGATAAACGCTTCGAAAGTTACCCTTGGACAAACAAACATACTCGTACTAATACAACGCCAATTTGCTCAAGTTGATTTAGAAATTTCGCTTTGCTCGATCAATTATTAAAAGATTATGAATAATATTTTTTTTGTTTTGTTGGAGACTCACGAGATCTCAGTTCGGGGCGAACCACTAGTTATTTTACTTGTAGAAATCTTGTCAGACCATTATAATCTCGGAGTCTTCAAGTCCAAAGTGAACACGTTCTATCTAGGCAAGCTGGCTCCCTCTTACACCTTACCATCAAGTGAGTAGTAAGTGGTCAAACGCTTAACCAATACAAATAAAATATAAATACTTTAAACTACAAATAAAGATAGGTACGAAGATACCCAATACACTATAAATTAACATTTTCATTTGATCGACATGACAAAGGATCAAAATTTATTGTCTTATAGTGAGGTGTATAGGACACAAACACACACATCCGCAATCCGCAGCGAGTTCAACGGCCGGCAGACTTCGTAAATATCTAAACTTGACAGCGTCAGATTGTGGAATGCCCTCTTAAGGAGCGGTACAGCGGTTTTGGTCGAACTATAGTCAAAGATAACGAATAATATTCTTTTGTTTTTGTGGGAGACTCGCAAGATCTCAGTTTGGAGCGAACCACTAGTTATTTAGCAGCAGATATATAAGGTGATCAAATTATGTTTTATTATTATTCGTAAAGCAGACATACATAATATAAAATTAATAGGAATTTATCGGAAGATCTGAATCATTATGACAAATTTTATTGATATGACCAAATAGTTGCTTTAGACCCCCAGATATGGCATACGATATAACAATAACGTAACATATCTACTCCCGCTGCTGGACAAAGATTTCCCCAAGTTCTTTCAACCATCTCTATCCTTCAATATTTTCCACCAACCTCTTTCGAAGGGATCAATATCAAATAAAAGAAGAGCCAAGAAGTAAATTTACAAGGATTCAAGCCCCCAAGCTTACTTGGGGAGTAAGCTGGTGAATGCATTACGAAAAGTGCGAACGGAAGTTAAGAGGGAGATATAAGTTAGTGTAGATAGAAAGAGAGAGAGTTACGTTTCGTATATTACTGTACGGGCAAGAGAGTGAGGTGCGAGCACACATTTTCTTTCTCTCTTTCTCTCATAGCCAGTTGATTTGTCGCATATCTCCTATCCCAAATTAGCTTAGATTATACAAACTGCAAAAACAAATCACTCCTTCATGCTGTATAAAAGAGTTAATTTTGCTATAGATCAATAAAAGTATTTACGACGTTTCGTATTTTGAATCTACCAGCTTAGATTTACGAAACAGTTCAACTATTCCACAACAGATGGCAGGCAGCAGCAGAAGAAGAAGAGATGGAGCTTTACTTCAGTCGTGTGGCCTAAAGCACACGCGTTTTTTTTTCAATTTGATCGCACCATCCCCATTAACATCGGACATCTAGACGCTCTGCGGTGCGCCACCAGTTTATGGTAGACATATCTCCCCTAAGCACAAAGCGGTTCTCTTCCGCCTTTAATATGCGCACTACAAAAGAGTGGTACACCTTACCTGAGTCTGTGTTTTCTGATAACTACAACCTAGGGGTCTTCAAGTTGCGAATTAATATGTAGATTGCTTTTAGGCAAGCGTGTTCTGTCGTAGCTGCATCATTGCTTACCATCAGGTAAGAACGTGGTCAAAAGCCTATACATTATTTAAAAGAACACTTACGCATTGTTAATATACTAAATAGAACAAACGTACCTACATATATTTATAAAGTAATTTCCTGAGAACTCGTTAAACCTGCAATAAAGGGAGGTTGAATATTCCAACAAAGACGGTAGCAAATTGGCTTGAACGGTCTTTGTTTGTCTGACAATATTGACTGATGGCTTGACCGAGTCGCCGCAGGTCTTAAAGATCGACCGCCGCTGTGAATAACCCTACCTTATCCAATACCAGCATGAAGCACACATGGGATGAATGTGGGTTCAATTTTTAGGGTTCCTTACCTCAAACGGTAAAAAAAGGAACTCTTATAAGATCACTCTCTTGTCCGTCTGTCTGTCCGTGTGTCACCACCGATTTTCTCAGAAACAGGTGGTCCTTTGGAGTCCGTAAATGCTAAAAACGAGGACATTTCTAATTCTGAAGACCAAGTGAGGGTAGTTGCTGTAGCTACCCATACTTCTCGACGGTAGCTCCAAGTACTCCAGTCAACCCGAGACTATGACTGTTGAAACACAGCCGAAACGTCGGGATAACAAATAAACAAGGTACATACGCGATAAATGCCCGTTTTAACCAATAATTATGTACAGTGATCGCGAAAGTTTGAAAAATTATTATTAAATAATAATATTATTATGATTTTGTTACCAATTTACAGGTGCACAATAATTCTTATTTTATTTTATATAACTTTTAGTCATAATTAAGTATCCGATGTAATTGGTTTATTGAAATTGTGTTGTTGCTAAATACAGTGTAAACTCCATGTAACGTCACTCGTTTTAACGACAAACTCTCTAAAGCGTCGAAATCACTCGGCTTTGGTTGGTTTAGCTTGTCTCGCATACAATAGAACACTCTGTATAGCATTACACCCACTCTCAATAACGACAACAAGTTGTAATAAAAAGGTCTTTTTAAGTTGCCAAATTAGTAAAAACTGCGCAGCTGTGTATATCCTTTTGTCGTTTTATTATCCTAGACCATAATAAACTCGACTGTCGGCATCATACACACCAAACTTTTTAAGAAATCCGTTCTTTTGTTTACAAAATGGGATTGCTTGCATGTGTAGCTGCAGACTGTTGTTAGTAGAAGTGATGGATTTTATCTATACGTTGTCATATTCTTAGTAGCTCAGCATGTTACGCTCTTAGAAGCCTTAGAGAAGAAGTAGGGATCGCACAGCTTAAAATAGTATATTATGCCCTAGTAGAGTCAAAATTAAGATATAGTGTGAAGTTTTGGCGAAGTAGTTATGACTACAACATAAATAGAGCGTTTATTATTCAAAAACGAGCCATTAGAACTATAGTGCGCATTCCACAGTGGGAATCATGCAAAGAACATTTTCAAAACCTCAATATTCTGACGGTTCCCAGCTTATACATTCTAGTAGTCTTAATGGACGTAGTTAAAAATCCGCTTAAATATGAAACTTTTGAACAAAGAAAAAAAAGAATAGACACAAGGAGAAAAGATCTTGAGACACCTCTTTGTCCAATGCTGAATGTTGCCAAACATGGCTCGCGGTATCAAGCTGTAAGACTTTTTAACGCACTGCCTACTGACATGAAAATTATCGACAGTCCTTTTAAATTCAAATCAAGACTAAAGGAGATCTTGTTGAAAGGGTGTTTCTATTCAGTTAATGATTTTATGACCTGTAATAATATTGAATAGTCGTTTTCTTTTTTTTTTATATAGATTTTGAGTTAATGGTCAATTTAATTAATTTGTGACATGTTTGTATTATTAATTCCTTAGTAATATTATTCTAAATCATTTTTATTTTATATTCTTTGATGTCTATTTTCCATTTGACTTTTCTTAACTTTTTTGACATCTTTATATATAGGTAAGTAGACATTTGTTTTGTTCTATTTTATTATTTTTGACATGTATGTGATAATTTTAAAATATTGTAACTTGTATTTAGGATGTGATTTCAAACACAATTATATAATTGTTTATGAATAAATAAATGAAAAAAAAAATGAAATAAATGCTCACAAACTTTCAAATTGTAAACATGGCTAGTAAGAGAAAATCACTGTGTATTGACGAAAAAGTTTCAAGACAAATCAGAAATAAACGTTTTGTTTTTCTAATACAGATTTTACTTCTCTCCATTTAACGACAACTCTCTATAACGTCAAAATATGCTCAGTCCCTTGAGTGTCGTTATATAGAGTTTACACTGTAAATCAATAAAATTGTGCTATTGAATAAAATAAATATACAACAGACATAATATTTTTTTGCAGTTTTTATAGATAATGGTATGGAACCCTTCGTGCGCAAGCCCGACTCGCATTTGGCCGGTTTTATTTTTATACGATTTGGATTTGATACAATTAGGGCCAACCGTCGCCTATAACTAACAAAGTAGTGCCTCGCACCTTAGAAACGTGCCCTACGAACTGCCCAGCTAAAGTATATAGGTTTACGGCGACGATGACGAGATCGATCGATAAATAGATAAGTCGCTAGAGTAGCTACAGGTCTTAAGGACCAAATACCACTTTGACCTCAATTATTTTATATGAAAGAGGGCATACAATCCCTGAGGTTATCTAGACGTGTAGGCTTGCTGGCGCTTAGCTGGTTCTGCACTATAAAAAACCGGCCTGCATTTATCAATATAAATTAAATAATTATGCTTCTTTCATTTTAAATCGTTACAAAAATTTTCTTAGCACAATCGTATAAGTATTTTATTTCTATGCTATTTTGTATCCGCATTCGTCCGTGTACGGACAGCCTTGCTGGTGACAGACGAATGCGCAACTGGTGACCCCTTGCATGTTTAAAGACCGAAATAAAAACTTATAGAAGAATTAATTCCACAGAGTTTGTTTATAAAATTATAAATTTTATAAATATGAATAAATTTTATATAAACACACGACGTGTAATAAAAACTTTTTATAAATCATTCTTCTTTGTTTTTATTTCAATCTTTAAACATGCAGGGGGTTACTAGTTAGCGACGTTGTCTGTACATTTATTGTCTCTGGTACTCATTAAGGAATTATTTTTTACTGTGCTCTCCCGATCTCTATGGCATAAGATAGAATACAAACCGACCACTTGTTCTATATTCCCCGTTTCAGGCATTTCTATAGCATTTGTACCGGGAATGAAGACGAAAACGAAATTGTATTTAACTGCAAAAAAAATATGCATATTGGTTCGGCCACCATCACAAGGACTTTCCAGGGCCAACTTAAACTGATGGACCGATTCGGACGAAGTTTTAGGATTCCGTACCTCAAGAGGTAAAAGAAGGAACCCTTATAAGATCACTCTCTTGTCGGTCTGTCCGTCTGTCGGTATGTTAGTGTTTTTCCAATTTTCTCAGAAACGGGTGAACCTAGCAAATTAAAATCTATACCAGATACTGAGGTCTATAGTCCCTAATAGGTGTATAAAAATCAAGCTCCTGAGTCAAAACAATAAAAAGATATGGGCAAATTTAGATTTTCGGGAATACTTATAAGTACCAAAATTTACCTTTATTTTCAACTTTATTTATTTTTCGGAATTTTCCCTTTACTTCTGCCGTAAGACCTTGCTTTTAAGGTGTTAACCGTAGTCGATGACTTTAAGCGAATTATAGCTATTGTTTCGGCCCCACACCAACCGCACCTTCCGCCACACGCATCTAACACTAAATAAAGCATCCATGCGCGAATAACTTATAATACAAAATAAATCGTCTCTGTGCGAATAACATAAAATATCAATAAGCTGACCAGCAAAACAGGTGAGCGCGAGGCAGATGAGCACAAACCTCCCGTACGACAGTCAGCGGTACACTGCCGCCCGTCGCCCGCGCAACCACTTTCTAAGGGTACGCCTGCTAATTATTCGGAAATATTTAAAATAATTAATTGCCACGTGAAAGACTATCACATCACAGCATCATTTGTTTAATTTGAAGGTATAGTCTTTTCTCACATTTAGGTGAAAGAAAAATTACAAAATTTTATGTCATTTAGGGGTTAAATCAAATTGAAAGTCGAAAACAGCTATATTTTGTTATTTTTTTCTCCTGGTAAATAAACAGGTAGAACGTTTTTGTATGTTCACTGCAGATAAAATGTCAATGAATGACATATATATTTTGAGCACTTAAAACTGATTCCTCTCTGAGGAGAAAGCTTTCAAATAACTATATTCGCCTTGACCAAAATTGACAATCTCTCACAAATCTCAACAAATCTAGGTCAACCGGAAGCACCCTATGTATAGGTTTTGGTTCGAAAACCTATATGGTAGTTCCAGTTGACTTAGAATCACGAAATTTGGCAAAAAAGCAAGGACTGACAGCACAAATTATGGAAAAATTCTAATTCATAAAATCAGTTGAAAATTAAAGGTCGTCCCCATACATACATAGTTGACGCCAATTAAGATAGTCCTCTGAATTGTATGGGCGCTCATACAATTTAGAGGACTAGCTTAATCGGCACCAACCTCAATTAAGCTAAATAAATTAAATTGTGCTTTTGAATAAAATAAATGATTAAGTCCCAAGAAATGATTTTTTGCTGCTTTTATAGATAATGGTACAAAACCCTTCATGCGCGAGTCCGACTCGCACTTGGCCGGTTTTTATTTTTATAGAAAGCTAATTTAACTGAGTCTTAGCTATGTATGAAGACAGATCAGGTCAGCCAATCCCAAGTATATTAGCACTTTTCCATATTGGTGAATGGATCTGCGTCGATGCTCTTGCGCCATCTCATCTGTCTGGTACAGTAGTTGGGGCCGGTGCGGCGGCACGAATATGGAAGTCTCGACAGAGCTTACGTATTTGAATCATTTTGGGTCGAGACCAAGGGTCCATGGGGTACCGGGGGCCATCGCGTTTTCATTATTTCTGGGCGTCTGGTCGAAGCGACGCGGACGTGTGATCCTAGAGCTGTCGCTTAACTGAGTCAACGCATAAGCATTGCAATTCAGCGGGGCAATGCAGCCAGTGCCTTGGGGACACTTCCGCCTGGTAGTGATCTGGAGCAGTTGAGCTTTCTATAGATCGTTTGCAACGGTCTTTAGATGTTTTAACTGTTTCATCTGTATTTTATTGTAAACTAGCTGACCCGCCCGCGGCTTCGCATGCATGGTATTTCAATAAAATACATTACCCTCCTTTTGCGCACTCGGGTAAAAAGTAGCCTATGTCCCCAGGATATAATCTATCTCCTTGCCAAATTTCATCAAACAAACAGTTACTTTCGCAGTTACTATGTATGTAGGTGTTATGAATATAAACTTTCCTCTTGAATCACTTTATTTATTGCTGGAAACTGCATTAAAATCAGTTGAGTAGTTTAACAGATCTAAGCGCGAATAGACAGCGGAAGCGACTTCATTTTATACTACGTGAAGATAATTGTATATTGTTTATGTTAAGAAAGGATTTTAGCAGTAAAATGGTAATTTAATACGGGAGTTTTATATTCCGGAGATTTTTTTATCTTATTTTTTCTACTTGTACATTTATTCATTGCGCCACATTACCGAAACGTTTTGTTCAGGCTAACGTCGTAGCTAACAATTATTTTAAAAAGTCTATAAAAATAGATTTTTTTAACATGTTTTCCTTAGATAAAATAATGCATAGTTACCCTCATTTGAATTTGTGCACATTATGAAGACTCACACTGTATACAACCTGTTTTGTTATGTACCTACACACGGCTACACATCAAGCTATAAATTTCCAGTATAAGCTGACCTCTCATTCTACGAAAAGCCTACACAATGCGAGGTCAGCTTATACTGGAAATTATAGCTTGATGTGTAGCCGTCTGTACGACA
Organism: Philereme vetulata; assembly: GCA_918857605.2. Classification (NCBI taxonomy): domain Eukaryota; kingdom Metazoa; phylum Arthropoda; class Insecta; order Lepidoptera; family Geometridae; genus Philereme; species Philereme vetulata. Next base: position 7,390,798 of record OU975461.1, read on the forward strand.
TAAATTTAAAACACATCCGGAATCGTATTAACTGATTTTAGAGGTGGGTTTAATACCGTTTGCATGGATATTTATCTAGTAATCGATACATTTCCAATAAACAATTTTTAACATAAATCTTTGCGCCTTTGCAACGATGCTGCTTGGTTAGTTTAACTAGTACCTATTTAAATGATGTTTGAATATGATTTGTTTACCTATTTTATCCAGTCTGTTTCATTGATATGTTTCTGCTTTATTTGCTTGCAGTGTTGAAAAAGTAAGCAGGAAACTGACGACCGGCACCCACTGTATGCCATCAGCCACCATCGGCCCGACTGAAAAGCCGTAAGAGCTTTCTCCGATCCACCAATCTCACGAACAAAAGCCCGGCAGTAGCGAGACTTGAATTATGGTCCTTCCATCACACTGCCCCTCCTGATTATATTCCACCCGCGGAGCATCTTCCTTCCGGCTACAAGCTGCAGTGCCCAATTTAGAAGTCGCTAAACCGGTTGCGTACTCAAGTTGGCCGCTGCCGAGACATTTTAGGCAAGTGGGGATACATCGACCCATTCCGAAGCCAGTGCCACTGCGGGGCCACCACACAAACCATGGCCCACCTGCTCTCATGTCCTCTATGCCCAGCCACCTGCACATGGAATGACTTGTACCAGGCAACAGAGAGGGGTGTGGAAGTTGCTCTCTATTGGGCTAGTCTAATTTAAAAATTTAAAAGTCAAATAGCCATTGAGACGAAAGAAGAAGAAGATTGATATTTTAGTACTTGATATTAGGGTTGTTATACAATTTAAAATTAATGGTAAATGAATTTGAAAAAACCTATTTTACAACAATACTAGCCAGACCCGTGTTTTCGTTTAATGTCGTACATTACAAAACACGTAGTAGACAAATAGATAACTCTTTTTGTTACACCTACAATGGGCGCTTTATCCCGGGTTTATATTTTGTTACACCTACAATGGGCGCTTTATCCCGGGTTTATATTTTGTAACACCTACAATGGGCGCTTTATCCCGGGTTTATATTTTGTTACACCTACAATGGGCGCTTTATCCCGGGTTTATATTTTGTTACACCTACAATGGGCGCTTTATCCCGGGTTTATATTTTGTTACACCTACAATGGGCGCTTTATCCCGGGTTTATATTTTGTTACACCTACAATGGGCGCTTTATCCCGGGTTTATATTTTGTTACACCTACAATGGGCGCTTTATCCCGGGTTTATATTTTGTTACACCTACAATGGGCGCTTTATCCCGGGTTTATATTTTGTTACACCTACAATGGGCGCTTTATCTCTGGTTTATATTTTGTTACACCTACAATGGGCGCTTTATCCCGGGTTTATATTTTGTTACACCTACAATGGGCGCTTTATCCCGGGTTTATATTTTGTTACACCTACAATGGGCGCTTTATCCCGGGTTTATATTTTGTTACACCTACAATGGGCGCTTATCCCGGGTTCATATTTTGTTACACCTACAATGGGCGCTTTATCCCGGGTTTATATTTTGTTACACCTACAATGGGCGCTTTATCCCGGGTTTATATTTTGTTACACCTACAATGGGCGCTTTATCTCGGGTTTATATTTTGTTACACCTACAATGGGCGCTTTATCCCGGGTTTATATTTTGTTACACCTACAATGGGCGCTTTATCCCGGGTTTATATTTTGTTACACCTACAATGGGCGCTTTATCCCGGGTTTATATTTTGTTACACCTACAATGGGCGCTTTATCCTGGGTTTATATTTTGTTACACCTACAATGGGCGCTTTATCCCGGGTTTATATTTTGTTACACCTACAATGGGCGCTTTATCCCGGGTTTATATTTTGTGACACCTACAATGGGCGCTTTATCCCGGGTTTATATTTTGTTACACCTACAATGGGCGCTTTATCCCGGGTTTATATTTTGCGAAAGATTTACTTTCTTTAACTAACACTGGAAGAAGTTTATTTTAATCTTGCCCTATATTTTGTACTTATTTGTGTAATAGTTTAAAAACTATCACAATCCTCCAATCAAAGCAAACAACAAAAATCATATATTCGACTCTTCGATTGGCGTTTTTTATGAAACCTCTCATGCGGTTGGTGACTGCCTGTCTGATGTCCCGCAGAGATCACTCCGGGTGGCCAAATCACCACTACGCATTGACCTTCCAGCTATCAAAGCCACAGCTCATCGGGACATTAGCTGGGTTACTGCAATTGAAACATGGAAAGAAAATAAAACTAAAGCAATGAACTAAGTGACGCGAGAGACGCAAGAGGTTGCGGGTTCGATAGCGGCAAAAATGTATATAAGTAATCTATCAGTTAACTGATTCCCATAGTACACACGGCTACACATCAAGCTATACATTTTCAGTATAAGCTGACCTCGCATTGTGTAGGCTTTTCGTAGAATGAGAGGTCAGCTTATACTGGAACTGTATAGCTTGATGTGTAGCCGTATGTACCTTAATGATTTATTAACAACTAACTGGTGCCAGCGGCTTCGCCCGCGTTATTCTGTGGTGAAAAAATACATATAGGAACTTTGACACCCCATTTTTATCCCATGAGAACTGATTTATGGAATAAAAAGTAGCCTATGTGTTAATCCAATATATAATCTACGTACACACGGCTACACATCAAGTTATAATTTTCCAGTATAAGCTGACGTCGCATTGTGTAGGTTTTCGTAGAATGAGAGGTCAGCTTATACCGGAAATGTATAACTTGATGTGTAGCCGTGTGTACAAGCTCTGCTTAGTATGGGGCTAGACAACGCTGTGTGAAATGTCCAGCAATATTTATTTATTTAAGTTTAAAGCTAGGTCACCATAGGTGGCGGTTCAAGTAAAAACATACCGGAAATCAAAACCGAAGAGAAATACCGAGACAGAAAGCAGCGAGACAATCTTTGCCAGACGCGTGGTGGCGCGCGGGCTACAACATAGAAATAAGAAGTGAACCAGCTGTATCACTTTTGTGTTTCACCATACACTGTAAAACCATCAGTTACAGGTCCCATAGCGCTGGTCACCGTCCGTTGTTTCGGATTTCATCAAACCATGTCAACGAATATTTGGCCACTCCAATCACCCAAACAAAATTGAACCCTATCCCGAAAGACATACAGCGTAAAGATTGTTCGTCAAAGAAGTTTCGTCCTAGGAATTTTAGCAAGGTGTTTGATTTGGAATTTTGAGTTCTATTAAAATTGGAATAAGAGTGTCAAATTTAATATGGGTGTTGTACGATATATTTTTACGCGGGATAACGATTGTAGTTCGGTCTGCTACTGTTATTTTGTTTATGATTTCTTTTTATAGACTGCTAACTGTTCTTCACAAATTTAAATCGTTATTTTAGGATTCCGAACTATAATAGAATGAAAAACTGAACCCGTTTGGTGCGACTTTGTCCGTCCGTCCTTCTGTCACAGCTGATTATTTCAGCAAGTAATGAAGCTCTTTTTTTAAACATAAGCAAATATCTACTTATTGTAGCTGGGAGCTGTTGGGTACACAGCGCACAAGATCGGTCGCTCTGGGATTAGTTAACATTGCATACGTTACTAACCGAGATGGCGCAATCGAATTTAGACACGCGGTAGCGGGTCAAGCCAAGTTCAAGCAAAACAGGACTGGCGAGCAGCACCGTGTGTATATTACACGAACCATTTGGAGCCACTATTCACCACCTCATAACTCAAAAACTATTTCACATAAACATGTCAAATTTGGCTCATATATTGAGACTTGCGAGATACATATGTGCTCCAAATTTCATAAACAAGCCTCAAACGGTTATTTAGATATTCACATCCAAAAACTGACATTTTTATCACTGACTGACTGACCTATAGACAGATCAAAACTCTAACCCAGTTCCAGATGACCTAGAAAGTTCAAATTTGGCATCCAGATAGGTAGTTGAGTGAATACAAAGGAATGAATCAGACACTAGTAAATTTTTATCATCATCATATCAGCCGTAGGACGTCCACTGCTGGACAAAGGCCTCCCTCATTGATCTCCAGGAACTGCGGTTGGAAGCGGCCTGCATCCAACGCCGACCTGCGGTTCTTACCAAGTCGTCTGCCCATCTTGTGGGTGGACGTCCTACGCTGCGCTTGCCGGTCCGTGGCCTCCACTCGAGAACTTTTCGGCCCCATCGGCCATCTGTTCTGAGCGCTATATGGCCTGCCCATTGCCACTTCAACGTGCTAATCCGTCGGGCTATGTCGGTGACTTGAGTTCTCCTACGTATCTCCTCATTTCTGATTCGATCCCGTAGAGAAATTCCGATAAATTTTTTTCATTTTATTATAATTTTTCAATTAGCTGATTCTATTAGGAACACTTACTTATAGTGCCTGTAATGTAAGAAACGGCAATCAAAATTGATTGCTGATTAGAAAATAACAAAAAAAGACAATTATACCCGTAAACGTAGGAAAATACTGTAGATTAACAAAAACCATTTGGTGTTACTTTTAGTATGATTAAGTACCTACTAATAATTTCTGTACAAAAAGTAATGATATCCCATCAAAAACATAAATGTGAAATGAGAGCCAAGTTCAATATTATGATATATGATATATGCGTTGGTTGTTGACTTCAACGACAAAAGAAGTGAGATCTAAATGGGTGTCAAGTTCAGTGGTCAGTCCTGAAATTTATTTTTAACAACATAAAATATTTTATAACAACTTAAAATATCATTTCTGCTTATAACTTAGGATTATATACTGAAGCCTAAGGTCTGACTTGGCTAGTTGTCATATAAGAATTATATTATAGCCTTCGCAAGTTCTATAGCTGTAAGTTCACATTTTATTCTTCCAAAAATTTGGCTTGCTGGTAGAAACTAGCCATCGAACATAGGGCTCTTCCATGACTGTTTTAGTAGGTACTAAGAAGAAATTATATTTTAAATTGTTTTTATGTTGCTATAAATAAATTTCAGGACTTACCACTGAACTTGGTACTTACTCATTTAGATATCACTTCTTTTGTCGTCAACAATCATAATTTTGAACTTGGCTCTCATTTCACATTTATGGTTTAGATGGAGTTTTTCCTTTTAAGGCATGCTTATTTCCCATTATAGGTCACATAGCACACATATCAATTCGGAAAGGGATCGTCACCGTATCAACTCGAGCCGTTCAGTATTCTTTGCATGAAACTCCCTACTGCAACGCACACTAATCGTAATGGTAACGTAATCACCACGCCTGGGGACAACCTCACAACCGCGGTGCGGTGCGCTTACGGCTCGTCGTCCCCGCGCTTACGTCTCTCCGTACCCGCGCTTACGGCTAGGCGCCACCACGATTACGTCTCTCTTAAGGCAATATAGTAGCTGATTGGTCTTATTTGGAGGCTTTCTCCTCAGAGAAGAATCAGTTTTATGTGCTCAAAAAAATATATGTCATTCATTGACCTTTTATCTGCAAAGTGAACATACAAAAAAGTACTACCTGTTTATTTACTATGAGAAAATAAATAACAAACTGTAGCTGTTTTAGACTTTCAATTTGATTCAACCTCTAACCGACGTAAAATTTTGTAATTTTTCTTTCATCTAAATGTGGGCAAAGACTATACCTTCAAGTTGAACATATGATGCTGAGCTGCCACGGTTTTTCACGTGGCCATTAGTTATTTTCAATTTTTCCGAATAATTAGCGAGCGTATCCTTAGAAGGTGGTTGCGCGGGCGACAGGCGGCAGTGTACCGCTGACTGTCGTACGGGAGGGTTGTGTTCGTCTGCCTAGCGCTCACCTATTTACTGGTCGGTTAGATGCGTGTGGTGGAAGAAGCGGGGCCGAAACAATAGCTACGCCCATTCGCTCAAGATCATCGGCTACGGTTAGCGCCTTAAAGACTTTTAGACCCACTCCTCAGTCACCCTTCAGTCGCTGCGCTGCTTCATCTGTCATTACCACGCGGCCACTTCTAGCCAAGTGTCCCTTCAAAGACCATTTGACTTACATAACTCGATTCCCAATGTTATGAACTTTCAGTCATTAAGCGTACCGTGATCGGCATCAGACTAGCTAGAAACTAGCTTTCTATTAAAAAAATCCGGTTCCAAATCGGTCCATCCGTTTGGGAACTACGATGCCACAGACAGACAGACACTCTGTGTATCTGTCTGTCTGTGGCATCGTAGTTCATAGGCGTTTAACGTATAGTTACGTATAGAAACCCTCTTTTTGCGTCAGTAGTTAAAAACCAAAGACAGAATGGTTTCTTCGACTACTGTTCCTGAATTTTAAATTATAACAATTTGAACCTTATTTTTTCTGAGCACGGTTGCCGTTTATGAAAATCGATCATCTGCTGAAGATGGAGAACATCTGCAAAGAAAATAATTTTAAAAGTGTAAAGCAAGTAGTGATGTCCGATGAAATCGAAAGTCGATATAGTTTACTATAGATAATTTTCAGAATTTTATTATTTTTAAACAATAGTTTTTTTTTTCTATTCGTAGAATAATAAGATTTATAGAGGAGAATACGTTATACACAAATCGCAAAATGAGCGTGGTTGATTTTGCCATGTTTTGATAGGTAAGCCAATCAAACCAGCTACCGATGATGAATCGTTCTGATCATAAAACTATTATTGATTAAATTCAGTCAGCCCGAGACCATGACTGTTGCAACACAGCCAAAACGTCGGGATAACAAATAAAAACGGTACATATGTACCTACGCGATAAATACCCGTTTTAATCAATAATTAGTATATATTTTTAAAATGGCTTTATTTCATTTCCTTCAATTAATTTTTTTTGTTGTCTTTATCATTAGAACACTTTTTCTGTTTGAAAATTCTTTTTATGTTTTTAAGGTTTTTGTATCTTAAAAATCGCGTACGCTATGTATTTATTTTATTTATTTATTTGTCTCTCTCGGTCCTAAAGGTCTCAGCGGAAGACCAGCGCAGGTTCTAACGTCCTGCAGACGCTGAGTTGAGACCTTTTTGCAACCAATTTGTGTACCTACCTAGCTTTGAGTTTTATGTGGTTTTATATACTGTATTATTTTTTGTTAGTAGATAGTTTTGTATAATGTGTTGCAAATAAAAGATTTGATTTGATTCGATGACACAGCTGGCTAACATAGAAAACGCTCAAGTCAGTACTGGTGAGTGGACCACCAGTCGATTTTGAATGATAAATCAGTGAGTTAAAGCTCATATCACATTGAAATCCAATTTGAATGCGACAGGTTTTTCAACTGCATAGAACCAATTGACTTGTTTCCGGGAAACCGATTGAATGATTACATTTTTAATGCGAACACTAACGAGGCTGCTACGCTATGTCTAAATAAAACATATGTTATGCACTACACGCGATCTGATATCGAGGATCGAAGGCTATAAAAGAAAAAAAACAATTATGAATTTATTTTGTTGAAGCCTGTATCTGTTTAGGCTATGTACTGCTACGAGCGGGAGGTTCGGGATAAAATATTAAATACGTTATTTGTTGAGAAATTACCTATTTAAAACAAGCTTTTATAAAATTCACAATCAGAACCGCAAGCAGATTTAAATGAGCCCAAACACTAGTAGCAACACTAGTCTCTTATATGTATTCTAAATTTCAGCTCAATCGGTTGAGGGAAACGTGTTTAAATACAGTTGCAAGATTACACCCGGACAAACATACCTACATACAATAAAATGCAATAAAAATAAAAAAGCTTCATTTCTAATATGATTAAGTAGGTACATAATTATAAAAATAGACTAATATAAAAACCACAAAAAAACTTTAAAAAAACTTAATTAATTCTCTTATTTTACTCGCTGTTTGTTGTTGCGTAAGGACCGCCTGTGGCGATAAAAGCCCTCTCCAATTGACTCCACTTTGTCCGGTCTCCTGCGACTCTTTGCCATATTTTTTACGGCCACTTCTTCTATGTCATCGCTCCATCTCTTTCGAGGTCTTCCCCTTCTGTGCTTTGAACCACGGGGGTTCCAGTCGTAATTTAGCTCCATCGGTTGGTTTTTATCCTTTGCAGGTGGCCCGTCCATTTCCATTTGAGACCCAAGATCAGTCGGACTACGTCTGACTGAGCTTGCTATGATACGAACATTAGATGTTCCCACAATAGGAAGCTCAGTTCAGGGAGGCAATAAGAGGGCAGACATTTTGAGAGGAACCCTGGTGTTCAGGATACTGAAGGAGAGTATGAATTTAACATGCACATTGTTAAACGTATTATTGTAGGTAGTTCAGGAACGTTTAGTAGAATTGACTGGTCCGCTCTTCCACAAGTGGTTTTTGACGGAATAGCAATTCCATACAGCAAAACCGTTAGGAGTTAAGGTATCATCATTGACCACAACTATTCATGGAAGTCGCAACTTGAAATAACCAGTCGGAAGTTGTTTGCGTCAGCCGATTCACTAAGGAGACTACATAACAACAAGTAAGGAGTATAGGTTCAAAGTTTCAAGTTCTGCAAGTTCCGAGTGAATAGGTTCTTTCTATGCAAGCGTGCTCCACCTTCGATCACACCATCACTTACCATCAGGCGAGGTAGTGGTCAAGCGATTGATCGACATAAAAAAATAAGAAAATATAACTTTTTCGCTACGCTTTTTCTGTGAGAGGCTTCGGCGTAACGTACAAAGGTAATACTGTTGAACAAACTCTCTATCGAAGGGAAACAATACCGTAGGAGCCTCGTTTTTATATAACGGGGCTTTTAAATTTCAAGAATCTTTTATAATAAACTGTTAAAAGCCCTAATCAGTCAAAATATAGCCCAGGAAGATTGTACTCAGTTTTCATGCATATTTTCCTATTTCGGATAAAAAAAAACAACCCAAAAATCTGTCAATCCGACGTTCATTTAAAAAAATTCTACATCGTAAAATGTATTGATAAAAAACCACGAAACGCTCAGACAGAGCTCAAAGACTTGTAAACGCTCGTTACCATACATTGTACTCGGCTCATAGCACCTACAGGCTCGCTGCTTTATGATTGCAGAATAGCCCCCCTAAACCTGGCAACTTTTATTTTTACGGTCTAGTGTTGGGAGAGTATCGATGTTCTTAACCCACTTTAAACAATGTTGAAAAAATGGCGGGCAGAAAGTTGATAAGATGCGCCAAACGTTGAGGGAGAGGCTTATGTCTAAAACTGGACTAATGTGGGTAAGCTGGTGATGAGAAGTAAGGAGTTTATGTATTAAGGTATACATTTATTAACTAAAATACATACAAAACTTACACCTCAATATAAAATACAAAAGAAACAGATGATTTATAAACAACGCAAACTATCTTTAGATAGCTGAACTGCTCCAAATCACCAGGCGGAAGTAATACACTATGAGAGCTTATTCAATTGGATGGACTACTTTACTGTGCAAATGTCTTTCTTCTTAGTAGGTACTTCCTGCAGACTTCATATAGAATAATAATGATTAAAAATCCATTCCTGATTTTTGGGTCAATAGTTATAAAACCGATACCTTCCGTGCTATGCCCAGCGCGGTCTTAAATCAAGAACCTACGATGCTCGTTACATATATTTACATCGATATCGATGCACCGTTATTCCCAGCACTACGCTCTCAATTGAGTCATTAGTACAACACCCTTACTTTTTGTAGTTAATAGCAATTTCCTTGTAAAAATGGTAATAAACAAAATATAATGACCTTATCTCCACCGTTTCTTCTAGGCCACCAATCTAAGCGCGAGCACCAACTTTACGACTATGAAATTGCAATATTTTATACCTGTGCCCTACAATACAAATAGGTACTTAACGCTTTCCATATATCATCATCATATCAGCTTTTAGCCGTACACTGAACGTAGATTTCCAGAGCGAAGGATCATTGCAGCCTGCACTCAACGACTCTATGCAACCTATAAGACTATAATAGGTTGTCTTACTAAACGTCAACGCTTCTGACAGGCGGAATCATAAAACGTGGGACAAGTGACGATGATATTGCTATTTCGCTCGCTCTTGCAGCCATTACGGAAGACGTTAGTGATGCACCGTAGTGGCAGTAGCTGAAGCTCTCTCTCTCTCTCTCTCTCTTTCTCTCCGGTCTCCATGTCTTGTCTTAAATATACCAGTGAAATGTTCTTAAGTGTGATAGTTTTATTGGTTTAAAATAGTAGGTATTTAATTTTGTAATGCATGTATTTAATATGGTTTGATTTGAACAATATTTGTGTTTGTCTTATTATGGCTACCCTTGATCAAGAGGTACGTGAGGTAATATAAACTGGACGCAGCGGAAGACCAGCGCTGCGGCATATTAAAATACCGTAGCATCATGCTGAGCTGAGTACCAATTCATCTCCACACAGAGCTTTAAAGTTTGTTAGTTTGTTAGTGCTTAGGTTAGATTTTATTGTTGTTGTGTTTTATTTTCCTTTAATACTGTGTGGTTGTTGAGTAAAATGTTTTCTTTCTTTCTTTCTTTCACCCAGTACCTATCGATAACAGTAATTAGCAGTAATCGTATTAAAATGAAAACAAACATGTTTATTGGTTGGCCCCGTATGCCACAAGTCTAGGCGGATACGATAGTAAGGACTGCGCTTTCCAGCGCATGGTCTCCACTCGATCTACTGAGTAACGATTGAAGTTGATATGAACAGTGCCCGCAGATCGATTACGAAACTCGCGACAGGTTTGCAACAGGCGTAAATCTCGCAATCATCGCTGTCAAACGTCAATTTTGTATTTGTTAACAGCAGCTACAAAACAATCAGCAATCGACCACTAGGTCGCCCTCTGCTGTGAACTAAAAAGTGCATTCACTTGACAGCAATAAGACAGCGATTTGAATTGTCAATTAACAACAACCCCAGCAGCTGTTTTTTGGCATTTGCTTTATGGTTGCTAAGAAGTGTGTTGTGTCTGTCATAGGGGGGGTTTTGCCATAATCACCACGCTTGGCAGGCGGCTTGGTGATCGCAGTGGTTGGTGTTTAGTACACAGAAGAATGCTGCTGCCCATTCCCTGGAACAACTCCCTTTGCCGGCTCACACGGCTCCCGCGGGATGAGAAGGGGTGGCCCTATTATTACGCCGGGACCACACGGCAAATATCCATGTTGCGCCCGTACCGGTAGTTGTTGGGGGCGATACTCTCGAAGTTGTCGACGAATATGTATACCTAGGACAAACTGTCCAATTAGGTAAGTCCAACTTCGACAAAGAGGTCGCACGAAGAATCCAACTCGGCTGGGCAGCGTTCGGGAAACTTCGCGATATCTTCTCGTCTAAAATTCCCCAGAGCCTGAAGACTAAAGTCTTCAACCAGTGTGTGTTGCCAGTGATGACCTATGTCACTGAAACGTGGTCCTTTACTCATGGCCTCATGACCAAGCTCAAGGTCGCTCAACGAGCTATGGAGAGGGCTATGCTCGGGGTTTCTTTGCGTGACAAAATCCGCAATGAGGAAATCCGCAGAAGAACTAAAGTTGCCGACATAGCTCTCAAAATTAGCAAGTTGAAGTGGCAATGGGCAGGCCACATCGCTCGTAGAACCGATAACCGTTGGGGAAGAAAGGTTCTCGAGTGGAGACCACGGACTGGAAGACGCAGCGTAGGCCGGCCCCCCACAAGGTGGATCGACGATCTAGTAAGAATCGCGGGGAGCCGTTGGGCGCAAACGGCTACCAACCGCTCGTTGTGGCGATCTAAGGGGGAGGCCTATGTTCAGCAGTGGACGTCTTCCGGCTGATGATGATGATGATGATGCTAAGAAGTTACCTAATGAATTAATTTTTAAGTGAATTGAGAATGCCTGCCTGTGTGAGTCCATGAAAATAATAAAAAATCCCTAAAACATTATGTGAAACGCTCTGATTTTATAGTGAAACAATACAAATCTAGGCAAGTTGCAGTTTCTAGCAATTTAATAATAGGTATTCAATAAATTATACGCAATCTAAAAATAAATTAATGTTTGTTGTAGTTTTAAAGATGTGGCACGCGCTGTCTTACTAATCGAGGCTCTTGATGTCGAAGATAGGAGAGATGAACTTCTTGAGAGGGCTCGTTTGCGGCGAAATCTCAGAGATCAAGCGAATCCTTTGGCATTGTCAGATACTGAGTTTAGAGCCTATTATAGGTTCTCTAAAGAGTTATTCTTACAACTGTGCCATTAACTCAAACCATATATGCCTACAAAGCGAAATCAGCAAGAATCACATAGGGATCATGCATGTTGAGGGCCAGATGCTGCAAAATGGCCGTCGACAAGTTTCTATTACTGTTCAGAGGTTGTGGAATAACAGAACATAGCTCTGCACCACTATTTGTGGCGTTAATTGGGGTTTTTTCATGTCTTCTTTATTTTATTAAATACTAACTTCTGCTTGCGGCTTCGTCCGCGTGGTACCTGAATAAAATATATAGCCTATGTCCTATTCCTAGGCTAGAACTATATTTCTGGAAAATTTCAGCTCAATCTGTTCGTTTGTGTTGACATGAAGGAGTAACAAACTTTCGCATTTACTGAGAATGTAGTTTAATTGTATGTGTAGTTCTGCGTGAATATTAGTAAATAAATAGTACTTAGTAAATAGAATGTATATCTTATGTTTATACCTACTGTATAATATCAACTTATTATTTTTTTGCAGCGCCTGTGCGACAGAGAGAGATGCCTCCGCCTGCAGGTGCGCGGCTACGGCTTGCGTTCGCGCCGCCTCTGCTGTCATAACGGCGGCATCAGCCAGCTTGCCCTCTGCATCAACTCATCTCTGCTCCAATTCAACCACCCACGATGGACTAACTATTTGCTCTGTAAAATATTAAAATAAATTAGGACAGCCGTTGATGACAATAGTACTTTTCATGAGTAAACATACCGAAATAAATATACCGAAATAATAAGACTTACTAGTCCTAACAGGTGCCTTCGTGACACGGTTGCTGTTTTGGTTTCTGGACCCTCGTGGGTGTCGAGAAAGTGGGCCTTCTGGAAACAACTAAATAATATAAATAGTGTAGGTACATTTTGTAAGATGTACGAATTCAACTTCGTGCCTTATCAGTTTGAAAAAAATTACTTTGCGTTAGTTTTCGGCAACAAGTTAATATTATTTAATAATAATAGGGCTGTGTTTAAAACATGTTGAATTAGTTATTTTCATAACCCACCATGGAATTTCCTAGGTGTTAAAGGTGGATGTGTGGAGCTGCTGCAGTCGCATGGTTGTATCTAAAAATTATAGAAGAAAAATATTAGGATCTAATAATTATGCAGACACCAAATGAGTTAAGTTATAAAAGTGAGAAAATCAACTTACAAACTCTACTGGTATGCCCTCTGATAGATGGAGACTGGAAGCTTGCTGGCGGTGGTAATTCTAAGTCAAAATAAAATCACAAGATTAGGAAACAAACAGACAGTTGAACTACTAAATAACTAATACATTTTGTCATAATCCTATGATGAAAATCACTATGCAAATATGATGTTTTTTACCTGTATTAACTACCACTTCATCGTGGTAATCAATAAGGTTACTCCCAATCTCCAAAATACTTGAACTGAAAGTAGTAGGTACTTGTACTTTGAGTTAGCTGAGTTTGAGATGGCTGAAATAGACAGATAAGATTTTTTTAAATCATTGAGTCTCACACACCTTACTAGGTATTAAATTAAATTTCTATTGTAGTATGGAATGAAGTGTTAAATTAAAAGTAGGGAAATTAAAGTAAAGCTTACAAATGCAGGAACCCTGTGACCCGAGGGAGGAACCCGAGCGGTGTATGAATTCTTTTTTTGCATTTAGATCTCATGCTCATGTATCATGCTTGTTACAAAAACTGTTTTCTTCTTATTTTCTTAGTACTGGGCGGACTTGAAGTTTAAGGCTAAAAATAGGGCCGCCTTAAGAAGACGCGAAGCTTCTGGCACTAGTGGTGGGCCAGCTGCCCTTGACGAATTGTCGGAAACGGATCGAAAGATCCTATAGCTATAATCGGCAAACGCTTAAACCAAATTTGTGATACTCTCACAGACACTGCACTAGGTCCATAAACATCGCAATTTTTTTTCGCGGCTTGCGTTGCATTTTTACCTTTTTTGTAGTAAAATTTTAAAATGTATCGAATTTCTTCATCATATTCACTCATCTTTACAGTACGAAAAATAAATAAAAATCACACATTTTCCTAATTTGGATTTGGAATTATCTTCTTTAAAATTTAAACTTTGAATGATACCAAAACCAGCCAGATACAAATAGAAAAGAGATCTTATTAATCATAATCATAATCATTTATTTGGTAAGAATATTACACGTCATAATTAATTCGGTACACACTGTACACATTTAGTATACAATATTCCTACAATATTGATTATATTCAAAATATAAAATAATAAAAGTTATTTAAAATAATAATAAAATATAAACAAATTTGGATATTAATAAAGAATTACACAAGTCAAATAAATATATTAATAATACAATATAAATAGTTATACAACATAATCAATAAGGTAGTCAATATAAAAACAGTCAATATCCAATAGTCCAATAAAATTATAGTATCTATTATTTCGTCATGTCAATAAACTCCTCATAACTGTAGAAGGTGTTACTCAGGAGCCAGCGCTTCAGTTTGAGTTTAAATGTATAGCAACTGGTTGCCTCAGTTACAGTACAGGGTAGTCTGTTATATACTGTCGGTCCCATTACATGCGTTAGCTTATCCGACTTGGCCAAGGTACGGGACACGGTAGCAAGCCTGTCAGCTCTCCGAGTGTTGTACGGATGCCTATCCCTGTTCTTGCTGAACAGTTCTAGGTTAGACCGCACAAAGACAGCAACCTGGAATATGACGATAGAAGGGAGCGTCAATATTTCAAGTTCTTGAAAATACGGTCTCACGGAGGTATCCTGCGGTATTCTGACCATTGCTCTCACGGCTCGCTTCTGCATGCGGAAAGCACGCTGCCAGTCAGCTGCGCGCCCCCACAGTTCCACCCCGTATTGAAGGAGCGAATGGACAGTGGCAAAGTAACAGGAGCGAACCACGTGACCAGGCAAGAAACGAGACAGTCGCCCTAACGCATAGCATGCTCCACCCAGTTTTCCACATACCTTATCAATATGGGATTCCCAAGTGAGCGTCCTGTCGAGTTCGAAATCCAGAAACGTGTATTACAAGTTCATACATACTATAATGCGAAAAGACTTTTTCCCCAACCTATTATAACAAAGTTTTAAACTACTATATACAGGTGACGGGACGAGCTGGACATTTGTGAGATGGGCAAACGGTGGCACTGGATCGTTTTGAGTGTCTGAAATGGGGGGAGGCCTTTTGTATTTTATTGCATTATATTCATTTATTTCAGGTAATCAGAATCTATAACCACAATGCACAATAAATTATATCAAATTAAATTTAAATGTATACAATCAAACAAATTAAATCAATAATATAATGATTAAAAAATATATAAATAAAAATTAAGTAAAATTATGTATCGGTGTACGCACATGCTGGAGCAACACACCGGATGAAATGTGTCCATATAGGAGACACACAACGCCCTGCCACAGTTTGTAGGATGGTGTTCAGGCTGGCTCGCGTCCTCAAAACACAAAAACGCAATCCACAAAACAGATTACAATCCACTCAGCACTAATTAAACCAAACATACAATTCTAGATCTAGATTGTAATCAAATATGTGAATACGATAAAAAAGTATAGCAAGCATTAAAATTATATTACCCTAAAACTAGAAACCGCAAATTTAGACAAGACATAATTTATTTAATAAAAGCATTCAGACAGTTAAACAACATTACATATTTTACTTAGAAAACTTTCGTGATGGATTTCAATCAACATTATAGGTATAAATACGGGATTTATCACGTACCGTCTTATCGGTGTTTCGACTACTAGGTTGACTGAACACATACCTGCAATGAAGAATGTCGACTCAAACAATTCTGCAGTGGTGGAACATTCCCTAGATTCTGATTCGACGCACTACATACGTTTCGACAAGGCCCGGGTTTAAGCGAGAGAGAAGTTCTTCGTTCCTCGCAAGATCCGAGAGGCGATAGAAATAATACGTGTGCTGAACTTTAACAGAGATAGAGGATGGGTTCTACCGCCAACCTGTAGGTCATATCTTCATGATGCAAGTGACAGAAGAGTGAGTGAACCTGGTAGAGACATAGTTAGTGTTGTGTGTTTGCCTGTACCAAGAAATACCGAAGAGAGCAGCAGTGATGATAATGATGATGATACAGCCGGTCAACACGCTATGCTTTCGTTGACCCAATCCCCACCAGCCCGCCCGTCCACTCGCGCGCAGAGGGCAGCGGCGCGCAGTGCGAGACGAGACGTTATTCGGAGCGGATCGTACTCACCCTGATGAATGTCCGAAAACATTGTCGGTCGAAACACCGATAAGACGGTACGTGATAAATTCCGTATTTATAATAAACATTACATATTTTCGCTATATTAATAAAGAAGCAGGAATTTATAGATGTACGGGTGTGTTTAAACCTACGGGTATTAGTACCAAAGATCATCTCCAAGATCCAAAGATCATTAGTGCTCACCAAAGGTGTTGTGTTCTTCCGAATGATGACATGAATGGCATCAGTTTGATACTGAGGCACTACAAAAACGGGGGAGCCTCAACATAAAGGTATTGTTATACTGGACTCGGAGGGCATCCAGCGATTTTTTGGTGTAGTTTACCCATAGATTACCCGTGTACAGACTCTGACAATATGCCTTAAAAAGTGTGACTTTAACTTCGTCAGAGCACCGGGCGAATCTACTTTGCCCAACAATGGAACAATATGGGCTTCTTCTTCTTTAGTGTCAATCTCTCAATACTATACCCTTTTTGACCAGTACGCCGCCACGTTCATGGCAGCGTCCGAGCAGGTCATCAGTATCGTGCAGGTGGTTAGGGCAGGATGGGCAAGACAGGACGTGTGCCAGTGTTTGGAGCAAGGCACCACGTTGGCATTGCGTCGCCGATTTGTCTATAATACCCCATTTACTAAGATTACACCTGCAGAGGCCGACTTGGGCACGCAGTCTGTTGAGGGCTGTTAATATGGGCTAATAGTAATACTACCCGTGCGCGATAAGTTGGGACCTGAGCGCGGTGACGTCATATTGGCGTGTTTGTACCGCCCGCAAAAAAGCGAACATAACAAGCAGCCGCCCGCGGCTTCGTCTTTGTTTTTTTTAACCTAATTTATTATGTTACTCAGGGAGGACGCTGCTTTTTATCTAATCTTTTTTACACTATTTGAATAAAATAAAAATACAATGTTTAAGTTTATTATTACAAAACTGTTTGTTCCGTTTTTCGTTTTCAAAAAACTCTAACACTTTTAACACGAGGTTTTTTTCTCCGCTATGCAAAGGTTTACCCTTCATAATGATAACAAAAACACTTAACAAGAACTATAACAACAAAAACTACAACAGCAAAACAATGACACAAACTATAACATCAAAAACTACAACAACATAACAATAACACAAACGAAAACTAAAAGAATTCCAGAGCGCGTCGTTACGTGACGTAGGCCAGTACGAGACTAAAAACCCTAGTAAAAAATAGTGATGCGAACGGTACAATACGGGCGCCATCGGGGAAGTGCAGGGGAAGCGGTCGGGGAGTCGCATTCCTAGCAGGTCCCAAGTTATCGCGCACGAGTAATAGTAAACTATTATAATCGCATAAAAATGATATGTTTATTATGCTAATAACTAAGGGCGACTTGCGTAACGATGCCTAAACGTATTTAGTGGTTATTTATGTTCTCATATATAGATATGAGAGCTGTCAAATCATACAAATAAGTCAAATTTTAAGGCGGGGAAGTTTGAAGGGTGACGACTTTTAGGTTTTTTATAACAACTGTATCTCTACTGTAATGTTAAATATGCACAAAAAAAACATATTTTATTAAAACTGAACATATAATCTACCGCTTTGTGAAGATAGAAATGCGAATAATAATACTTTTCTCGATAAAAAAAATCATAAAGTTGACACTAAATTGATATTTAAACGGTCGATATTAAGAGGTTTCTTCTTGAAATCATGTCAAATTTATACCAAAAGATAGAGCTTATAATTAACTAAGGAATTGTAAAAAACAATATGTAATTCAGTTATTATTAATCTCTGTGAAAGAAAACAATCAAAACCTACTCGTTCAGGCGCTCGCGCCAGGCGGTCAGTGCCCGTTGAGACGTCTTCGAGGTCGGACGCACGCCGTTTGTCTCCCGAAAATTCCCCCGCGTTTCAAATTAGTGCAGTGCAGATACGTTTAGATTGGCGGGGCCTGAGGTAGCGTAAAATACCTAAAGTTCCGAAACAAGCCCGCCTTAACATGTTTAGGGCCGGTTGTTGGAAGGATGATTAACTCGAAAATCAGTTGACCATGGGTCAAACCTCTTGTCAAGTGCCAATTGGGTTGCTGAAACGTATTTTTCCTCATTTGATTTTAATCAGAGATTATTTAATCAGATTAACCATTCAGTTATAAGAATCTCTTGTCAAACGTGAAAATGGGTTGCAGGAACGCTGATTAGACTTTTTTCGGTTCGTTTTTTAGTCGCTAAATACGTTTAGGGGTCGTTGTGCAAGCTGGGCTATACAGATAAAGTACCTACATATATGCCAAACATAGTAGGAGTAAGTTATACTTATCATTTTAATATGTAGCCACACATCACACTAATATTATAAATGCGAAATTTTGGATGTTTGTTTATTTATTTTTTTCGAGAAATCTTTTTATGTTTTGAGAAACTGTCATTTGAATATGGTCAGTATTATTACCCAAACACCCTGTATATTACCTTTTAATCTCTTACCTTATCTGTGGACTCTTAATTGTCCTTCTTATAATAAGTAGCATTTATTAGGGTTCCGTACCCAAAGGGTAAAACGGCACCCTATTACTGAGTCTCCGCTGTTTGTCTGTCTATCTGTCCGTCTGTAACCAGGCTGTATCTCATGAACCGTGATAGTTAGACAGTTGAAATTTTACGGATGATGTATTTTTGTTGCCGCTATAACAACAAATACTACAAGCAGAATAAAATAAATATTAAAGTGGGTCTCCCATACAACAAACGTGATTTTTTTGCTCGTTTTAGCTCGATATTGATAACGGCAACAGGTAGACGCTTGAAATGTTCACAGAACATTCAGTTATATGTTTACTTTAAAAATAAATAATTAAATTAAAATAAAACAAATATTTAACTGGGGCTCCCTTTTTATAGATAACCCTTTGTGCGCGAGTCCGACTCGCACTTGGCCGGTTATATTGTTGTTTATTTTCTGCTCAAATAGCTTTTCTGTAACCTAGCTGTAAGTTTTCTTAAAATTCTAAAAATAAATAAATTTCATCTTCATTATTAAATTCCAAGCGATCTCGCTACGTAAGCTCATATCCGCCATCATAGATTTTCAGCAGAAACGATTTTGTGCAGCCAACAACGCCTCTTAGCAACCATCCTACATCCATCAGGTCGTCTTTCCATCTAGTGGGGGGCCGTCCTGCGCTGCGCTTTCCTATGTGTGGTGTTTGGAAGAGGGATTTGGAGGTATGTCAAAGTACTTCTTAGTATTGCGTTTTACTGTCCAGGCTGCTCGGCTGTGGAATGCTCTGCCCGAAGAAATCAGACGGTCATCCTCCTTACACACCTTCAAGTTGAACGTGAAACAACACTACCTGACGATGTCATCTTCCCAGCGTTATTTATTTACTTACCCTTTGAAAACCTACGCGTGCAAAGCTACGGATTGGTCAGCTACCAATCCGCAGCTTTGCACTCGTAGGTTTTCAATAAATCATTACCCTCCTTCTGCGCAGTTGGGTAAAAAGTATCCTATATCACCCGGGGATAGTGTAGCTTCCCAACAGTGAAATATTTTTTTAAATCGGTTTAGTAGTTTTTGAGTTTATTCATTACAAACATACACATAAAAATACAAATCTTTCTTCTTTATAATATTGGTATAGATTTAAGTATTTTATCTGTTAGTATATTATGTATATACCCATATATTAGTCTATTTTATAAGTATTAGGATTTTTTTTAAAGTATTAGCATAAAATATAACTGAAAAAGTTTACTTAGACTGGTATGCGTTAGGACATAATGTAGGTAGGTACGTGGATAGAACTTTCCTATGTCGAGAGAAGCTCCATCCACGCACCCACGTAAAGGTTTATGATTCTAAAACAATAAGAACCCAGAAGTGAAAATAATTTAAAAAAAAAAAGTAGGTAATTAAAACTGTATCATATTTTTTAGTATACCTAAGAATATATGTGTACCTAAATGTGTCATCGAAAGCACACCGCACTCCGTATCTTCGTAAATATCGCTCCATCCAAAGGTTGCCTGGAAGAGATCGCTTTCAGCGATAAGACCGCCCATTATATTGTCTTATTTATTCTAGCTTAGTACTTATTTTTGTATTATTTCTATTTGTGTGGTAATTTAATAAAGAGTTATCTATCTATCTGTTATCTTTGGAACCATCTCCACTCATTTATTATTTTCGAGTCTAAGCACCAAATCGTCACAGATTGGAACTCAAGCAAAAGTTATATAGGTCACATTAATTAGGTTCCCAGATTTTCTATATCAAACCGCAAAGATTTCTACGATAAATATAAAGAACTACGGCTTTAAATGTAAGTATGAGTCGTGCACAAAGAAAATAAGGGTTATTTTTTGATGATAGTCAAGCCCTTGACCACTACCTCACCTGATGGTAAGTGAAGGTGTGATCGAAGATTGGAGCACGCTTGCCTAGAAAGAACCTATTCACTCTGGACTTGAAGACTCCAAGATTATACTGGTTTGGAAAAATATACGCCGGAAGTGTGTTCCACTCCTTTTGTGCTAACAGGAAATGTTGAAGCATATCGTTTGGTACGGCAAGGTGGTATGCCGACCAGTATGGGTGGTACGTCTCGGTACGTCTGCTTGTACGGTTTAGTTACTTTGTTTTTATGTAATCGAACTTTGACGAAATTCACAGGTTACACCAGTACCCCCCCCCCCCCCCCCCCCCACATTGCTGAAATTTGGTACAAGTACAGGGAAAGTCTGAAATCTAGAATGACTGCAATTGCTACCCTAAAAAAGTTGGCGGTAAAATAAAAAAGGAATGAAACTGTGGGTCATATAATTTGGTCGTGCATTTCGTGGATACTTTACACACTAAAACACACAAATAAAAATAAGGTTGTAGAAAATTGGTAAATTATTTTGTAAAACTCATAATTCATTGACGTCATAGTCCGCTTTACGTGACTATTTCATCCACAGAGCAGGAAAATGGTTGAGCTTGTAACATACAAATACATTTATTTACTAAGAGTTTACAAAAAATATAAGTGTAGACTTAAGTTGCTAATGGTCCCCGCACTAGGTCTAGCCTGTATCGCGAAAAACCGGATTACAATGAAAACGCTTACCGTCTATTAACAAATAACAAAATAAGAATTTAGGTACAAGATTTTTTTTCCTAATCTATCTCGTCCCACTGCTGGGTAAAGGTCTCCCCCCAAGTCCCTCCAAGCATCCCTATCTGTCGCTATTTCCCACCATCCTCTTTGGAAGGTGTCGAAATCGTCCAGGCAATGTTGCACATTGGCGGGACGATTTCGATATGGGCCCATTTCTCGGAGTGCATTCGGGCAACGTGGCCCGCCCATTCCCACTTAAGTCCAGCCGATCTCTTCCCTACATCTGCAATGCCGGTAAGTGAGCGCAGCATGGTGTTACGCACTCACACACACGTTTAAACCCGAGAATGCAGCGCTCCATTGCCCTTCGACAATTCTTGAGCTTTGACTTTTGGGCTTCAATCAGAGACCATGTCTGCGCACCGTAAGTTAGGATGGGCAGGATACACATGTCGATGAGTTGGCGCTTAAGTGTCAGAGGAAGGTCACCCTTCATGTACTCCTTCATGGACCATTAGCTCTTCCAGGCATTCTCGATACGGCGATCGATTTCCTTATCTTGCCTGTTTCCGAAGCTAGCTAATTGGCCCAAGTAAATATACTCATCGACATACTGTATTACCTGTCCATCTACCTCGACCTTACGTTTCGTGTTGTTTGACATGATCTTCATCTTCAACTGGTTCATTCGAAGCCCAACCTCAAGACTTGCCGCGCTCAGATCTTGGAGCATTTGTTGTAGTTCTAGAGGAGTAGGTGTAAAAAGTACTATGTCGTCCGCAAACCGCAAATTTGTCAGGCGTTTGCCTCCGATAACAATTCACCTTGTGGAAGAATCCCTTTGTACAAGAAATTATTAAAATTTAAAATTAACACACATAATGAAAAATCAAAACACTAAATACAGTTGATATCAGCTTATAGAGGAGGAAAACCCTCCGTCAGAATTAACACTAGTTAATTCTAGATCAATATTTCGACACGACGATATTCCTATGTTGTATTATTTGGTTCTGTTGTTCATTGGTATACTAGTAGCATTTTGTCACCGAAGGTTCATGGGCGGGACACTTGGCTAGACGTGGTGATGACATATGGAGCAGGGCAGTGACTGAATGGTGGCCGAGGAGCGGGTATAGAAGGGTGAGACGTCCGGCAGCGAGATGGGTGGACGACATCGTAATGGTCGCGGGCCGTCAGTGGGTGAGACTAGCGCAGGATCGTGGTGGATGGCACAAACTTGACTCAGCAGTGTGTGAAGTCAGGATGTGGATAATGATGATGATTTTGACACCTGTCAAATCCGACCTATATAGTAAACTAGCGATCCGCCCCGGCGTCGCACGGGTGCAATGCTGATACTAAATATACTACAGAATGTCTATATATATATATTAATTGTATGTTTGTATATATTATATATATATATATATATATATGCATAATTATATATATATATTATTATATAATGCATAATGTATTTAAGGTACTTATTTGGATATGGATTAATGCTGTATTGCTTAAATCGCTTCTTAAATAAGCCATTATTTCTCGTAAAAAGTAAAGGGAAAAAATGGTTATTGTGGGTTATCTCTAAGAGATAGACATATCTATACCATCGCGCATTTTTTTGTAGACCTTTTTAAGGTGTACAATACTGTAGTACAATATTTTGATCTATCTCGTAGGGTTCCGCCAGCGTTTGCAATGTAAGCGTAAAAACATGTGTTTATTTACGACATCACATTAGAAACCTCTAAAGTTATCAGTGGTTATATCTACTATATTATGCATGTATTATATGTACATATAACCCTTCCTCTTGAATCATTCTATCTAATAAAAAAAATCGCATCAAAATCCGTTGCGTTGTTTAAAGATCTAAGCATACATAGGGGCAGATAGCGGCAAGCGACTTTGTTTTATACTATGTGGTGATGATGATAGTGATTACGTCCAGGTACGGGTAATAAGTTGTCTCTACGAAGGGCAGTTTATCCGCCCTACGGCAACCGCCCAAGGAATTTCGTTAATATTACGATCTGCTCACGGACTGACAAGCGGACATAGGGATTTTTAACATTTTTATGCGGAACACCTTCCTGCTAAATTATGCTTTAATATCAGGATTTTATCCCACGTTTATGAGGAAATTGAAATGTGGTCGTAAAACTGAGTCGTATCATCATTTGCATTGAAGATGTTAGGTGAGTCGCTCACAGAATTGTCACGGCAGTTTCACGGCAACCGACGTCATATTAAAAAAACCGGCCTACTCCACAACTAACCAAAGTGCTAGTTGGCCTCGCGCACGAAGGGTTCCATACCATACATTATCTATAAAAACGGCAAAAAAATCACGTTTGTTGTATGGGAGCCCCCCTTAAATATTAATTTAATTATTTATTTTTAAAGTGAATATATAGGTAACTAAATAATCTGTGAATATTTTAAGCATCTACCTGTTGACGTTATCAATATCGAGAAAAAAAATTACGTTTGTACAACATACGTGATTTTTTTGCCCGTTAAATATTTATTTTATTCTGTTTTTAGTAATTGTTTTTTTAGCGGCAACAGAAATACATCATCTGTTAAAATTTCAACTGTCTAACTATCACGGTTCATGAGATACAGCCTGGTGACAGATGGACAGACGGACAGACAGACAGCGCAGCCTCAGTAATAGGGTGCCGTTTTACCCTTAGGGTACGGAACTCTAAAATACTTTTTTTAAAATGCTTCTTTTACTGTCCAGGCTGTTCAGCTGTGGAATGCTCTGCCCGAAGAAGTAAGACGGTCATCGTCCTTACACTTCTTCAAATTGAAGGTGAAACATCATTACCTGACGATGTCATCTTCCTAGCGTTATTTATTTACTATTTATGTACTTATTTTATCTGTTAGTATAGTTTGCTATATGTATATACCTATATATTAGTCTATTTTATAAGTATATTAAGTATTAGGATTAAAACTTCATATTATTATTATATCTTAGAATATATTATGTGTAAATGTAATGTATCCGCTAAAGTACGCCGCACTCCGTAATTTTTAAAAATTTCGCTCCATCCAAAGGTTGCCTGGAAGAGATCGCTTTTAGCGATAAGGCCGCCCATTGTATTGCCTTATTTATTTTAACCCAGTACTTATTTTTTTTATTATTTCTGTTTGTGTGGTAATTCAATAAAGAGTTATCTATCTATCTATCTATCTATTATGAAAAATGAAATGAATGATGAAATACATTTGAGAGGGGACAAATGCTACTTAAAATACCCCAGGACAGGGGACCAGTGGGAATAACCCGCAAAGTCAACACACAGAAAAGGAAAAGGTAATTTAGATGCATTTGTCATAATGCCTAGTTTACACGAGCTTAGTACTAATCATTAGTACCAAGCTGTTTAGTGGCAAGTGAGAGATTTTACTAATACGAAGCACTAAACTCGACTAATCAGCATGTTAACACGTAAGGTGTTAGTGATATGTACTAACTATTAGCCGCTTAGCTCGTGTAAACTAGGCATAAGAAATATAAGTAAATACCTATGAGTAGTTATGTCTAAGCCTCGAAAGGCCTAACATAGAATCACACTATCACACTAATATTATAAATGCGAATGTTTGGATGTTTGTTTGTTACTTACTCACGTCGCAACGGCTAAAACGATTTCGATGAAATTTGGTATGTACGTAGATTATAACCTGGATCACCACATAGGCTACCATTTATCCCATAAATCAGTTCCGATGGGATAAAATTGGGATGTCCAAATTTATACATATATGTATTTTGCACCCCCAGAACAACGCGGGCGATGCCGCTGGCAACAACTAGTAATTAATAATTCTACGTACAGACGACTTCACTTCGCAATTACAATCACTTTATTCACACCTCTTATGTTATGGCTAGACTTATCGAAAGTAAGGTAAGTGTCACGTTTTCACGACCGATTTCGATGAAATTTGCCAAACAAATAGATTATAACCAGGATTGGAACACAGGCTACTTTGTACTCGACTGCGCAGAAAGACAGTAATGTTTTTATTAAAAAATCACGCGTGGAAGCCTCGGGCGTGTCAGCTACTACTCCGTATATGGATAAATAAGTAAGTCTTGAAGCCAGCCCTTACAACGCTGCCTGCTTAGAATTTCTTTTAAATTGACGAACTTCGTGGCGCAGTTGACGAATAGTCGGTTGATACCCGGGAGATAGCGGGTTTTATTCCCGCCACAGAACAACTGTTTACATGATCTACAGATAATTGGTACCATATACATACCGCTACATGGTAGAAATACCTCCCATTCGCACAAAGCGTTTCACTTCGACCTTTATTATGCGCACCGCCAAAGAGTGGAACGCCTTGCCAGAGTCTGTGTTTCCTGATAGCTACAACCTGGGTATCGTTAAGTCGCGAGTGAATAGGTTTCTTCTAGGCAAGCGTGTACCATCGTAGACTGCATCATCGCTTACCATCAGGCGAGATCGTGGTCAAATGCAAGTCCAAATGTATAAAAGATGATGAAAGGTGTATAACAATAAAAAAATATTTGTTCCGGGACTTGATGTTTATATATATTATATATTTACAAAAATAAATAAAGTATGTAAGTATTCTATCAGTTATCTGGTTCCCATAGTACAAGTGAAATGTCCAGCAATATTTATTATTGTTATTAAATCCATTTACCGTACTTATTCTGTGTTTCGCGGCACCAGAACATGTTCCTTGAGGTGACACACACAAGGCCACAGAAAATCACGTATTAACGATGGACGGACCTAGAACAAAAAAAATGTTGATAATAAATCACTTTAGGTGACTAATTTCTAAAACGTTATGTCTTGAGAATCTGTTTTTAGCAAAAAGCATAAGCAAGATAGTTGACATTGATATCAAGTGCAAGTGCGAGTCAAACTCGCGCCCGAAGGGTTCTGTACCATTATCTATAAAAACGGCAAACAAATCACGGTTGTTGTATGGGAGCTCTCCTTAAATATCTGTATTATTTTAATTTAATTTTTTTTTAAGTGAATAGAAAACTAAATATTCTGTGAATATTTCAAGCGTCTATCTGTTGCCGTTATCAATATCTAGCTAAAACGAGCAATAAAAATCACGTTTGTTTTATGGGAGCCTCCCTTTAATATTTATTTTAGTATTTGTTGCTATAGCGGCAACAGAAATACATCATCTGTAAAAAAATCAACTGTCTAACTATCACGATTCATGACATGCACGACAAACGAACAGACAGACAGCGGAGCCTCAGTAATAGGGTGCCATTTGACTATTTTGGTACGGAACCCTAAAAAAACTATAGATACTTCTCGTTCTATGTGCGACTGGCAGCAACAGTTTTACGGCATAATATAACTAAATAGCTAATCTAGCAGAATAAAGCTTTGAAATTCATGAAACTGCAGCTATCTATCAAGAATGATATAAAATAAACAGGAACGGGATGGAGTGGTCAGCATTATCTGACGAAACGAGGACAACAATCCAGGAAATGCTTCATTAACTTTACTTGGTGCTGTACAGTTCAAAAATATCCGTGTTTATCACACTATCACAGTAATAAAAACCACTACACTAACATACTAATCACACTACACACTAATTACACTATCACACTTTTAATAACCACTACTGCTCTACGAGATACAGTCTCAAATTAGTTCGGGAGGCAGGGTCTTATCGAGCTTGTCACTTCATACATGTAACTAATCTGATAAATACAGAAATTTAATATATAAATTGTAAAATTTAAGCACAATTGTTTAAGTAATGTTCTCTTTAATAATTATTCTTAAATCTATAATCTTTAATATAAAAATGAATAGCAAAATGTGTTGGTAAGCGCATAACTCAACAACGCCTGGACCAATTTGGCCAATTCTTTTTTGTTGTATTTCTTATTGTCAAGAGAAGGTTCTTATGAAAGAAAAAATTAAGAAAACTGCGCGCAAAATTAGAAAATTTAAGAATACTTAACCACCATACAAAATTATTTATAATCTAACCTTAGCGCTTGTATAATGTAACCTTATGACGTTTGACATAGAATTGACAGGATGCGTGCTGCAAATATCGTCAGAGGATGTAAAAAAAATGAATATCGTTTGAAACAGATGCTTCGGTAAGAGTTATCCCGAGATATATTGTCTATATATATAAAAATTAATTGCTGTTAGTAGGGGAGTATTGGGGGGCCTGCATCACATCTCTCTCGCTTCGCTCGAGCGATGTGATGCAGGACCCCAATGCTCCTATGGTAATCTGTTTGTGTCGCGATGCGCGATGCAAATGATGCAAACTTGCGAGAGAGATGTGAGGCAGCTCCCCCAATCTTCCTATGGTAACCTGTTTGTGCCACGATTTGCACCGGCACGTTCGACATGCAACACAGAGATGCGCGATGCAAATGATGCAACCTTTTAGTGCGCTGTAATATTTTATCACACCTGACAACAATTTTGTTACACGATATTGTATCGACATGGCATTGTGTAGCTAAGGAGCCTTTGTTTTGCTTATCAAAGAATGATAATAATGTTATGTTCAGTTTACAACACAGTTAAGAAAATTATGAAAGAGAATGGTAACTTTAACATTAGGCATTTCCTACCAAATAGGTAATAAATAACACAGGTCTGCGGTGAAAAAGTTAATTAAATAATTTCATATCAAACGTGTAGATGTTGACCAATATATTGCAAAAAGTAAGCTTTGTTTTAATGTAGCACGACACATTTTTTTTGCATCTTGATAAAATATTGTTTAGGAAATGTTAGACGCGTATAAAACTTATAGGCTATTATATAATAAGAGTTTAAAATATCATTTTTTGAAATCTCACATGGAGTGTTTTCCTAATAATCTAGGAGAAACAAGGTGAACGGTTCCGTTAAGATATAAAATAAATATAAAGAAGGTATCAAGGTCATTGGGACGTTAATAATTGGTGGTGGACTATTGCTGGAGGATGCAAAGAGATGAAGTAAAGAAACCTAAACGAAAACAAACAACACGCAGCTTTTTTTCGAAAACAACGTTATGATTAATCCTTTTTATTTGTATGTTTTGTCTATACTTTTGTCTTTTATATTGATCGCTATTTTTTACTGAATAAAACTTTGGAAAATATTCTCAAATTATTCTCATTCATTTATTTGTACTAAACACTGTCCACATGAATCTGGTAAGTTTGATGTGGTATATATCGTATGAATACCGTTTTATATTACTTTTAAGTCAATTATAACAAATAATAAGCGACCAATAAAAACATTCCAAAAAAATATTTTGTAGACCTGTGTAATTATTTGGATTTTATTCAAGTCCTGGATTATTTTAAACGTGATAAGTACTTAGGACTTCCTTATAAAAATTTCGTCTCAGGTATCTGCGACAACTCGGCGCCGGGCCATAAATGTAAAAAGTAAGGCACCGATCACGGTAAGCGATCAATGTGTAATCGAATTTAATCTCTACTTGCGTAGTGAATAAAGTTGATTATGAATACTGTAACAAAGGTAACTTTATTAGAATTCAAATAAGAAATTAATGAAATGATGGATGTGTACGCGGTTTAATAAATCGATGTGATAAATAGCAGTGCATTACACAATTTGCTTACAAATTCTATTGTTCGACGATCAGTGAAGTGCCGTTTGGATCAGAGAGTATGTAAGTGTTTTTTATTACATAATTTTTTTCTAATTCTCTTCTAATAATCATTGAGTTTTCCTTATAAAATAATTATATATATTATTTGGTTACAAATACTGAATCTTTAATCATCTTTATGTATTCATTCCTTTCACTAAAGTCAAATAAGGCGTTCATTATTTTTATGTTGACTTTATTATAATAATGTGACTAATTATTGTGTTAATATGTCTCGAAGCTTAAAATCAGTCCTAATTAGTAATTTATCTAAACTGATAAACACTATAATTGCGAAAGTAACTCTGATGTCTGTGCGACTGTCTGTTCCGTTTCCCTTTTAACGGCAAAACGGCTGTACCGACCTTCATGAAGTTTTGGTAGGGAGAGGGTTTGAACTCTGGGGACGGACATTGGATACTTTTTATCGTGATAAACTTTATTTTAATAGCCCTTTTGATTGTAACTTTTTTATTGAAAGTACCGAGCTTTATTAACCATTGATAATTATGACTTTTCAGGCCTGGTTGGTCTCAGAATCCGTTTTGGGCTGATGAGACTCAAATCTCAGATGAGGAGCACGCTGAGTTTGGAAGCGCACCTGCTGCTGCTCCGCTGAAAAAGGTCACCCAGGATAAGAAAAAGGACGGCGCCAAAGCATCGAAAAAGCGGACGCCGAGCAGCACGGAGCGCACGTCTTCATCAAAGAAGAAACGAGTGCCGGCGCCGAAAGATCTATTTGGATCCGATACTGAAGACATTGACTTACCCTTAGGGCAACCCTCGGTTACACACCAGGTAGGTTATTCATAAAATCTTTTCTGCACTCATTTCAGGGTATGCGTGAAGGTCTTGAAATCAATTTGACGCTAAATGGTAGTATGAGTTAGTAAGCGTTTGTTTTGTTTGTTTGTTCACGCCGTTTTCTGAAACGGAGTAAACAGAATAATGATACGTACTAATTACCTTTTCCTTTATTCGATTTTTACGACTCATTGAGAAGATATGCAGTCGGTTAACTCTATGTTTTTGTTTTGCTTCCAGATAGACGTGGAAGGAATAAATAGATTTTAAAAAAATATTTTTCTATTTCAGGATTCAGAAGATAGCAGCTCTCTGAAGTCAGCACGGGCAGCTACATTGCGTAGCTTCTTCTCCCAGCGTGGGACATCCGGATATACCACTCAACGGGACCTCGCCTGCGTCGGGGAATACTACGTGGAGCTGAGAGTTTACAACTCTCAGGAAGTAGAGCATGAGCCCGGCGATGAGCGCTGGAAACGCGCGCTCGTCACTCTAAAACTGTGTACCGACACCAATACGGCTGTATGGCGTAGTATACAAAATTTAGTGCAAGTAGGGAGGCAGGAGTTTAAGGCAATACAGCCAATCATGTACCCTATGAAGCCGCAATAAGTTTTCCATTTATTAGGTATGGATAAAGTTTGTGTAACATTTACCTTACTTTTTAAAATTATAATCTTATTACTTACTCGCATTATTATTCATATACTTTTGAACTATATCAATAAAAGATAATTATCATTCCTTACGTTATAATGAAATGATTGTTTTTCTTTTAAAGCTACGACAAAACCTTAAGAGTTCTCTGATCTTTTGTTTACTGATATTTCTGTTGTGTCATTTTATTGTCTTATTTACAGCAATTTGGCAAAATTGAAATATTGAAAAATGGCAAAATTGAAATATTGAAAAATGGCAAAAAATTGAATACAGAAATATTGAAAATTTGAGATATAGAAATTTTGATATATTAAAATACTTATTCAAACTGATCCGATCCAACCTTGAAGAGTTTCCTCTAGCATCAGTAAAATATGTTATGTTAGTTTGAACTAGGCTAATATTAAATCATTTAAGTAATTACCTACTTCATACCTATATAAAGTAGACAATTTCGAAGCACCTACCAGTTATAAGTGAGGCAAAATGGTGTTTTGTAAGGAATGTAATATAAATGTGTCTCGCCTCTCTTCACATAAGAAAAGTAG
This sequence comes from Philereme vetulata, assembly GCA_918857605.2. Lineage (NCBI taxonomy): Eukaryota > Metazoa > Arthropoda > Insecta > Lepidoptera > Geometridae > Philereme > Philereme vetulata. The sequence continues at coordinate 7,422,036 of OU975461.1, forward strand.
TATTCATAAATCAAATTGTTTGATCAACTCTGAGTTTCCAAATGTACAGATCATCGCTAGCGCATTTAAATCTAGAATCGTAAGTTATAAAATAAATCCCGTGTCAAAGAATATAGTGCCCGAGCAGTTTTTAAACAACGCTTTTACATTAGTGTTTCAGTTAATTAAGAAGTCACATAATCGACACAATGCTTTAAAAGTTAACATGGAACTTTTTGTGTCGTATTATTTACCTAAAAATGATGAAAAGGATATTAAGGCATTCAATGTACCATACACAAAAATATATTTAAATTCTGATTTAACTACTTTTTATCAAGAATCTGTCGAGAAACTGATGACAAAGTGTTCAGAATTTGAACAGTCAGAATCTGGATGGGCCATAGATGCTGTAAGTCATTTAGAATTAAATATTAACCAGTATAATCCATTAGGAGCAGGCTCATGTGTGAAACTGCCACGGGAAATTCAAAACACCAAGTCCTGTTTGAACATTCAGAACAGAGATGAACATTGTTTCTTATGGAGCATTATTGCGCATTTGTATCCAGCAAAAAATAATCCAAATAGAGTAACATCATATCCTCACTATAAAAATATTCTGAATACTTCAGGTATGACATTCCCTATGAGTTTAAATGACATTAAAATATTCGAAAACATGAATCCTCTCATTTCGGTAAATGTTTACGGTTTAGAAAAAAACTACCTTGTCTCAGGGCCACTTTATAAAACAGCGCGCCGTAAATTTACACATGTTAGCCTTCTTTTAATAGAAAATAATGGGAAGAACCATTTCTGTCTAATAAAGAATTTTGCAAAGCTTGTTCACAACTTACACAACATAAATGTAAAATATTTTTGTGTGATGAATGCTTTATTTATTTTGAATCCGAAGATAAACTTGTAAACCATGATTGCGCCAGAGTTAAAACAGTTTTACCTGAACCAAGCAGTAAGTTATCTTTTTCGCATGTTGAAAGAACTCGAAGAATTCCTATTGTAATCTATGGCGATTTTGAGAGTTTACTTAAAGAATATTCTGATAAAAGTAAATCAGAACATGTTGAAAATGTGCAAATACATGAAGCAACCTGTTTTGCTTATTACATATGCTGCGAATCTAGACCAAATCTAAACAAATTTGTGTCCTATCGTGGTCCAAATTGTGCAAAAATGTTTGTAGAAACTCTTACTAACGACATAATAAAATTATATCAGTTATTGTCCATAAATAATCCATGTCAATAAATAATCATCAATTAACTAAAAATGATCTGAAATCTTATAGAAATACAACCGTTTGTCACTTGTGCAAAAAAGAATTTTTAAGTGATGACGTAATTTGCGCAGATCACGACCATTTCACTTCGTTATTTTTGGGACCCAGTCATGTTTCTTGTAACTTAAATGCCAAATCATGTAAATTTATTCCAATTATATTTCATAATCTTTCGGGATATGACTGCCATTTATTTATTACCGAGTTATCAGCTATAGTTGGTCGCATTAATTTAATTCCAAAAACAAAAGAGAAATACATTTCAATAACAAAATTCATACCAATCGATGCTAAGAATGCCGCTCAGTTAAAGTTCATCGATTCTTTTAATTTTCTAAGTAGCGGGTTAGATAAGTTGGTTAAAACATTACAGCCTGATGATTTTAAAAACTTGAAAAAACATTATTCTGATACCAAATCATTTGATTTGTGGCGTCAAAAAGGGATATATTGCTATGATTATTTAGATTCGTTGAAAAAATATGATGAGCCATATTTACCAAACAAAAACAATTTTTTTAATAAGCTAACTTCCGAGGAAATATCCGATAAAGATTTCAAACAAGCGCAAACCGTGTGGAAAGAATTTAACATAAAAAATTTAGGAGAATACACTGACTTATACTTGAAATGTGATGTATTACTATTATGTGATGTTTTCGAAAAATTTAGAGCAATGAGTTTAACTTATTATAACTTAGACCCTTGCCATTATGTGTCATCTCCTTCATTAAGTTGGGATGCAATGTTATTGTTCACAAAAGTTGATCTTGATTTGATTTCTAATGTCGAAATGTACCAAATGCTTGAAAAAGGCATTAGAAGAGGCCTGGCACAGTGCTCTCTCAGAAATGCAAAGGCAAATAACAAATATTTATCAGATTACAGAAATAATGAGCCAAATTCATATCTTCTCTACTTTGACTGTGTCAACCTATACGGTTACGCAATGATGAAATATCTTCCCACAAATAACTTTTGCTTTTTGAATGATAAAGAAATTAAAGCTCTAAAAGATATTGAAATGATACCAGATTGCAATGATCGCGGCTATATACTTGAAGTAGACCTCGAATATCCCACAACAGTTCATGATAATCACTCAGATTTGCCATTTGCACCCGAAAAATGTGTTCCACCCAGCGGAAAATGTAAAAAGCTTATCGCGAACTTACATAATAAATATAAATATGTAATACATTATACACATCTTAAAGAATGTATAAAAAATGGACTCGTGCTTTTAAAAATTCATCGTGTTTTAGCGTTTGATCAGAAACAATTCTTAAAACCTTATATTAAATTGAACACAAAACTGAGACAAAATGCAACATCTGAGTTTGAAAAAGATTTTTTTAAAAAACAAATTAATAGCATATTTGGCAAAACTATAGAAAACAAGAGAAATCAGATTGATGTTAAGTTGGTTAATGTATGGAAAGATATTTCAAACAAAACTAATAAATTTTGCGGTGCAGAAAAATATATTAGTGCTCCAAATTTTAAAAATTTGACAATTTTTTCTGAAAATTTGGTAGCTATTCAATTACAAAAAACAAAAATTATTTTAGATAGACCAATATATGTTGGCTTTACAGTCCTAGAGCTCGCGAAAACTCATTTATATAGATTTCATTACTCTATAATGAAAAAAATTTACAAGGAAGATATATCCCTTTGCTACACAGATACTGATAGTCTCTTATATTTGATAAAAACTGACGATTTCTACAAAGACATGAAACAAAACCTTCAATACTTTGATACTAGTAATTTAAAAGAAGATAATGTATATAACATACCTCATGTTAACATGAAATTACCCGGTTATTTTAAAGATGAAATTGGTGGTGAATTAATTTCAGAATTTACAGGACTACGTGCAAAACTTTATTGTATAAATACAGAAACATATTCACTTAAAAAGGCTAAGGAAGCAAAAAAATGCATTACGAAAAAACTAGACATGGCAAAATACAAACAATGTTTGTTTAATAATGTTGATTTTAGAGATGATATGTACATAATAAAATCAAAAAATCATAAAATCTTTACTCAGAGATTGAACAAATTAATTTTAAATAAATCAGATGATAAGAGACAGGTTCTGACAGGTACTGTAACTACCTTACCTTGGGGTCACTATAGCAATATATTATAAATAAAATCAATATTTTATAAGAAAATTATAATGTCACTTTATTGCATAGATACAAATGTTATAAGTGTAAATTTATAAGTGTAATATGTTAACAATAAGAAATATACGTAAGAGGTTATTCTATATTACCTTCCAATTTAAGTAATCTTAAAAATATTATTGTTTTAATAACTTTAAATATAATGTGTAATTAGTGTGTGACCATCTAATTTTGCAATATTCAATATATTTATACTTAATTTTATAACATTGTGTTTGCATTTATTACCTCTTCCTACTGACCTGTCTAAATAATTAGGGATAGGATGAGAAATAACTGAAATCAAACAACCAAAGTACAGGAAATTAGTTTATTTATTAATAATTGATGAATATTTAATATAAATTTGGTGATAAAGTTATTTATCAAAAGTCTAGTCACAATCATTAAGTTTTTTTCCTATCTGTCTTATGAGTGCGTTAGCTGCGTCGCATTTTATAAGCAAGAACTTCAAAAAACTCAACACCCTGATGTATATCTTGTAGAAAAAGTATTGAAAAGAAAAGGAAACAAATTATATGTTAAATGGTTAGGTCTTCCATCCAGTGAAAAGATAATTATCAAAAAAATAATTCATATAATTGTGGTCACCTGTATGATGATGATGATGTAACTTTTTTCAGTCTTTGTAAAATCATAGTTCAGTTCAGGACAATGTCATTCACTTTAACATTTTCCGGAAACCAGTCCGTGTTAGAGACAACGTTTCATCCTCCTTTGATTTTAGAAGACCGTTATGAATGTGGTTTATTATATTTTTCTGTTTACAATGCTATACCAAACATAACTAGCAATAACAATGTATTTACTTATGGTGAGAATGATAATCAAATCAAAATACCAAATGGTTCGTACGATTTCTTCAAGTTTTATTGAAGGAACGCCATCGTTTCTACAAAGGATGCCGCAGGCAAAGTCACAAAAAAGAATTTGAAATTCACAAATAATCCTGTATCATTCCTCTTTCAAGACATTCGTTATGAGATTAATGGTGTTGAGATAGATCGTATAAGAAATGTTGGAATTACTTCTACAATGAAATCATACGTCTCTATGAACGATGGAGACAGTAAAGTTGCTGGTGTATGGGGCTGGGATATGAATGGGTTTAAAGTTAAAGATGACTCCTTTAGTGTTCTGATACCACTTAGTAAGTTGATTGGGTTCGCGGAAGATTATAATAAAGTAATTTTAAACTGCAAGCATGAAATTATTATGAGTAGAAGTAATACTAACAGAAATAGTGTTATCTCTGATCAAAATGATAATATTCAAATTGATATTCTAAGGGTTCAATGGAAAGTGCCACACATCAAAGTATCTGATCGTACAAGGCTTTCCTTATTAAAACATTTAGAAAAAGATAAACCTATACAAATGGCTTTTAGGAATTGGGACTTGTACGAGTATCCTTTATTACCTAAAACTACAAAGCATTCATGGTCTGTAAAAACAGCAACTCAATTAGAAAAACCTAGGTATGTTATTTTTGGCTTACAAACTGACAAAAAAAATAATATAGCCAAAAATAGTTCTTTATTTGACCATTGCCGCCTAACAAACGTGACATTGTTTTTAAATTCCCAATATTATCCTTATGATTCTCTTAATATAAACTTTGAAGAAAATAAATATAGTATATTATATGAACTGTATGCCAAATTCCGTCAGTCGTACTACAATCTCCCAATGGACCCGTTGTTAGACATCAGAGAATTTAAAGAAAAAGCTCCTCTTTTCATAATAGACTGTTCAAGGCAAAATGAAAATCTGAAATCTGGACCCGTAGGTGTCCGTTTGGAAATAGAAAGTTCCCAAGATATTCCTGATAATACAGCTGCCTATTGTCTTATCATCAACGATCGACTTGTTGAATATAAGCCTTTGAGCAATATTGTGCGTAAAATATCATGAGTGTATTTGTCGACGTGCAAGGATTCAAAACGGATTATAATGATTTCATCATAAAAGAAATAGCGGTAAAATCTAGTCAACAGATAAATACTCTCTTATTTATGCCGCCATTTCCCTACGGAGAATTAACAAATACAGAAAAAAACAGGTTTGTTGGATAGAACGAAACAGGAAGATATTTTGGAATCAAGGATCTATACCATACTCTTATCATAAAAATTATATTAGAGGACTCATAAATAACAAAAATATTATATACGTTAAAGGTTTAGAAAAAGTGATGTAGTAAAAAAAAATTTTAGAAGATAACATGGATTATAATTTATGTATTTTTAATCTAGAGGATAAAGGTTGTCCTAGTTTGCTAGCTTTATATGAAGACTACAAGTCTTGCTTAGATGTGTATCGATGTGAGTATCACACTTCACATTGTGCTTTAAAAAATGTTTCTTGTATGCAAAAATGGTGCTTAGAAAATAAATGTGTTTAAAAAATATGTATTTTGTTTTGAATTGTACCCACAATACCATGCAATTATACAACAACAGAACAATATTCCATCAGTTCATTTTGTGTAAGTGAACTGAATCAGTCAGTTCTGGTTCAGTCAACGGACTGGTAAATCAATTAGGTATATTTTAGCGCAGTAGTTTTAAGCCAATTGAAAAGCAGAACCAGTTAAGATCACCCAGATTAAATACAAGCGGTTTATGAAACAATAGCATAATGTTCCAGCAGATCATTTTGTGTAAGTGAACTGACTAATAACTGACTGGTAAATCAATTATATTTTACCGGAGTAGTTTTAAACCGATTGAAAAACAGAACCAGTTAAGATCATCCAGATTAAATACAAGCGGTCTAAGAAACCATAGCCTAAATAGTTTTCGATTAGCGTGATTCGTTGAAGATTAGCGATGTCAGTTCTGGTTCAGTCAACGGACTGGTAAATCAATTAGGTATATTTTAGTGCAGTAGTTTTAAGCCGATTGAAAAGCAGAACCAGTTAAGATCACCCAGATTAAATACAAGCGGTTTATGAAACAATAGCATAATGTTCCAGCAGATCATTTTGTGTAAGTGAACTGACTAATAACTGACTGGTAAATCAATTATATTTTACCGGAGTAGTTTTAAACAGATTGAAAAACAGAACCAGTTAAGATCATCCAGATTAAATACAAGCGGTCTAAGAAACCATAGCCTAAGTAGTTTTCGATTAGCGTGATTCGTTGAAGATTAGCGATGTCATGTAGAAGAATTGGAACGATCTGTCTAAACCAAGTGAGGCTGTGGTTAGCCGATTTCTACGACAGAATCAGTCCACAGTTTACCATAGGAGAATTGGGGGGTCCTGCATCACATCGCTCGAGCGAAGCGAGAGAGATGTGATGCAGGCCCCCCAATATTCCCCTACTGCTGTTCGTTAGTTTCGCTAAAACTCGAGAACGGGTGGAGCGATTTGGCTAATTTTGGTATTGAATTATTTGTGGAAGTCATTCATTTTCTTATACATAATGATGGCCGGGGACAACAATTGACAATTCTACCAGGGTGACTTATATTGACAGCCCGCGTTATACCTATGCATATCAAGCCGATACGAAGTTCGGCGGGTCCACTAGTAATATTATAAAGAGGAAAGATTTGTATTATTGTGTGTATGTTTGTAATGAATAAACTCAAAAACTACTTAACCGATTTCAAAAATTCTTTCACCATTAGAAAGCTACATTCATCCTGAGTGACAGACTACTTTTTACCCAACTGCACAGAAGGAGGGTAATGTTTTTATTGAAAACCTACGCGTGCGAAGCTGCGGATTGGTCAGCTAGTAATATTATAAAGAGGAAAGATTTGTTTGTTTGTTTGTATTGAATAGGCTCTGAAACTACTTAACCGATTTAAAAAATTCTTTCACTGTTGGGAAGCTACACTATCCCCAGGTGACATAGGCTACTTTTTACCCAACTGCTCACAAGGGGGTTAATGTTTTATTGAAAAATTACGCGTGCGAAGCTGCGGATTGGTCAGCTAGTTATTCATAAGTCTATACTAGCTCCAGTTGATTGCAATTAGGGAATGCAATGCCGATCCCGCGGGATCCCGATCTCGCGAGATCTCGTGTAATTTTTCGGGATCAATCCCGACGCATCATATGACGAGATCCCATTCGAAATTTACGGGATTGGGAGGCAGTGGTCAGCGACGCTACACACGTCCGCTCGGAGCGCAAGCGGCGCGGCTGACTGACGGCCGCGAGCGGCAGGAACGCCAAACAGCGTTAGAAAACTATTCCGACTATTTCCGAATATTAGCGACAGGTGACGATAATTATTTAGTTGGTAGGATTAAAGAATAAAGATTTTTATTTTCTTTCGAGTAATATGTTATTTTAGTTAACCTCACTATCACAAACAAGCAGTTATTAGCTTTTTCAGTCATCCGAATTTAACATTTTTTTTAAACTAGACGGGATCCCGAAAATTCCGGGATCCCGCGGGATTGATATTTCTAATCCCGGGGGATCTCGAATTTGCAATCTCGAGTCGGGATTGCATTCCCTAATTGCAATTGTATATTTTCTGTGAGAAAATACTTTTACTTTACTTTACTACACTAACATACTAATCACACTATCACATTATTAATTATAATAACTAGGACGACTCCGTTTCGCAGTGGGCGTTTAGCCGGCTGAGACGCAGGAGGTAGCGGGTTCGATTCCCGCCGCGGAACAATGTTTGCATTATCTTCAGATATTTGTTCCGGATCTGGATGTTTTTCTATATATTTTGAGTATATATTTTCAAAAAAAAATATGTCATCTATCAGTTATCTGGTTCCCATAGTACAAGCTCTGCTTAGTTTGAGCCTAGATAGCGCTGTGTGAAATGTCCAGCAATATTTATTATTATTTATTAACTAGTGGTTCGCCCCGAACTGCGATCTCGCGAGTCTCCCATAAAAACAAAAATATATTATTCGAAATCTTTGGCTATCAAAATAGTGCCACGAAACAAATTACCAACTATTTTGACCCACAGCATCATTAAAATTACAGGTAACGGGAGTTCATGTAATATAGTTTTCCTTTTTTTGGCGTACTAATTGCAGTGATTCTGGATTTCAGACTTTTGCCTATATTTGTCTCATTACAGCTACATGCATACCAAATTTCAGCACTGTGGGGAACTGGTGTACCGTGTGAAATTTTTCAAAGTTCAGTTTTTATTAGTGCTAATTACTTAAAAACTACAAGGTTCAAACTAAAAATAAAAACGGGGCAAAATGTACTCACAAATACATTTTATTAAACGTGACACTTGACCAAATAGTCCCGTTTTGTTTATTTTACCCCTCTTGGACCCCAATATCTCAACAACCCCCCCACATTTGTAGTTTATGTAGTCACACCAAAATTGTGCCATCACTACCTACCTTTATACTAAATTTCACGGTGATCGGATAAACGCTTCGAAAGTTATCCTCGGACAAATAAACAAACATACATACATACTTAAATAGATACACCTACTTTACCTATTTTTTAAAAATGAGGTCTTCAAGCTATACTTAGCCGCTTCTTTAAAGTAAACATTGTATTTCCTTTCGATATTTATTGTAAAAGTATATATGTATGTATATATTTTATATTTATTTATGTAAGTATATGTATATTTGTGTATATTTTAGGTTTAGGTATTTATTTATTTTTATCCTACATAAATAGGTATTTATTGTAAAACCGCCTGCTCACACGTCTTTTCAATCCAGTCCATCCAAAGGTTGCGTGGAAGAGATCACTTTGAGCGATAAGGCCGCCCATTGTACCACCATGTATTAGTCTAAGTTTTCTAAGTTAAGTTATTTTAATTTGGTGTCATCATCATCATCAGCCGGAAGACGTCCACTGCTGAACATAGGCCTCCCCCTTAGATCGCCACAACGAGCGGTTGGTAGCCGTTTGCGCCCAACGGCTCCCCGCGATTCTTACTAGATCGTCGGTCCACCTTGTGGGGGGCCGGCCTACGCTGCGTCTTCCAGTCCGTGGTCTCCACTCGAGAACCTTTCTTCCCCAACGGTTATCGGTTCTACGAGCGATGTGGCCTGCCCATTGCCACTTTAACTTGCTAATTTTGAGAGCTTTTGTCGGCAATTTGGTGTAACAATAAAGAATTATCTATCCATCTACAACGCCGATTTGCCCAAGTTGATTTGGAGATCTTGCTTCGCTCGATCAATAAATCTTTATTTCTGGCAACAATGAACATGTTAAAACTTAATTGTGCGACCCATGTAAATATAAATATATACCTTAATGACTAACATACATTTACAAAACTTAAAACTATTTGATGACACGTAAGTCTGCGAAGTGTGACGCACTTGCGCTGTGTCGTGTAGACCAGGACCAAAACTCTTCCTTTGTAAAGGTCGAAAGACGCGACCAAGACAGTTGCAACACGCAACACAGAATATTTGAAACTTATGTACTATATGCAAAAATTTAGAACTTTGTTAAAAGCATCTACGAATGTCCATGGTATAACTAGAAGTATTTTAATAAGGATCAAACCTACATTCCCTTCGAACCCCGTCTAAAAACGACCACGTAGATATTTAAAAACCAATTTAGCCAGTGAATTAGCAGCCTCAGACGTGGCCACTTTTATATTTCCATTTGAAAATCTATTGTAACGTTTCCTGGCCAGACGATTTCAATTACTGTTCTCTGTCGGGGCTAGGACAGGGTGGAAAAGACTTTATAAAAAAAATATTTGTATCTATTATTCAGTATGAATGAATGAAAACACTATTGTACACAACATAAACAAAAAGAAAATACAAACAAAAAAAATACAAAGCAAATAGTACGATGGAAGGTCTTATCGCTTAGAAGCGATCCCTTCCAGACAACCTTTGGATGGAGAGGATTTTGTGGTAACATAGATAATGGTCGGGGGTGTACATTTATGGCCAAACTATTTATGATGAGAGTGCGTCTAATACCAAAATAAAAATATAACTAAATACTAAAATTTATAAATAAATATGAATTCAAATAGAACATATGTACTTACATTAAATATACCTATATATATATATATATATATGTCTTAGTATTATGCGTACCAAGTTTAAAATTAAGAAGTCTCTTGACTTCGTACAACCGGTAGTTGCGTATCTACTCTCTGATTGGTTGTTGTTTTTTTTGTAAAGTTACTGTGAACGCAGAGTGGTGGCGCTGGAATCGGTTCCTGGCCACCTCTGGACAGAGTCGATTGCTGGGCACTTCACTTTCCCTTGGAGCGCCGGTACGAAAACACCTCCTTCACTGAGTATCGAAACTGTCACGTTCACCGTATCTACATAGCTATCAAGAACATTGTACCTACCTGCCAAGCTGAAGCTCTAATAAAAGCAAGTTTACCTACTGGATTTTACTGGTTTGCCTGAGTACCTTGCACCTGCACCATGGACTTCATACCCCAGGACTGCAATGAGCCACCTTCCAACACAACGCCCACGTTCCAGCCGTCATATATATATTAATAATATGGTATATAAAGTATTAATTAATTCAACATTTAATCACATTGCATAATATTGATATGGCAAAAATATATTGCAAACTAGTTGACCCGCCAGCTGCTTCGCACGCCCAAATACCAAAATTATTTTTCTATAGTAACTTTGTTACCCCATTTTTATCCCATAGGACCTGATTTATGGGATAAAAACTAGTCTATGTCAACTCAGGATATAATCTACGTATATACTAAATTTCATCGAAATCGGTTAAGCCGTTACGACGTGATTGGGTAATAATATAAATAAATAAATGATATTTATTAGCTTAGCATAATTTAAACTAAAACAAAAAACGTTATTCGAAAACCACCCATTTTATCATATAAATGAATACATGATTTTTGTTAATTTTTCTATCTGTATGGGTAGTATCTGCTATGTACGGGAGTCACTCTGAAAGTTTTGAGAATAGGCCAGTAAGAAAAGCAACCGATGAAAACTTTTATTCAATTTCGAATATGGAACTCGTTGGGAAAATGTAGATGTGTAATGGATTCATATGTCATTTGTTTTTACAAATTGGCGGCAATTTAAATTGTCTGTCGTGCGTCGAAATGAATTTTACTAGAGAAAATTTTCGCTCAATGATTTAACTACGACTTTCGTTTCGGTCTTACTCAATTGATGATTTGATTTGATTTAAAATACACATAGTACAATCTCTGCTTAGTTTGGGGCTAGATAGCGCTGTGTGAAATGTCCAGCAATATTTATTATATTTATATATGAAAAACTGAACGTTTACAACCGCGTTTACTTTGACGCACAGCAAATAATTTTTAAATGAGCGCTGTGACTTTAGAAGTTGACTATACCTCAGTCAAAACTCGAATTTCACCCCCGCTTCTCCCTCGCGCCGCTGCACGTCCTATCTCGCCGTGGTTCATATGTTTGCCGGTTTTTTTATCATCATGTCACTGAAAGTTTTGAGAATAGGCTAGTAAGAAAAGCAACCGATGAAAACTTTTATTAAATTTCGAATATGGAACTCTTTGGGAAAATGTAGATGTGTAATGGATTCATATGTCATTTGTTTTTACAAATTGGCGGCAATTTAAATTGTCTGTCGTGCGTCGAAATGAATATGACTAGAGAAAATTTTCGCTCAATGATTTAACTACGACTTTCGTTTCGGTCTTACTCAATTGATGATTTGATTTGATTTAAAATACACATAGTACAATCTCTGCTTAGTTTGCAGCTAGATAGCGCTGTGTGAAATGTCCAGCAATATTTATTATATTTATTTATGAAAAACTGAACGTTTACTACCGCGTTTACTTTGACGCACAGCAAATAATTTTTAAATGAGCGCTGTGACTTTAGAAGTTGACTATACATCAGTCAAAACTCGAATTTCATCCCCGCTTCTCCCCCGCGCCACTGCACGTCCTATCTCGCCGTGGTTCATATGTTTGCGGGTTTTTTTATCATTCAGTCCCTTCATTTTCATGTTGTGCTTATTTCTCATTACTGCGTTTTTACAAAAACCAATTTAATATTAAATTCTACTTATGAATTACGTGATCGTTTGGAGCGACAACCGGACCGGTCGTCCGAAGCGAATGGTTTCATTACTGCAAAACTTAAGTATTTTCATTTTATGGTAAAATCAAAATCTATTTTGTAAATTTAAAATACAGGTGTTCTTATTTATGTTGTGTAGAATTACTGTATAAAGTTTCAAGATCTAAATTGTAGTATTCATCGCATAAGAACGGTTTAAAAATAAATTTGGAGTCATCGTTGGATTTTTTTTCTATAGAGAAAATTTTACGGAATCGTGTTTTCACAACACAGGCGCTCTAGCACGTATTCTTAACTATAACATATATGAATTACAGATTGAAAGCACATAATTAGTTGAACAAAACATTGTTTCTCAATAAGCGATTTATCGTCTCCCCAGGTATAGTGCGCCCTTAAGGACATTTGCTTTGATACATCTTTAAAGTAGAGCAGCGTTCAGTTTTATATTTAATCTCTTCATAAATAAGTCCGTCTCCACGTTAGTTGCAAGTATTTCAAGGAGCGCGATATCTGAGCGGTACATTAATGATACATTGAGAATTAAAATGTTTCCAATTTCGAGATTTACCTTCCTTACTTGAGTTTTTACATTTATTTTTATTTCTTCCTGTTATCGTATCATTTGATCGAGTCCAATAAAATGCCTAGATTCGTGCCCTTTAGTTTAAAAGAATAAGCAGTTGCAATCGCATAGCTAGCAACAACGCCACGCGCATACACTTGCGCACGCCCGCCCCCCTCATACAAACACACTAACCACACGCACAAATATACCCTTTCAAACACACTCAAACCCACACACACACAGATGCACTCACACACTCAAATGCATCACTTACACGAGTTCACAATTTTTTTGTCTTAGTAGTTTTGTAATCCTATAAATAATATAAATATTATATAATAATATAATAATATCTTTTATCTTTATTCAACTTAAATTTGTTTTTTGTTTCTCTGTTCTTTTAATAGTCAAAATTTGTACATACTCGGTTTGGTCTCGCATACTTACAGCTCATTATGTTATATTATGTAAATTCTGATTTGATGTTTTCAGTCTTTGAGTGCTAGGCCGTGCTCATTTCAATTCAAATGCGTTTAATATTCCAACAATAACATAACAGTTTATATAAACCAAAGCGTTATTACTAGTACATAAAACAATAAAAACAATATTACAAAATATAAAAAATATAAGCACACAACAGAAATAAAAAGTAAGGATTATGTAAAATTAACTAAGTACTCGTACATGCTAAATAATGATAAAAAAGCAATAATGGAATAACTGTTTATGAGGATAATTAGATAAAGATTATCCCTAATCTAACCCCTCGCACTATTCTAGGCATACTTGCCCCAACTTCGGTATAAGACCGCAAATACATCGGCTTCAGGGTACTACTTGAGCAGTGCGTTAAGTTGGCGCTGCGCACGGCAGATAGGCGAGTTTTGACATGCCACAGTGTGCGCAGGGCTCGGCTCGAACAGCAGGATTCTCCCAGGACGAAATCTAGAGCGTTGCTCAGGCACGCACAGCCGACTTGCCTCGCTAAACAATTCAGGGCAGTCAATCACACCACGCAATAGATGACATAATTTGGTCATTTATTCTACGCGTTTCATGAGAGTTGAAACCTACCCTGCTTTCCGAATCACACCATAATCGTTGCTAGCGTTTACGTAGCTATTTTGCATACTGATTCAGTTATCGCGCTGATGACAGTTGAGTGCTGTCAAGGATTCGGAACGCTCATGAGCTCCCTGCAAGTCAGTGTTCCTTTAATTTCTTAACAACAATTAAACCAACTAACCACAGAACACTATTACTCACTATCAATCAACCAACCAGCTGTCACGTCACTTTTGACAGGGAGGCTCACTGTGATATCGGTTTAGAGCAAGGACGTTGTTAGCGCAAAATGGCGGATGTAATGACGTCATCTATGACGATTCACGGGACATCGTTGTCGCGCTCACGTTGACTCGGAACGCTTGTTAACGCGATGGTATCGATTTTAGTGTGATTCGGAATGCAGCCATAGTGTACCCTGTAGATATTTCGTGGGGTACATGCATAACATAAAGCGAACTGCCTTTGAACCAGTAGAAATCAGTAGAATCTTATAAGTAAGTTCAAGATTAATTCTAGAAGTATTTTTCAAGTTTAAGGGCGCCAGTAACAACATAATTTTATTGATTTTTTTAAAAGACCTGGAGATGGAACTATGGCTCAGGCAGCTTAAAAACGTGCTCTAGGATGCACTGCGCCACGTCCATCAACTTTATGCATACAGTTGAGTTACATGCGCCTGTAATTTCTCCGGTAACCATACCCTTCAAACCGCAGCAGATGCTGCTTTGCGGCAGATATGGGTATGGTGGTAGTTCCATGGGCGAAACCTTTGTACTTTTCTTTAGTAAACGTTATTCGTAACAGCCAACCATTCGAATAAGCTGTAAAAGCGAGTTCGCAAGTATCTGTTGATGGCTTCAGAGGTTCGTGAGAGGAATGTTGATCAACATAAGACTACGCCTATCTCAATAACTTTTACAACGTCAATTTCAAGTTCCTGTTAGATACTGGTCCTCTTGTAAGTAGGTTGTATCAATAAATTATTGAAAACACTTTATTGGACACCATCATCATAATAACAGCCACAGGACGTCGACTGCATAGGACTTCCCCATAGATTTCCAGAGCGACCGATCTTATGCGCCCTGCACCCAACGACTCCCGACAATAAGTAAAACACCATATTAATAACAAGGTCACAAGCATATGGATTCCTAAAGACGGAACGTGACGCCGAGGATGGCCTAAAATGCGCTGGAGCGACGACTTGGACGTCTTCCAAAGAGACTGACGGGATCTAGCTCTAGACCGTGGTAAGTAGAAGGAAGAGGGGGAGGCCTTTGCCCAGCAGTGGGACCGTACGGGATGGTAAAAATAAATAAATAATAATAACTGGTTAACCCCGATCTGAGATCTCGCGAGTCTCCGATTAAAACAAAAAAATATTATCTGTAATCTTTGACTATCAAAATAGTGCCTCAAAATAAATAACCATTTACTTGACCTACAGTTTCATTCAAATTACAGGTAACAGGAGTTCATGTTATTTGGTTATATTTTTTGGAGTATAAATTGCAGTTATTCTGGATTTGAGACTTTTCCCTATATTTGTGTCATTAAAGCTACACGCATACCAAATTACAGCACTGTGGGATCACTGGTGTACCCCCTGAGTATTGTCAAAGTTCAGTTTTTATTATGGCTAATAACTCAAAAACTATAAGGACTTTACTAAAAATAAAAACAAATTCTAAATGTACCAATGAAGACCTTTCATTTGACATCCCATTTGACCTAATAATCTCATTTTCATTTTTTTTCCCTCTTGAACCCTAATATCTCAACTACCCCCCAACATTTTTAGCTCATTTAGTCACTACAAAATTGTGACATCACTACCTACCTATGTATTAAATTTCACGATGATCGGATCAACGCTACGAAAGTTATCCTCGGACAAACATACATACATACTCGTACATACAACGCCGATTTGCCCAAGTTGATTTAGAAATCTCGCTTCGCTCGATCAATCATAATAACAAACAAAGAAAAGAGAAATGTTTTAGTATACGATACTAAAACATTATATTTTTGTGCGAGACTCAATCAGAAGCTCTCTTCGATAGGTAAATAGCATCAACAAAGGCGGTCCTAATGTAATTTCCTCCACTCAACCGAAGGAAGCGGCAATCAATTTATTTCGTTAGGGGAATACCGCAGTTTGTACTGTTTTTATAAAAACGATGTTTTTGCAGTGGAAAAACTATTTGTGATTCTTTCGTGAGCTTTGTTCGTACGTACGTAGATACAATTGGGCATTACAGTTTAGCAAATTAATGCTCGCAATTCAAAACATCAATGAATTAACGTTTAAACTTTAACATACTCTTGACCAGAAGCCACGTTATCGAGAACCTGGTTCTAAAGACAAACCTAGCATAGGTTTTAAGATACTGTATAACTTGCTTGTATAATTCAAATACTGCCCCCCCCCCCCGGCAGTATTTGAATTACTTGTAATTAAAATACGTAATTGGAATAGGTATTTTGTATTTGTAATTCCATTACTTCGTAAAAATGTAATTTGTAAGTGGTATTTCAAATTTAATTTTTTTTTAATTTTAATATAATATGGAACACTAAACAGTTACATACACTATAAGATACAGTATTCATGTGATAGAAGTATTAATAATGTAACCCACTACGTTAAATACCTGAGGCTGAGGTATTTTGTAGTTAGTGTAACAAATACTTATGGCTTCAAAATACATCTGAACATAATACAGTTAGCAATCTTATTAATGTTGCGTTTCTACAGAAAATAGCACTCGATAGTTTTCGTAACTATTCGTAAGCAAAATGGCGACTGCTAAAGTCAATCTTTAAAGTTGGCAACACTGCACCTGTACGTCAAATCATCAAGTACCTAACACCTGACTGTATTTTGTAATTTGTATTTTAAATAAAAATAGTTAAAATACTGTATTTTGCATCAAATACACGACATAAAAATATTTTGCATTTCTTATTTTAAATGCGTGCGAGATAGTATTTTGTTATTTGTATTTTAATTAACTTAAAGTATTTAGTTTTTGCCTAGCTCTGATAACTTACTTTTTGTATCTTAAAATAAACATAAACAAAACAATATCAGTTATAGGTTTTGGGAAGTGTATCACCTAGAAATGCATAAACCTTAGTTATGACCGCATTTGAGATCCAAAAGTATCCATTTTAACATAAACACAAATATGTATTCCAAAAAATCCCCTTAAAACAAGCAGCGTAACCGTTCGTTACCTCAAAAAACTATAACGACCGTTATGGTCCACCGAATTGGAATACCAAAATAATTCCCAATTAAAATGGCTAAGCTTTGTGCAAACCGCGCGAATGGAGCGCGTGAAAAGTGCCCACCCGGCCCATTGTAACTCGTTGCGGGTTGTTTTCGGATCTCATCCGGATAACAATGGCGCCGATACCCGGGCACAGTAGAGGATTATCAGTATTTCACAATCATTATTATAAATAGGTATGGGATCTATCACGTACCGTTCGGTGTTTCGACCGACAATGTTCCGAAGATAACATTACAGCAGTCATAATAATGATGACGATGCAGCCTGTCAACACGATGGGCCACCACCGCGCCAGTCTACTCTGCGACACACATTTAAATTTTTACTTTTTTATTTGTTCGTGCGATAACGCAAATGTTTATCTTAGTTTTTTAATAATGTTATTAGCAGCCTGAAAAGGTGCGAGCAATTCCACTACAATCATGTGCAGCACATTTGGTGCAGAACTCCAATTAACTAAATTTTATATATTGTGAACATTTACTTGAGCGAATCCGTTGAAAGAAATTTTATGCCAAACGATGTGTAGTACAGTGAAAATATTATTATTCATTCAAAAACACTTTGTTACAGACGTCCTATAAAGTCTCTGACATCTGAGCTAGGTACAAAGGCCTGTGTTACAGAATTCAGTGGCTTTTCCTATAATTATGGTCAATGAATTTAAAAAAAATTAAAAATTCAGCAACGCTCGGATGCTACTTTTGTTGTTACAAGCGTCCGTAGGATAACGTAACCGCTTACCATCAGGTGGGCCGTATGCTTGATTGCTACCTTAATAGTTAAAAAAATATTTTAAGAATTACATAATTTTTACTTCATGGTGCTATGATTACTCTATCAGCAATGCGTGTGTAGGAGTATGCTTTTGAGTGTGTGTATGTTTGTGTGTATTTGAGAGTGAGTTTCGTATTTATGTTGTTAAATATGTTTTCATTTTAATGTATCCAGTAGTAGTTCCGTTTCATTTTAATCCAAATTTTGAAATCTTGCCGCACAATGACTTCGCACCTATATTAATAGCACAAAAACATTGCAACTTGCTCTACTGTATATTCTGTACATGGTGCCGATACCCGGGCTTTGTTTTCACTTATCCGGGGCGAGTGATGCTCGTTACTCACATGCTTAGTTTACCTATTGTTAAGAATCGCTGGCTTACCTTTGTTTCAGTTGTAACATTAAATTACATAGAACTGGGATGTGCTTTTGCTATGATTGTTGAAAGTGAAGGATTTTGTGAATATCAGAGTTAATTTTCACGAAATCTGCCCAAAATATAATTGAATCTTATTTAGTTGTGCTTGTACCTATGTGGTATAAACTGAAGTGGCAGTGGGCAGGGCACATAGCTCGAAGAACTGACGGCCGTTGGGTCAGAAAGGTTCTCGAGTGGAGACCACGCACTGGAAAGCGCAGCGTAGAATGCCCCCCACCAGATGGAAAGACGACCTGATAAAGGTAGTTGGGAGCCGTTGATTGATCGCTCTGGAAATACACGGTGTCCTTTAAATCACCATGTAAGTAGACCATGGTCTACTAACTGTTTATAAAATCAAATTAAAAAACAAAACGAAATCGGTCTTTGATAAATATAAAAGTTGCGAAATTAAAATGTCTATTTTACCGTTACGCCCTACAACATAGTCAGCGCACTGACCGGTAGCTACTAGGTACCTAAGGAGTAGGTAATAAAAACGCTACGGCTAGCGTACCCATGCACTTTATGTCACGGTTAGTTTTTAAACAAAGTTAGATTTATTTAAAAAGGTCTATATTTTTTATTCTCTTATTTGATGCTATAAACAGTTATTAGACCGTGGTATGAGCGACGTTTGTTCTGGGAAAACAATGATTTAAAGGACACCGTGTATATGGGGGAGGCTGATATGATGATGTACACACGGCTAAACATCAAGCTATACAGTTCCAGTACAAGCTGACCTCTCATTCTACTAAAAGCCTACACAATGCGAGGTCAGTTTATACTGGAAATTTATTGCTTGATGTTTGGCCGTGTGTACGTTGTATTTCTTGTTGTTTTATTGTATACTTACAGGAGATTGAACAAGCATTATGGCTCACCTGATGTTAAGTAGGAACCATCGCCTATGACACAATTATTGTAGGCATTCTTATCTCATTTGTCTAGATAGTTCTTGCACTTCCAAAGATTATCTGGAAGAGACCAATAAATGTATTGCAAGATAACGTGGCAGATATCTCCATTCTTTTCAATCTGATGCAAAGGTTGGCTTGAAGAAATATAATACCGATAGGGCCACCCATAGCACCAGTTTAGATAGATATATGTACTATTTATTGCACTACACACCAGCAAAGTACAATGGGAGGTATTATCGTTAAAAGCAATTTCCTCCAGAAAACCTGTATTATTCGTTTTAAATATAATGTTAATTTGGTATTATCCCTCCGCTTTAGTTTCGATTTATTATCCAAAATTGTTTTCTGTTGACAACGCAAAACATCCCCTATTATGTACTACTTAGTATACATTATACCGTGTTATCTGGTGCAGATTTCCCCTCAAAAGGCTGCACGTGCTATTACAGCCCTCTTGTAATTACAGACAAACGTTGTAACGTCGCGGAGATATATCGGAATACGGCACAAAGCTGTCTGCACTCTGCCATATTGCTGTCAACAGGGTGCGCTATTATTACTAAAAAAAAATATTTTACGTGTTTACTGTGTACGTAAACTTACTATGCGCCAATAAAGTACAAAATTGTTTATTGGAAATGTATCGATTATTAGATAAATATTTAAGCTAATAAACCCACCTCTAAAATCAGTTAATACGATGTCAGTTAGTCCGGATGGTTGATAACGGATCTTGATAATTTTAATTCAATTTTATTTTAATTTATTGAAGAGACCAACAGCTTTAATAATACAAACTGTCCTAAATAGCTAGTTAATGAGATTATACAGCCAATTACAGGTCTCTCTCATCATCATCATCATCCACAGCCTGACTTCACCCATTGTTGGGTATAGGCCACCCCAAGTTTGTGCCATCCACCACGATCCTGCGCTAGTCTCACCCACTGACGGCCCGCGAGCTTTACGATGTCGTCCACCCATCTCGCTGCTGGTCGTCCTACCCTTCTATACCCGCTCCTCGGCTACCATAGACGTGGTGATGACAGATGGAGCAGGACAGGACTCTCTCGCTAGAGGTAAATTGTCACAAAAAAAGATCCTGCAACAGAGAATAAGTTAAGATTTTGATAACCATAAAGTTAGTTATTAGTATAATGAAATTACTAAGTGTTAAATAATTTATATGATTTTTCTTGGTGAGAAAGTTTATATAAGTCTAGTCAGATATTTAAATTTAAAACATTATTTGTTAATTAAGTGTACAAGCTAAAACTATCCATGATAAAGCAGTTACCGGAAATCAAAAAATAAAAAAAAATTATGTCGTTTAAAACAAACCAGGTTGTATATTAATTAAATACATAATCAGACTCGACATAATTATTGATTAAAACGGGTATTTATCGCGTATGTACCTTTTTTATTTGTTATACCGACGTTTCGGCTGTGTTGCAACAGTCATGGTCTCGGGCTGACTTTATTTGTTATCCCGACGTTTCGGCTGTGTTGCAACAGTCATGGTCTCGGGCTGACTCATAGCCCGAGACCATGACTGTTGCAACACAGCCGAAACGTCGGAATAACAAATAAAAAAGGTACATACGCGATAAATACCCGTTTTAATCAATAATTATGTACAGTGATCGCGAAAGTTTGAAAAAACAGACTCGACATGTCCAGTTTTTTTGACTAATCTAAATTATTGTATATAATAAGACACAAAACTGCCTGCACTCTGCTTAATGCTGTATGAAGGGTGAAAAATGGTTTCATGTTACTAGACTATCGGTAAAATGTCACTTTAGCCCGATTGTAAGTTGAAAGTATTGAATTGCAACACCTGAGACTGTTTCCTCGTTACTTAGACAAACTAACACGATCGTTGATCTGTCGCTGGTTGGTTTCTAGCCACCCTGTATGTTGTTATACTAGAAAAAACATAGCTTGATCTCTGGGACAGCTGTCAGTAAAATCGCGCCTATGAAGTTCTGAATTTAACAGTACGGACAAACGTACCAGTCAATGTCATACTTTATGGGCATGCTGAGCTAATTATAGTGATGCGCGATGAATCATCGTGACCACAGACTATAAACTATTGATATTTTGTATAAAACTTAAGTCAAAATTAATTTATCATTTTATTTAAAAAAATAACATTATTGAATATTTAAAAAAATAACATTATTTACAATAGTGCGTAAATAAAATCTAAATTCTAACCTACTCGTAACATTCCTTCCGACAACTTTGGGGTTCGAGAGAAGTTTGGCCGCGGCGTGTCTTCTTCCGCAAGATGGCGCCAACGCGCCGCCATCTTGTTTGACATGACCCATTCTCCTCAGTACGAGTGCTAACGCCTTGTATACGCCACATGTTTTCCGTTCTCATCACTTTGTTTTTGTTACTATAGCTGTTAATTTGTTAAGTTTATTTATTATTGTTAGTTTCTTTGTTGTTATTGTTTGTTTTTATTGTTTGTTTTCATTGTTTGTCGGCATAATGCCAAAGAGAACGAAGAAAACTGTTTTAAACAGTCAAAGTCGCGAGTTTGTGATTCGCTTGCGTGAATATTTTGAGCGAGAAAACCAAAATGGTGGACCGCTATTACCCATGGCAAAAGTTTGTGACAGAGTTGCAGATGCTCTTGGCATTGGAGGTGCGACAGTAATTCGCATCAGTAAAGAAAAATATGGCGAATCTTCAACCGCAGTATTGACTGAAGACGAGGAAAAAAAGCTTTCAACGCCAAATAAAAAAAGAAGAAAGGCTGCTCCTGTCACAAAAATTGATGACTTTGACGCCGCTGCGATTCGCAACCATGTATATGGTTATTTATTATACACGAGGCGAATTACCTATATTAAAAAAAACTGGCGGCGTCCCTAAAAGACGCAGACTTGTTTAAAGGAAGCTTGCCGTCACAATCGAAGATTTTGAAAAATATTGGATTTTTCTACAAAAAAAGTGACAAAAGAAAAATTATAATGGAACGAACCGACATTGCTCTTGCTCGAGTGAATTTTCTCCGGAAAGTCAAAAAAATTACAAATTGGGACAAAGTTGTCTTTCTAGACGAAACATGGCTAAACGTCAATCATACCGTATCCAAAGTTTGGACCGATGATACGGCACAATCGACCACCAAAGTACCCGAAGGCAAAGGTCAAAGATTAATAATAACTCATACTGGGACGTCATCTGGTTTTGTGCCTCATTGCCTATTGGCATTCAAATCTACGAAGACCAATGAATACCACGAAGAAATGAATTTTGAAAAATTTAACGAGTGGTTTTTAAAATTATTAGATAATTTGAAGGAACCACATTATATAATTTTGGATAACGCCCCATATCACTCGGTCCAAAAGCACAAACCACCAACTTCGGCAAACAGGAAGTTAGAAATAATTGCATGGCTTCAAGAAAAAGGAATAGAGGGCAATGAAACAATGCTTAAAAACGAATTATTGAGACTCGTTGGTCTGCACAAACCCAGCACACCAACGTATGTCTTAGATGACATAGCCCAAGAAAAAGGTCATAACGTCATAAGACTGCTTCCATATCACTGCCAGTATAATCCGATCGAGCTTATCTGGGCCCAAGTAAAAGGTTTAATTGCTCGAATTTCAGTTAGACAGATTCTTTATGTATTAACTACTGTATAATTTATGATATTAAAATATGTTTTTCTTTCAAGGTTATGCTGCTAGACATAACACAACACCGCCTTTCACGGCAAAAAAAATGTTGCAGTTACTAAACACTGCGGTTGAAAGTGTATCTGTAGAAGATTAGAAAAAGGTAGTTACCAAATGCAGAAAATTAATGGAAGAAGATTGGGAGCGGGACGTTCGATTTGATAATATTTGCGAACAAGAGTTCATTATAAATTTACAAGATTGCTCTAGCGATTCGGATATTGATTTGGGGTGTACTCCTTTGGAATAAATAAATGTATGTATTAAAATATTCGTTTCATTTTATTACCCAAATCATAATATAATCCAATATACGTATAATTATGGCAGACATCCTTCGTGGCGAAGCGGTAGTGAACACGACTGCTGCGCAGGAGGTCACGGGTTCGATCCTCGCTCAGTGCAAATATTTGTATGCATGAATATGGGTTTTTGCACTGGTCTGGTCATGCCTCGGAAAGCACGTTAAGCCGTCGGTCCCGGCTGCCATACGAATATCTAATGGCAGTCGTTACGGGTTGTTGGAGCCCTCAAAAGTCCAACAATTGGTCTTACTGCAAAGCTTCTATCGATAATTATTATCGATATTTTTTTCTGTATCATAACAACCCTAGGAATGTCAGTTTAACAAATGTCGCAGAGATCAAGCTATGTTTTTTCAAGTATAGTGCTTACTAGAGTCTGTCAAATGAAAGTAGGCACTCGCATTTTTTCGTAACTTTTTACATGGCAATACTAATGTGTTTCCACCTACGGACGCTATGTTCTACAGCTGGGTAAATTTAGGGTGGTATAAAATAATAATTGCACGTACTAT
The DNA here is from genome assembly GCA_918857605.2 of Philereme vetulata. Lineage (NCBI taxonomy): Eukaryota > Metazoa > Arthropoda > Insecta > Lepidoptera > Geometridae > Philereme > Philereme vetulata. The sequence continues at coordinate 7,446,147 of OU975461.1, forward strand.
AAATAACTATAATAATAACGAATTGTAACCCACTCATATCAACTGCAGATTAATAATATTGAACTATTTTATAGGTTTTGTCATTCTGAACCGGAAAAATAGGCAAAAAATGCCTTCCGGAAGATGTACACAGGAACCACGGATGACCGTTTCCCATGAATCTGACTTACTTCTTTCGTTTCAGTCACTCTCTTAATATTCTTCAAATATGTCGTCGTTTAAGGTAGGTACTCTTGACTTTTTTTCAACAGATTAGGGAAAATGAGTATCAGAGTGTGGCATCATTATTATTCCCTAATGTTTGGGTTACCACGCTGATATTTTTTGAATTTGCCGCGATTTTTCAGGGTCTACTTTCATTTGACAGACTCTAAGTGCCGGTATCTGTATCCACCTGTATTTAACAAGTACTAGTTGTCAATGCACTGTTGTCGAAATTTTACCGTAATTCCATTAGTCTTTTAGGGTTCCGTGCCCAAAGGGTAAAACGGTACCCTATTACCAAGACTCCGCTGTCTGTCTGTCCATCTGTCTGTTTGTCTGGCCTATGTCACCAGGCTGTATCTCATGAACCGTTATAGTTAGACAGTTGAAATTTTCACAGATTATGTGTTTCTGTTGCCGCTATAATAACAAATACTAAAACCAGAATAAAATAAATATTTAAGGGGGCTCACACAAACACACAAACGTGATTTTTTTGGTTCCATATCCAAAAAGTAAAACGGGACCCTATTTACTAAAACTCCGCTCTCTGTCTGTCTGTCCGTCTGTCACCAGACTATATCTCATGAACTGGATAGTTAGACAGTTGAAATTTTCACAGACGATGTATTTCTGTTGCCGCTATAACAAAAAATACTAAAAACAGAATAAAATAAATATTTAAGGGGGCTCTCCAACAAAACAAACGTGATTTTTTTGCTCGTTTTAGCTCGATATTGATAACGGCAACAGGTAGACGCTTGAAATATTCACAGGATATTTAGTTATACTAATTACTAGTTTAATTATAGTTACTTTAAAATAAAACAAATATTTAATATATATTTAACTTTTTCCCATTCAACCAACGTGATTTTTTTGCCGTTTTTATAGATAATGGTACGGAACCTTTCGTGCGCGCGTCCAACTCGCACTTAGCCGGTTTTTATGTTTGTTTATTAACCAGCCACGCGCGCGAAGCCGCGGGCGGACCCGCTAGTAATAAATAAAAAAAGTATTTTGTTTTTGTTATTAAATGAAAACAAAAATTCTCGATTACGTTCGCGCCAAAACGGTTGCAAGTATCCGTTATAAGTAACATTAAAAAATCCATCAAAAAGTCAAGACTTGTCTCATTTAGAGCACCCTGTGTTTATCGCAACGCACCCTGTCTATCAGAGTAAGCACGCCTGTGGCTTTGTTGTACTTTTAAAAAAGGCATCGTTTCAACAATGGGCACAGGTAGACTCAGTCTGCCTGCGGTATTAGTCCGTCTTCGTAGCTCTGCATAGCGATGCGTTATATTATCTTAACATCTAATATGGTTTTTTTATACTTTATAGGTTTGCGTTTGACCACGATCTCGCCACAGACTCTGGCGTTCCACTCTTTGGCGGTGAGCATAATAAAGGTCAAAGAGAACCACTTTGTGCGAATGGGAGGTATTTCTACCATATAGCGGCGGCGCACCGCAGAGAGTCTGGTAGTCCGATGATAGAATGGAGATGTTGGGATAAGCTTGAAAAGTTCCGCCGCACACTCCCCGAAATGTACTCGATAAAAAACTGAGAGGCTAGCAACCTTTCGTCGATGCTCCAGGCTGTGGAACCTTGCATCAACTGCTTCTTGGCTCTTCTCTCAATTGATTCCAGAGCCTCAAGTTGGTGGTTGGTAATTGTTAATCTGCAGCATAAACGGAAAACAGACCGCTTGGTTGGGGTGACTGACACAAAACTCCTAGAAAAAGCATCACAAAATATGGGGACGCAGAACTGGTAAAAAACCGGAAAATAACCAATTCACTGCTAATAATCAATCGTGAGGACTTGTTGATGGTAGCAATCATCACACTGCGAATTGAATCACCATCTCCTGGAGACAGGGACCATGGACAGTAGACCCCGGGGATGAAGAGTAAACTGCTGCAGCGTACGGCCACACACGAAATCAGACTGAAAACGGAACTCCATGGACTCATCGTTTCATCTTCGACGTAAGCATCGACCTCTGGGGCACTGGAATGAAACAGCATACACATGGTTGGTGATATGACAACAGAAACCAGCTTTAAATTACGATGCAGTAACACAATAATTATAGTCTAAATTATCAGGTAGCCGGTAAGGAACATTCATTTGACCTTATTTTCCTCATTCAAAGCTGTATGCTTAGTTGCAAAAATCCCACCTCAGCATTAGCGTACGTGTATGTATTGTATGTGTACGTCTTTGTGTATGTTGTTAGTTTTAAATGATTTTCATTTAATTTTATTTGATTTAATATAATTCAATTTTGATTTGATGTAGATAATTTTATTTAATTTCTATTTGTAACATGAGTCAATGTCTTGAAATAAACAGTTTTTATTTTATTTATTTATTGACATGTTGTTCCAAAGCGCTGATCTTCTGTTGAAGCCATCGGGGTCGATAATTACAAAGAAAGAAAGGGTGGTTTAAATAAAACGAATCCGTTGTTTCCCACTCACGCACGGTAAATTAACTATTAGATTGGGGGAAAAGTTTCTTCGCATTTTTTAAGAAAATGCAAAACATTTTTTAATATAGTATTTACATTTAACTAAAGTATGTAGGTACCATTTTGTTCGATAACTTTTTGTCATCTTGTAGGTAGGAACATGATCCTATTGGTATAGAAATTTTCTGATCAAAATACCGCGACAAGTAGTTTTGGCAGTCCTCTCGTGATGTTAACCTGACACTGCCTAAAGAATTCTGAAGAGACCGAAACAGGTAAAAATCTGAAGGTGCAAGGTCAGAACTATACGGCGGATGCATTAACACCTCCCAGCCAAATTCTCTTAATTTTTGCTGAGTGGCTAAAGATGTATGAACGCTAGCGTTATCATGATGAAAAACCACACCCCTTCTGTTGATTAATTCCGGCCGCTTTCTCTCAACTTCTTGCTTTAATCTCATCAGTTGTTCGTAGTAGAGTTTAGAATCGATGGTCCTGCCTGGTGGTAACAGCTCAAAATGAATAATGCCCTTCCAATCCCACCACACACACAGCATCACCTTGTTGCGAGTTAATCCGGGTTTCGCCACAGTCTGTGAAGCCTGACCGGCCTTTGACCACGACCTTTTTCGCACGTTCTTGTCTTACGCGATCAACTTTTTATCACCAGTTATCAGCTTCTTCAAAAATGGTTCGGTTTCATTACGTCGTAATAAAGAATCACAAATTAGTACATGGTTACTTAGAAAACTTTTGTGATTGATTTCAATCATTATTATAAATACGGGATTTATCACGTACCGTCTTATCGGTGTTTCGACCGACAATGTTTCGGTTCAATTCGTGAACCTTCATCAGGGTGAGTGCGATCCGCTCCGAATAACGTCTCGCCTCGCACTGCGCGCCGCTGCTCTCTGCGCGCGAGTGGACGGGCGGGGTGGTGGGGATTGGGTCAACGAAAGCACAATGCGTTGACCCGCTGTGTCATCATCATTATCATCACTGCTGCTCTCTTCTGTAGTTCTTGGTACAGGCAAACACAAAACACTAACTATGTCTCTACCAGGTTCACTCACTCTTCTGTCACTTGCATCATGAAGACATGGCCTCCAGGCCGGCGGTAGAACCCATCCTCTATCCCTGTTAAAGTTCGGCACACGACTTATTTCTATCGCCTCTCGGATCTTGCGAGGAACGAAGAAGTTCTCTCTCGCTAAAACCCGGGCCTTGTCGAAACGTATGTAGTGCGTCGAATCAGAATCTAGGGAATGTTCCGCCACTGCAGAACTGTTTGAGTCAACATTCTTCATTGCACGTATGTGTTCAGTCAACCTAGTAGATACGTTACGCTTTGTTTCACCAATGTAGCATTTACCGCAGTCACACGGTATCATATATACGCCAGGGACACCCAGAGGGTCTCTGTCCTTCGGCGAACACAGCAGCTGTCTCAATTGTGTTTGAGGACGGAATATCGTATAGTACAGCATCAAGACGATATTCCGTCCTCAAACACAATTGAGACAGCTGCTGCGTTCGCCGAAGGACAGAGACCAAATTTGTGCTACTCTCACAGACATTGCACTAGGTCCATAAACGTCGCAAATTTTTTCGCGGCTTGCGTTGTATTTTTACCTGTTTTGTAATAAAATTTTAAAATGTATCGAATCATCATCATCATAACAGCCGTAGGACGTCCACTGCTGGACAGAGGCCGCCCTCATTGATCTCCAGGAACTGCGGTTGGAAGCGGCCTGCATCCAACGCCGACCTGCGGTTCTTACCAAGTCGTCTGCCTATCTTGTGGGTGGACGTCCTACGCTGCACTTGCCGGTCCGTGGCCTCCACTCGAGAACCTTTCGGCCCCATCGGCCATCTGTTCTGCGCGCTATATGGCCTGCCCATTGCCACTTCAACGTGCTAATCCGTCGGGCTATTTCGGTGACTTGAGTTCTCCTACGTATCTCCTCATTTCTGATTCGATCCCGTAGTGAAACCCCGAGCATAGCCCTCTCCATAGCTCGTTGAGCGACTCTGAGCTTATTCATAAGGCCAATAGTGAAGGACCACGTCTCGGTTCCATATGTCATCACTGGTAACACACACTGATTGAAGACTTTCGTCTTAAGGCACTGAGGTATGTTGGACGAAAAGACGTTGCGAAGTTTCCCAAACGCTGCCCATCCGAGTTGGATTCGACGATTGACCCCTTTCTCGAAGTTGGACCTACCTAATTGGATTGTTTGTCCTAGGTATACATACGCGTCGACAACTTCAAGAGCCGAGTTCTCAACCATAACTGGGGCAGGGACGACATGGACATTCGACATGATTTTTGTCTTGTCCATGTTCATTTTAAGTCCTACCCGTTGGGAGACAATATCGTCGGCAAACCGAAGGTGAGTGATGTATTCGCCGTTAATATTGATGCCCAGTCCTTTCCATTCCAGAAGCTTGAAGGCATCTTCCAATGCGGTCGTAAACAGTTTCGGAGAGATTACATCTCCCTGTCTTACGCCTCTTTTTAAGGGAATCGCCTTCGAGCTCTGTTCGTGTACTCGGACTGACATAGTGGCGTTTTTATACAAACACTTCAACACTTCGATGTACCGATAGTCAATACGGCATCGTTGGAGAGACTCAAGCACTGCCCATGTTTCGATCGAATCGAAGGCTTTCTCATAGTCCACAAACGCGAGACATAGCGGCAAGTTATACTCTTCGGTCTTCTGTATGACTTGCCGCAGCGTATGTATGTGGTCTATGGTACTGTAGCCTTTACGGAACCCGGCTTGTTCGGGAGGCTGGAAGTCATCAAACCTGCGTTCGAGACGGTTCGCGATGACCCTCGAAAACAGCTTATAAACATGGCTCAAAAGCGAGATGGGTCTGTAATTCTTAAGCAAGGTGTTGTTACCTTTCTTGAAAAACAGAACCACCACGCCCCCGTTCCATGCTTTTGGCGTCGTACCTTCAAGCAAGGTGGAATTAAAGAGCTTCTGAAGGACTTTAAGTACCGGTGATCCACCCGCTTTCAGAAGCTCTGAAGTGATTCCGTCCTCACCCGGCGCCTTGTCGTTCTTAAGCTGCTTCAAGGCCATCCTGATCTCATACAGGCTGATGTCCGGAATATCTTCGGTATAATGTCGGGTCAGTTTGGCTCTTGGGTCGTTGGCCGCACTGCAAACAGGTTTAGTGACCGAATCGTAGAGCCGTCCATAGAACCCTTCGACTTCCCTTAACACTTCCGCTTTACTTGACGTTATGCTGCCATCTTCCCTCTTCAGCTTCGTCATGCGGCTCTGCCCAATAGAATTATCTCTCGCGAACACTTTGGAGCCTTTTAAAGGTACGAATATCGTGCCGCAAGGATTTCCAAATCTTTCTATTGAGCTGCCTATGTGACAGAGCATCATCGGGAGACTGCAGTAGCAAAGAACGTCGTTCAGCCATGAGGTTAAGTGTGACATCAGAGAGTTTCTGAGGTCTATTGGTACGGGGGGTCTTAAAGAACTGGGACCCCACCGTATGGACGGTTTCTACGAACCTGTTATTGATCTCGTCCACTGATGCATCTACTTCTAGACAGTCAAAGCGATTTGCAAGTTCGAGTTGAAAGCTCTCGAGGTTTGGATATGTGCGCGAGTGGGTCGGAGTGTAGATTTCATCAAACGGGACCTTTCAAGTTTAACGTTCATATTCAATGTGGCTCTAACAATTCGGTGATCGCTGCCGGTTTTCACCCTGTGAATCACAGAGACATCATTGAATATCCGTTTCTTGTTGGTCAAGATGAAATCAATCTCATTTCTCGTGGAACCGTTGGGACTCATCCAGGTCCATTTCCTGTGAGGCGGCTTCTGGAAAAAAGAATTCATCATAAAGAGTCCTCCTTTCTCCAGAAAATCGGCCAGCCTCTGTCCCCTGGGGTTCCGTTGCCCATATCCAAATTGCCCCACTCTCAACTCATCATCGCTTCTCATGCCTAGCTTTGCATTGAAGTCCCCCATAACAACAATAAAGTGAGTTTTGTTCGTATGTATGGCTCTACTGATGTCTTCATACATAGACTCTACTTCTTCATCTGGGTGTGAAGAGGTCGGCGCATATACCTGAACGACCTTCAGCGAATATCGCTTAGATATTCTGAGTGTCAGGTACGCGACCCTGCTTGACACACTGTCGATGGTGATAATGTTGTTGATGAGTGACTTGTGAACGAGAAACCCAACACCACCTTGGAACTGTTGGTCGCCCTCCCGGTAGTATAGTAGGTTACCAGACTTAAGGGATATCGTGTCCTAACCCTCTCTACGGACTTCTGATAACCACAATATGTCCCAGTGTAATCTACTAATTTCTTCTTCCAGCTCAACAATCTTTTCGTCTGTCCTCAAAGTGCGGATGTTGTGTGTTACCAGGGCCAGTGGTCGTCGTAGTGTTTGGTAGCCGATCGTCTCCCGGGGATTCTTAGCACCCCTGGCCCCGCCGTTACCGTGACTGCTACCGTAGCCAGGATTAGCGGGGCCGCCGGGGACTCGGGGCCTGGTTTTATGTTGCACTATATCCATAAGGGGGTTGTTGCCATACTCGCCACGCTTGGCAGGCGGGTTGGCGAGCGCAGTATAGGTATTGAGAACACGAAAAGACGCTGCTGCCCATCTTTCGGAGGTATCCCTTAGCAGACTCCTACTGCATCCATGGGCAAGAGGGGCAACATTCTATTGCCGGCGCCCCACGGCAATGTATCGAATATCTTCATAAGATTCACTCATCTTACCGGTACGAAAAAAAAAATCACACATTTTCCTAATTTGAATTTTGAATTATCTTCTTTAAAATTTAAACTTTGAATGATACCAAAACCAGTTAGATACAAATAGTATAGCCACAGAGATTTTATTACAAGTTCATACATACTTTAATGCGAGAAGACTTTTTCCCCAACCTATTATAATTTTACTTTTGCTTAGGATATTAGTATAGGTGCCTACTTATGTATGTGCATAATAGTATATTATGATACAAGTGAGCTGAGTTGCTCATTACACACGAGGCTGTGGTTTGCAGCCCGAGCCGTAGGGGAGGGCGTAAATCAGTCGAGTGTCTAACTAGTTGCTCATGAGTTTCATACGCCCTTTTCAACACACTTGCGAGGAAAAAACCAATCTTCTGTACTAAAGCTTGACATTTTTACAATTATTTACTACACAGCAACAAATGCGATACAAAAAAAATGAGAAATGGCGCGCAATTTTATTTTTGCACGCGCCAAGTGTAAGTTGATTGATTACATATAGCCTACTTGAAAATTATAACTTTTGTGATAAAATGCAAATATTTTATAACAAATTATAGTGAATAATAAATTATTTCATAATAATAAATGTTTTTTCGTCTTAATTAGGGATACATTTATTTATTCCAAAAATGTAATAGGATTTTAAGCGGCATAAAACCTCTTTGTTGGTACAAAAACTGTATTACCCGGTTAAATTGAAAATGCTCTGTTTATTCGCACATAATTTCCAGTTAGTTACTAACTTAACTTTGTAGGGATAATTCTATTATGCACTAGTGTGTAATATTATTACGCACGCTTGTGTTATAGTTTGGTATATGGCCCTAAGAACGATGTACTATGGCTCACTTTACGAGCAAGTGTGTTGAAAATAATATTATTGAAGTGCCCCAGAAGGGCTCATGTTTTGGAACACAATTTTGTATTATACACCTTTTGTAAAAACAAAATAAAACAATAAATATATATGAATATAAGCGTGGACATGAGAGATAATGCGCAGTTTAGTACTTCTTCATAGAATTTAAACAGGCGCGCTTCTTCATAACCAATGCGTGTGTGAGCATGTGCGAGGCGGACCGGCGGCCGTTAGCGATATGCAGATTTACCATAGTCGGACTGTATTATGCACATTTGGTGTTTATTTGTCCGGTATTGTCGATGGGAAATTACAAATTTCAGTACAGACACAGGATTTATGGAACTGTTTTCATGCAGTTCTTTCTAGAAATCTAAAAAAAACCTCTGAACATCCTCAGGGATGTTTGGGAAGGTTTTTTTAGATTTGTAAAGAGAGAGAGAGTAACGTATATTTTTAAATGTTAATGTGCGAGTGATGCTAGTTGCGTCTGTCCAGAATGAACATAGACTGATCGACCTACAGACGACGTGCGTGGACAGCTCGTGGAAATCTGCGGACGCATCTGTTTTTTCGTTATTTCATTTCGTTCTTGAACAGTTTTAAAAATTAATATTTTGAAAAAGAAGTTTTAGTTCTGTCGCGTGGTCCAAAGCATACTCATTTTTTATATTTGTGTTAAACAATTTTTATTACAGAAGAGTGAAACCTCATAATACAGGTATTATTTACTTAAAAGGAGGTTTCAACACTTTCAACTACTAGTTAAGCTTTTTTTTTATTCGATTCGTAGATGGAACAAGCCTATGGCCCACCGTGGTTACCATCGCCTTTAACAAAGTATTGCCTCGTAGGTAACGCACCTTAGAAACGTGCCCTACGATGCATTACCCCGTTTCCATCAACTTGAGGCATACAGGTGTAAAGCCTCATGCGCCTGTAATTTCACCGGCAACCATTCCCTTAAAACTGAAACACAGCAATGCTGTTTGGCGGCAGAAATAGGTATGGTGGTAGTACTTCCCCGGGCGAGCTCTTTCACAAGGAACTCTACTACTCTTATTACTCTATTGTAAACACAAGTTATTGCAATAAAAATATTTGTATTTCTTTTGTATTTGTATATAATTATTATCATGTTATGAACTAATGATCAATGTTATTGAATTTTCTGGAAATCCGTTTTCTGGAAATTCAACACTTCGCCAAGAAATATATTGAATCTGCAATAGCGGAAATCCAAGCGCGGTCCGAGAGTGATCGACAGCTACAACCATTAGCACTCTCGCATTCTAAACAATACGATATTATTATATTTTCCGAGAAGTTATTGCATCGTATTTTAGATTTCGATTTTATTTGATCGATGGTAGGAGTTTTTTAAGTTTTGTAACGGTAAGTTGTATCAGAAAAGATGGGATCCGTAGAGATACTGTTAGGCTCGGACTATATGGCATCCGGGCTTGTCAGGGACCGTTTTTTAACGGAAACTGACCAATGCGTCGCACAACCAAACATTTGAATATTTCCTGCATCGACTACACACGATCCGAGGCGATCCTCGGTAAAAAAAATGAATATGAGGCTATTAGGTCAAGTGGAACGTCAAATTAAAGATATTCATTAGTACAGATTAAGAATAAGAAGGTACAGCTCCAGACGTTCTCCGCACTACAGGCCTGGCACTGTGTTTTTCAGCCGGCGAATATGCTTGCCCAGTCTGGAACCGGTCCGCACATGCAAAGGTCGTCGATGTCGCGTTTAATGATACATGCCGGATAATAACAGGATGTCTGAAGCCAACCCCTCTAAACCTGGTATACCTTTTGGCAGGCATATCACCCCCTGGAGTGCGACGAGATGTGACTTGCTCTATTGAAAAGCACAAACAAGAGCATGATTGTCGACAATCCTTAAGGCCGCCTTAAAGTCGTAAGAGCTTTCAACGCTTCACAAGGGCCACGAGCAATGATCCGACTGCCGCTAGACGCACACTGTGGATAAAAAGTAACTCCCCACCGCCTGATTTTTATCACCCACAGGAACAGTTACCACCCGGGCACGATCTGCCGTGGCCAGTCTGGAAGTCCTTAAACACGCTCCGCACCCAGGTTGGCCGCTTCAGACCGAATATGTGCAAATAGGGATTCAGGGACTTTAACTTAACGCAGTGCGAGTGCGGTGATTCCGCGCAGTCAATGCAGCACTTGCTAATGTGCCCTTTGCGTCCGAACACCTGCACGATGGAGGACCTAATAACCGCCTCGCCTAATGCTATTGTTGTGGCCAAACACCTGTCCAACATGGTATAAATGAAAACGTAGAACCCTTGACACGCTAAGAAGAAGAATAAGAAGATTTTATTGAGTTCTTAAAATTGTTTGGTACTAATAAGTAATATGTTACATAAAATGTTAGCCTATAAAAAAAATCCAATCTCTAGATGACAATTTGATGTGGCATGTAAGGCTGAGCAGAGTACCTGACGTAGCTCTGTTTCTCACACTAGGTCTCTAGCGAGCCTGTGTTGTGAGGATTACAGTGATTCGCTTCGGACTCTCGTCAAGCAAAATTAGCAACTGAGAATATTTAGAATTTGTTTTTATTTTTTATAAATTATTTCTAGTTTTTGAGTTATTAGCCATAATAAAAAATAAACATTGACAAAATTCACAGGGTCTACCCACAGTGCTGTAATTTGGTATGCGTATAACTTAAGTCACATAAATATAGGCAATAGTCTGAAATCCAGAATAACTGCAATTTTTACCCCAAAAAATTAGTACCACAATACATGAACTCCCGTTTTCTATAATTTGAATGAAACTGTAGGTCAATTTAGTAGGTTATTTATTTCGTGGCACTATTTTGATAGTCAAAGATTACAAATCATATTTTTTTGTTTTAATCGAAGACTCGCGAGATCTCAGTTTGGGGCGAACCACTAGTTAACTTAATATAACTAAAGAGCTGCAGAAACCACAATTTTTATCCAAGCCTTTAAAAATTACTTATACAAAGTATAAATAAATAAATATCGCTGGACATTTCACACAGCGCTATCTAGCCCCAAACTAAGCAGAGCTTGTACTATGAGAACCAGATAACTGATAGAATACTTATATACTTTTTTGTAAATACACATACATAATTTATAGAATAACAACCAGACCAGAAACAAATATCTGTAGCTGATGCAAACATTTGCTCAGCGGCAGGAATCGAACCCACTACCTCTTGCGTCTCAGCCCGCTGTTTCCAAAAAAATTATTTTAGTTTTCAAAATTATTTCAAAATTATTTATTTGGAACTTTTAACACAATATATACTCGTACAAGCATGTTAGTAAACGTTGGCAACTGCAAAAGTTATATAAAACTGAGTAGCAGTGCCAGTGTTCGCCCACTGCGCCACGGAGGTCGTCGAAACGTGGTGTGATGCTTAGTTAAAAAAGTTTGTATTAAAAATGTTACCTAATAATTTTAATGTAAGCAAACTTTGACCACCGTTTGAGCATTCCAAAAAAACAAGCCTATAACATTCTCTAGATTTAATTTTGAAAACCATTAGGTAAAAGTTTTCACCGGACAAAAAAAAGGCAGAGCCAAACTTTTTATCCCATTTAGAATTCAAACAACGGATGTAAGAGAAACAAAATGGCGGACTTCAACAGGAATAAATTTTAAAACAAATTCCAACTTTGGCTGTCACCAAACAAGTGAGTGAAACAAAAGATTTACGGGTAAACTTGTGTTTAGAATTAGTTAGTCTCGCTTTAAATTAGTTAGCCACGAGGCTCCGACGTTTCCGCTCTGCACGAAAAACACCAGTAGCTTTGGATTTCTTTTACTTTTTAATACAATAGAATCACAGCTTCAGCGTTTTCATAACTTTTCCATAAGTTTTATTTTCGGACTCCAGAAATACGACCACATCTCCGAATTTCGTAATAAACTCAAACGGCTCCCCATTCGACTTCGCCGGAATACTTACATCCTATCTCCTATTCAACATCCTTCGTAATCCTTCCACGCCTTATTATCTGGAGGACCGCTTTGAGTTCCTTTTTTGCACAAACTCCCGAACACTCCGATCCTCTGAAAACCTCCTTCTCAAAACCCCGTTGCATAGAACCAGTTTCTATGCAAACTCCTTTTCCGTCCAAGCTGTCCGATTATGGAACGCCTTGCCCGGTCTCCATTAGGAAATCCCCCTCACCTTCCATTATTTAAAGCTAGACTCAAAAACTTTTATCTCCATCAAGAGTCGTGATTCATTCATTTAATCTATAATATGTGTTAATAATATATGTACCTATAAATCTATATAAGGTAATGTAATTTTTCTTTTTCTATTATTAAGTTTATTCTTTTTAAATCAAATCAAATCAAATATTTTATTTTGCAACACACATTATACAAAAATAACAACAAAAAATAAAACAGTATATCAATAAAAACAACATAAAAACTTAAAACTAGGTACACAAATTGGTTGCAAAAAAAGGTCTCAACTCAGCGTGTGCAGGAAGTTAGAACCTGCGCTGTTCTTCCGTTGAGACCTTTAGGACCAAGAGAGACAAATAATTAAAAATAAATACATAGCGGACGCGATTTTAAAGTATTTAAAAAAAAATAACACTCAAAACAAAGAGAAGTTTCAAACAGAAAAAGTTTTACAATAACAAGAAAAATAAACAAAGTCATATTAAATATATAAACTAGTTAAATATTTAAAAGTAAGAAATTAAAAGTATTAAATATGATCAAAACAATTCATAAAGTCATAATGTAAATTTTAAAGGTATATAGAGTTATATTGCACTTGTATCAAATCTGTTAAGTTCCTGCTCCTTTTGCCAGTGTAATAAATATTTTTTTAGTTTTAATCTAAAACTGTGAATAGTATGCAGGTTCCTTATCGGCGGTGGAATGTTGTTCCAACATTTCGATGCAGCGTAGCGGAAACTGCCTCGAAAGCCTACTGTTCTATGTCGCTGTGTTGAAAGCTGCATCGAACATTGTCGGCGATCTTACACCTCGGCCAACCTTCTATTAAGCAATGATCCTCTCCATCTAAACGTTGTCTGGAAGAAATCGCTTTGTTAAGCGATAAGGCCGCTCATTATGCTTACATTTATTCGTGTTCTTGTTATTTTTGTATCAGTTGTGTCTAGCTTGTAAGGTATAATAAAAAAAAATCATTTATTCATTCATTCATTCACATCACAATCCCTACCCATATAAGTAAATACGTAAAACAACTTCGGGTAAGTATTTGTTAATCAGCATTTTACGCTAAACTGCTAAGCGGCTGGTCTGATTTTAATGATATTTAGTACCTACATAGATCAAAGTTTTCATGCAATCTAAAAATTGAAATCTAGTTGAGATTTAAACTCCCCTCAGTGGCTCTAATCATCTTAGGCAATTTGCCAATATTATTTTGAAATTCAGGAGTTCAAAATTCGTAACTCAGCGAGTGTTTATTCGTAAAGTTCATAACTGAATCAATTTAATTTTAACTTATTTTGCGAGAACAAAAGAAACAAGAAATATGCTACAATTATATATATGTATCTAGTCAGGTCATAAGTATTGTCACACAGTAAAAACTTTTCTTTTAGAATGCTGGCCACAAAAAAGTTTATAGAATTCGAATTTCGAATTGTTCATGAAAATAAAAATGTATACTTTTTAGAATTTTACTCATTTTTAAATATGGAGTGGACGCTTAAAGAAGACCGTGTTGCAGTTATTGCGTTGCATCATTGCGGTTACGCGCCAATTCAAATTTTTGACATACTGAAAAATTTGAATATAACCAAAAGATTCGTTTATCGCACCATCAAACGATACAATGAAGACTCTAGTGTAGATGACAGGTCAAGAAGTGGTCGCCCTCGGTCTGTTAGGACTCCAGCAGTGATAAAAGCTGTGAAGGCGCGAATTCAAAGAAATCCCAAACGTAAGCAGAAACTGTTGGCCCTTCAGATGGGGTTAAGCAGAACCACGGTGAAAAGGGTGTTAAATGAAGACTTAGGGCTTCGGGCATATCGAAGAAAAACAGGACATCGTTTAAATGCTCGTCTAATGGACCTGAGACTGAAGAGATGCCGCGCTTTGTTGAAGCGGTACGCGGGAAAAAAATATCGGGAAATTCTTTTATCAGATGAAAATTTTTTTACCGTAGAAGAGAGCTACAACAAACAAAATGATAAAGTGTACGCACACAGTAGTGAAGAAGCAAGCAACCGTATTCCGCGTGTCCAACGAGGTCATTTTCCAACCTCGCTCATGGTATGGTTGGGAGTTTCTTATTGGGGCTTAACAGGGGTACATTTTTGTGAGAAAGGTGTAAAAACGAATGCAGTTGTGTATCAAAATACAGTCCTGACGAACCTTGTGGAACCTGTTTCTCATACCATGTTCAATAACAGGCACTGGGTATTCCAACAAGATTCGGCGCCAGCTCATAGAGCGAAGAGCACACAAGACTGGCTGGCGGCGCGTGAAATCGACTTCATCCGGCACGAAGACTGGCCCTCCTCCAGTCCAGATTTGAATCCGTTAGATTACAAGATATGGCAACACTTGGAGGAAAAGGCGTGCTCAAAGCCTCATCCCAATTTGAAATCACTCAAGACATCCTTGATTAAGGCAGCCTCCGATATTGACATGGATAGACGACTCGTTCGTGCTGCGATAGACGACTGGCCGCGCAGATTGAAGGTCTGTATTCAAAATCATGGAGGTCATTTTGAATAAACTTTAGTGTCATAAGAATCTATGTTTTGTTAAGTTCATTTTGGTATATAAACGGTTACATAATGTTAAACATGTGACAGAATTTAAGGTCATAAATTCTGTCACATGTCTAATATAAAATAATTGAAACAAGTTTATTCATTATGTAACCATTTATATACCAAAATGAACTTAACAAAACATAGAATATTATGACACTAAAGTTTATTCAAAATGACCTCCGTGATTTTGAATACAGGCCTTCAATCTGCGCGGCCAGTCGTCTATCGCAGCACGTTTCTCACAAAAATGTACCTCTGTTAAGCCCCAATAAGAAACTCCCAACCATACCATGAGCGAGGATGGAAAATGACCTCGTTGGACACGTGGAATACGGTTGCTCGCTTTTTCACTACTGTGTGCGTACACCTTATCATTTTGTTTGTTGTAGCTCTCTTCTACGGTAAAAATTTTTTCATCCGAAAAAAGTATTTCCCGATATTTTTTTCCCGCATACCGCTTCAACATAGCGCGGCATCTCTTCAGTATGAGGTCTATTAGACGAGCATTCAAACGATGTTCTGTTTTTCTTCGATATGCCCGAAGCCCTAAGTCTTCATTTAACACCCTTTTCACCGTGGTTCTGCTTAACCCCATCTGAAGGGCCAACAGTTTCTGCTTACGTGTGGGATTTCTTTTAATTCGCGCCTTCACAGCTTTTATCACTGCTGGAGTCCTAACAGATCGAGGGCGACCACTTCTTGACCTGTCATCTACACTAGAGTCTTCATTGTATCGTTTGATGGTGCGATAAACGAATCTTTTGGTTTTATTAAAATTTTTTAGTATGTCAAAAATTTTAATTGGCGCGTAACCGCAACGATGCAACGCAATAACTGCAACACGGTCTTCTTTAAGCGTCCACTCCATATTTAAAAATGAGTAAAATTCTAAAAAATATACATTTTTATTTTCATGAACAATTTGAAATTCAAATTCTATAAACTTTTTTGTGGCCAGCATTCTAAAAGAAAAGTTTTTACTGTGTGACAATACTTATGACCTGACTAGGTATATATATATTATAGGCTTGCGTTTGACCACGATCTCGCCTGATGGTAAGCGATAATGTAGTCTACGATGGTACACGCTTGCCTAGAAGAAACCTATTCACTCGCGACTTAAAGATACCCATGTTGTAGCTATCTCGAAACACAGACTCTGGCAAGTCGTTCCACTCTTTGGCGGTGCGCATAATAAAGGTCGAAGAGAACCGCTTTGTGCGAATGGGAGGTACATATTTCTACCATATAGCGGTGGCGCACCGCAGAGTGTCTGGTTGTCCGTTGATAGAAAGGAGATGGTGGGATCAGGTTGAAAAGTTCCGCCGCACACTCCCCGAAATGTACTCGATAAAAAACCGAGAGGCTAGCAACCTTTCGTCGATGCTCCAGGCTGAGGAGCCTTGCATCAACTAGGTCATCGTTGCCTATGAGCTTCTTGGCTCTTCTCTCAATTGATTCCAGAGCTTCAAGTTGGTACTTCGTTGATCCGTCCCAGAGGTGAGAACAGTACTCCAAACACACATTTCAACACACTTGCTCGTAAAGTGAGCCATAGTACATCGTTATTAGGGTCTTAAATCGAACTATAACACACGCGTGCGTAATAATATTACACACTAGTGCTTAATAGAATTATCCCTACAAAATTAAGTTAGTACCTAACTGCAAATTACATGCGAGTAAACAGAGCATTTTCAATTTAACCGGGTAATACAGTTTTTGTAACAACAAAGAGGTTTTATGCAGCTGAAAATCCTGTTACATTTTTGGAATAAATAAATGTATCCCTAATTAAGGCGAAAAACATTTCTTATTATCAAATTACTTATAATTCACAATAATTTGTTATAAAATATTTGCATTTTATCACTAAAATAATAATTTTGAAGTAGGCTGTATGGCTATTAGTAATCAATCAACTTACATTTGGCGCGTAAAAAATAAAAAAAACTTACACGCTATTTCCCTTTTTTTTTGTTTGTATCGCATTTGTTGCTGTGTGGTAAATAATTGTAAAAATGTCGAGTTTTAGTACAGAGATTTATAGATTTTACCCCGCCAGAAATACTAAATGCAGCACAAAATGCAAATGAAAGCCTAATACCTGCAAAATCTAGAGCAAAGTACTTAACTGCTTACGATAGTTTCATACAATGGAAAATCAACAAAAAAACCCAGTCATTTTCTGAAAATGTGTTTTGGCGTATTTCTCTGAACTCGCCAATACATACAAACCCAGCTCCCTGTGGTGCATCTATTCCATGTTAAGAAGCATGGTTAAGCTCAAACATTGTGTTGATATCAAAACGTACTGTAACCCACAACCATGTACATCTCGTAGCATGAGTTATTTGGTGCCTTCTCCTTCCAGTAATTTGTATGATTTACCTTTGTCGCCGACATTTACACAAGAAGTCAATGAAGATACTAAAGAAGTGGCAAGTACCAATGTAAGACAAACTGTGAAATCGCCATCAAAAACAATCCAATATCGTTTTGGAAATTGTACATTCACCAATTGTTTTAATAATTAAACGATTTATGCAATACATGTTTTGTTTTTTCCTCCCAAGTGTGTTGAAAAAGTGTGTATGAAACTCGTGAGCAGCTAGCTCACTAGACACTCGGCTGATTTACGCCCTCGCCTACGGCTCGGGCTACAAACCACAGCCTCGTGTATAATGAGCAACTTAGCTCACTTGTATCATAATATACTATTATATTGTTCTACGGATCGAACGCGAAAACATTAAATTCCTCCACAGTCAGGTAATAAGAAACATGTCCCAATACCGTTCATAATATAGGCTGTTTGATAATAGACGCACATAAATGAAAGGGGTTATTTTTATGAGCATAATAAATAAATTTGTGAAATATTTACCATAGAAATGTGAAATTTATTTTGGCATGTGAAAGCAAACACTTTATTAAACTTATGTTGTGCTATTGCATAATGCTTGCCATCTAACCACAGATACTGTATTGGTGACGTCTCGAGATATTTCTAGTTGTCTCTTTCTAATCCAAAATCCGCAGCCATTTCC
Organism: Philereme vetulata; assembly: GCA_918857605.2. Classification (NCBI taxonomy): domain Eukaryota; kingdom Metazoa; phylum Arthropoda; class Insecta; order Lepidoptera; family Geometridae; genus Philereme; species Philereme vetulata. The sequence continues at coordinate 7,464,347 of OU975461.1, forward strand.
GAATATAAATAATAAATAGCAAATCGGCCTTTATTTTTGGATGCCAATTGCAGGAGTAGGAGTAGAAAATTCTATATTGTATTAATCACCTAAACTTATTCGATTCTCTTTAAAATTTGATAATATAACTAGTAGTTTTTTCGAGAAGTATTTTTTAATGTTTTAATAAACCGTAACTTGAATATCGGCAGTATATTATATACCAAACATCCTGTATATCTAGGTACATACTAAATGTCATCGAAATCGGTCAAGTCGTTTAGTCGTATACACGTAACAAACAGAAGACGGAGAGATAGTTACATTCGAATTTATAATAGACAAAAAAATATTATTTGTAATCGTTGACTATAAAAATAGTGCAACGAATTAAAAACCACCTACAGTTTCATTCAAATTACAGGTAACGGGAGTTTAAGTAATAGTGGCTACACTTTTTTGCAGTACAAATTGCAGTTATTCTGGATTTCAGACTTTTGCCTATATTTGTGTCACTTAAGCTAGACGCATACCAAATTACAGCACTGTGGGGTCACTGGTGTACCCTGTGAACTTTGTCAATGTTTAGTTTTTATTATGACTAATAAATAACGCAAAAACTATAAATAATTTACAAAAAAACAAAAACAAAGTCTTAATTTACTAATCAATACCTTTCATTTGACTTCCTATTTGACCTAATAGCCTGATTTTAATTTTTTTGTACCCGTCTTGAACCCCAATATCTCAACAACCCCCCAAAATTTTTAGCTCATTTAGTCACACCAAAATTGTGCTATCACTACCTATGTATGTATTAAATTTCACGATGATCGGATCAACGTTACGAAAGTTATCCTCGGACAAACATAAATACATACATACAACACCGATTTGCCCTAGTTGAATTAGAGATCTCGCTCCGCTCGATCAATTAGAATGGATGTTAACGGACCTTTAATACAATATAATGAAATATCAAATGAATATAATGAAACATTTTTTTTTACTGGTGGTAGAGCTATTGTGAACGGGCTCGAGGGAGTGGGAGCCACCGCCTTACCTTTAAAAAAATGAAATATAAAATAAAATAAGCCTTTATTACTGTTCTTAACCTAGGTACATTATGCTATCGGCAAACGCTTTAAATGATGTTTAATCATATATAACAGCTTGTCCTTCGACAAAGCCCTCCTCGAAGGATTTCCACTTTATCCTGTCTCTGTGTGTTCTCGTCCATTCTGGACCGGCTATTTTCTTCAGGTCATCTTCCCAACGTCTTGTTTCTCTACCTTTGTGTCTTCCACCGTCTCTAGGGTACCATTCTGTTATTAATTTGGTCCATTTCTCTTTTCTTTTTCTAAGAATATGTCCTGTCCATTGCCATTTTAACTTTTTACATATGGTTTTTACGTCTCTGAATTTCGTAATGTTTTTTATTTTGCTCAACCTTACTCTGTCTTTCCTCTTGACACCAATTACACTTCTTTCTATTCCGTTTTGACAGAACCTTTATTTTATTAATCTGTTGCACAGTTAATGCCCATGACTGGCAACCATATGTCAAGCATGGTAGTATGCACATATTGAACACCTTCCGCTTTTCTTTTGTTGCCATTTCTTTGTGCTTCATGACTTCGCTAAGTGACCAAAATCTTTTCATCATCTCAACAACCCCCTAACATTTTTATCTCATTTAGTCACACCCAAATTGTGCTATCACTACCTACCTATGTATATTATATTTCACGATGATCGGATCAACGTTACGAAAGTTATCCTTGAACAAACATAAATACATACATACAACACCGATTTGCCCAAGTTGATTTAGAGATCTCGCTTCGCTCGATCACAATTAGAATGTATGTTAACGGAACTATAATACAATATAATGAAATATCAAATGAGTTTAATGAAACATTTTTTTATTTTTACTGGTGGTAGAGCTTTTGTGAACGAGCTCGAGGAAGTGGCCACCACCGCCTTACATTTATCTGCCGCCAAATAGCAGTACTTGTGCTGCTGTCTTCCGGTTAGATGGTAATGGTATGTTTCTGTAATTACTGGCACATGGGCATAACAGCTGAGTCCTATAGTATGGCAACGTATCCACATAGAGATCAAGACAACATAATACCTTGTTTTGAATTCTATGTGGATATCCATGGGCTGTAGCCACTTAACATCTGCTGGACTGCATGCTCGTTTACCATATAAGTTGTATAAAATTAAACGAGTGTGCTTTAGACCACATGACTGAGGTAAAACTTCATTTTAAAAATATTAATTAATAAAATTGTTCAATTACAAAATTGTCCTCACGTCTGTATCAGTCTATATTCATTCTGGACCGATGCAACTCGCACTCGCACATTAACGTTTAAAAATATACGAAACGTAACTCTCTCTCTCTCTCTATCTTCACAAACTTATATCTCCCTCTCAACTTCCGTTCGTACTTTTCGTAACGCATTCACAAGCTTACTCCCCAAGTCACGCGTGCGTAAAGAAGTTTTACTTAAAAAAAACTTGAAACACCTCAAGTCACCTTATACCCATTCTTTATAACGAACAATGCACCACCAGACACATAATTAAGACCATATAAATCGGACATTTGACCCCTCAGACGTTTCAATTTCAAATAACTCCTATCTAGAAATGGAATCGAGAACCATCGATATAACGTCATTGGAGGAGACCACTCCCCGCCATCTCCCAAGCGTGGGCTTTGAGTACTATCGTAGCTTATATTGTAGGCACTTTGAGGATGTAGTAAATAATGTTACCCTGTGCTAAGGTTATGCGGAGTTTTGCAACATTTACTAGGGGGTTCCGTACCATTATCTATAAAAAAGAGCAAAATAATCACGTTTATTGTATGGGAGCTCCTCTTAAATATAAGTTCTATTTTATTTTAAAATTTTATTTTTAAATTGAATATATAATTAAATATTCTGTGAATATTTCAAGCATGTACTTGTTGCCGTTATCAATATCGACAAAAAACGACCACAAAATCACTTTTGTTCCCCTTAAATATTTATTTTATGCCGTTTTTAGTATTTGTGTTTATAGCGGCAACAGAAAAACATCATCTGAGAAAATTTCAACTATCTAACTATCACGGTTCATGAGATACAGCCTGGTGACAGACGGACAGACAGACAGACAGCAGTCTTGGTAATAGGGTCCCGTTTTACCCTTTAGGTACGGAACCCCAAAAACAAAACAAATATCATTATTTGGAACATGAAACAGTGTTCAGAAACAAAATGAACATTTTAGCCATCTATATACTATATAAAACAAAGTCGGGTTAGTTACACCATTTATAACTCAAGAACGGCTGAACCGATTTTGATGATCTTTGATTTGTTGGATTTGTCTCCGCCCCGAATAGCAGAATAATTATTATAATATCAGAAAAAATCACGCAAAAAGAAATAACTAAGAAAAGTCATTTTCTCATACATAATGCAGTTAATGATGGCCGATTGACAATACGGGGGCGACATTGGCAGCCCGCGTCATAGGTATATCAAGGCGGTGCGAAGTTCGGCGGGTCAGCTAGTAGAACAAAAAGATAAAGATTTATTTATTTGCCAAAACATGGGTAAAATTATATACATAGATGTAGAGATCCTCGGCTGAATTGAAGGTCTATCTTCCCATAGATTTCCAGAGCGACAGATCTTGTGTGGCCTGCACCCAACGGCTCCCAGCCATCATTGTAAGGTGAACCTTCCTGATCCAACGGTCCTCAGTTCCGAGAGCTATGTGCCCCCACATTTTTGATTGGTACAAAGAAATTATGAGGTGTGGCTTGTGTATAAAAATAACTTTTACGAAGTGCTCTAAAAGAAAAACTGGCCGCGGTTCCCCCAGGTGAACTAAGGTGTACTACAGGCAATGAACGCCCATGGTCCACCGATGTTGACTGAGAAATAGCTCCATGTTTTGAAAATTCAGTGAGGTAGGGAGTTAAAAGTGATTTTTTTTTATTTTTGCATTAAACCTATCATAACACTATTGCATTTTTAAACCTCGACTCATAAAGTGAGTTGTTAAAAGTTTGACTCCTATGTCTGCCTTTTGTGTCTGTCTGTCTGTCTGGTGACATCGTAGATCCCAAACGGATGGACCGACTCAGACGCATATATACCCAACTTCGGCAAAGCCAAAATATCACAATCACACTAATATTATAAATGCGAAAGTTTAGGTGTTTGCATGGATGTTTGTTTGTTTGTTTTTATATATACGTAGATTATAACCTGGATCACATAAGCTACCATTTATCCTATAAATAAGATCCCATGGGATAAAAATGGGATGTAAAAGTTTATATACTTACCTATTTATTTTGCACCCCAGAAAAACGCGGGCGAAGCTGCTGGCAACTAATAGTGAATGAATAAATGAATGGAAACACTTTATTGTACACCTTAAAAAATAAAAATTAGTTATAGACAAAATAGAAGATACAAAGCAAATAGTACACTTATCGCCTTGAAGTGATTTCTTCCAGACAACCTTTGGATGGAGAGGATTTGGTAATGTCAAATATATGGTCGGGGGTGCACTTTTAAGACTAAGATATAGTAAATAATAAATATTGCTGGACATTTCGCACAGCTCTATCTAGCCCCAAACTAAGCAGAGCTTTTACTATGGGAACCAGATAACTGATAGAATACTAATTATATAATTTTTTTTGTAAATACGAGTACATACGTTATACTAGTGGTTCGCCTCGAACTGAGATTTCGCGAGTCTCCGATTAAAACAGAAAAATGTTATTTGTAATCTTTGACTATCAAAATAGTGCCACGAAATAAATAACCACAAACTTGACCTACAGTTTCATTCAAATTACAGGTAACGGGAGTTCATGTACTGTGGTTAAATTTTTTGCGGTACAAATTGCAGTTATTCTGGATTTCAGACTTTTGCAAATTACAGCACTGTGGGGTTACTGGTGTACTGGTGAATTTGGTCAAAATTTAGTTTTTATCATGGCTAATAACTCGAAAATTATATAAAAATATGATAAATAAAAACAGAGTCTAAATGTACTAATGAATACCTTTCATTTGACGTCACATTTGACCTCATTTTCATTTGTATTTACCCCTCTCGAACCCCAATTTCTCAACAACCCCCTAACATTTTTAGCTAGTCACATCAAAATTGTGCCATCACTACCTACCTATGTATTAAATTTCACGATGATCGGATCAACGTCACGAAAGTTATCCTCTGACAAACATACATACCTACATACATACAACGCCGATTTGCCTAAGTTGATTTAGAGATCTCGCTTCGTTCGATCAAATATATAGAAAAACAACCAGACCCGGAACAAATATCTGTAGATCATGCAAACATTTGATCCGCGGCGGGAATCGAACCCACTACCTCCTGCGTCTCAGCCGGCTGTTCGCCCACTGCGCCACGAAGGTCGCCACGGAGTTTAACTGGGTCAATGTCAGTGGCTCTTGTAGGAAATGCCATGATACCAGTTCCACGCACATTCGTACTCCATGGTGGTACTCCGCCATTCTTCGCCATTTATCGGCTCTCCACCGCCATCGCTCGTCGTAATGGTCCTTAATGAGCGTTTAAGACGCTGGCCGGGACCTGCAATTGTTTAATAGTTCTAATTAAACCAGGATCTATAAGATCTTTGTGTAAACATGTGGATTGATTACCTAATGTAGGTGGATCTTTAATCTCTCGATAGCTTAGATGTTTCTAGAAACTGAGTATTAACTCAGACTAGATTTAATAGTGTTGTTTGCATTATTTGACGCACGTTTAAGACATAAATACGAGTATTGTAACATACAGGGCGAATCAAAATATGTATGTACTAGGTGACCAATCCGCGGCTTCGCACGCGTGGTTTACCAATAAATAGTAGCCTATGTGTTAATCCAGGTTATGATCTACGTACATACCAAATTTCATCGCAATCGGTTCAGCCGTTCCGGCGTGAAAGAGTAACAAACATCCATACATCCATACATACAAATTTTCGCGTTTATAATATTAGTAGGATATAAGGTCCAAGATCCGGAGTCTGGGTTCGTACAACACCAATCCGCTTCATTGTATCATCCACAGGACGTCAACTGCTGAACATAGACCTCCCCCATAGATTTCCAGAGCGGCCTGCACCCAGCAACCTTTATCAGGTCGACTTTTCATCTATTGGGGGGGGGGGGGGGGGGGGCGTTCTAACGCGCTTTCCATGGCGCGGCCTCCACTCTAAAACCAACGGCCGTCAGTTCTTCGAGCTATGTGCCCCGCTTACCACTTCCGCTCATCGCTCCCGTGCCAGCCACTTCCGCCAATCGACTCCGACTGGGGTGATGCCAATCTGGTCGAGTTCAATGCGAATAAGACCCACGCGTGTCTGTTCTCCGCAAAACGAAGTCAATTTAATCTGACTACTACGTATCCGTGCCGATATCTGACTACCTCGAGCTTCTTGATATCTCATTAACTCCGACTCTCAATTTCGGCTCCTACATTGAGTTGAAAGCCCAGCTGGCTGCTAAAAACCTTGGTATACTCGCAAAGGTGAGGCACTACTTCACACCGGTACAGTTGCTCAACTTGTACCAAGTACAAATCCTATCGTGTTTGGAGTACTGTTCTCACCTCTGGGACGGATCAGCGAAGTACCAACTTGAAGCTCTGGAATCAATTGAGAGAAGAGCCAAGAAGCTCATAGGCAACGATGAGCTAGTTGATGCAATGCTCCTCAGCCTGGAGCATCGACGAAAGGTTGCTAGCCTCTCTGATTTTTTATCGAGTACATTTCGTGTGTGGGGCAAAACTTTTCAACCTTATCCCACCATCTCCATTCTATCTTCGGACAACCATGGCTATATGGTAGAAATACCTCCCATTCGCACAAAGCGTTTCTCTTGAACCTTTATTATGCGCACCGCCAAAGAGTGGAACGCCTTGCCAGAGTCTGTGTTTCCTGATAGCTACAACCTGGGTATTTTTAAGTCGCGAGTGGAATAGGTTTCTTCTAGGCAAGCGTGTACCATCAGGCGAGATCATGGTCAAACGCAAGCCATATATAAAAAAAATTTACTTGATCCAAAACCATTAAGTTATTTAAATGGCTTCGCAACGAAATCATAATTCTACGCAAACCTATTTCCTTAGTAAATTATCGAAATCAGGACACACATATATCCCTAGCTCCTGAACTATAACAAAATACTCATATGGAGATGATTCAGGTAATTTAAGAGTAAAATTGATGGATTTCCTTTGGACTACGTAAAACCGGCACAGTGTATACTAAAGTATTTTGTCGAAATCGGTTGTGCCGTTTGAACGAACTAGTCGTGAAACTGTAACAAAGAGCCAGACAGAGACTTTTTTTTTATTCCTAGTATACAATTCTATTAATACCCGAGTAATATTATTACAATATAGTCATTTATAGGTTGTGAATGAGTAATTTCATTTTGATCTATTTTTTTTGTATCCATATCCATACATTCATAAATTCGAAAAAACTCCGTTTGTTTGTTTGTAAGTTTGTGTTTGTTTGTTACTTTTCATGACTAAACGGCTGAACGGATCGTAATGAAATTTAACAAGGATATAGATTGTATTCTAGAGGCTTAATTTTGTCTCAAAAAATAATCTTGAAGGTTGTATGGGCAATCCATAATTCCTCTAATTTAAGTAAGAAATAAAAAAATATATGTTTCACCGTTTTTGCTAAATCATCCCTAAAGGGGGGTGGGGGGTGTAAGTAAGGGGTTAAAATTATGAGGTATTATAAGATATACAGTTGATACATAAATAGGTTTGTACATAATAGGTATGTACAGTTAATATATATATATATTTAGATTGTGATCGGGATAGGGATAAAGGGGGCGTTTAAAGTTCACTAATAAGTCCGACAGCTGCTAAAAACTGTAAAATATTTTTAGGGGTGATAACTGTTAGCTCCTCCGGGCTGCGGATGTTTTTGCCCAGATGAATGCTACGTTTACGCATTAGTGGAGCACACTCGCCTAACAGATGTAAGGGCGATTCTGCCGCCTCATTACAGAATCTGCAGGTTTGTGTATCTTGAACGTGTGCTTATTAAGCCGACAGTGTCCAGTCAGGGCTCTGACTATAATGCGGAGATTGTTTCTGTTTAGCGCTAGGATTCGGTTTGTATGCCGTTTATCAAAGGCTTTAATCGGTGATTTGGAATGGTTCATGCCTGAAGAACTGATCCAAAGTTTGGCCGATTCCTATAAGCAGAAGTTCCTTAGGGTTCTTTGTGCCAGGCTTTTTGGTATACCACAGAACGGCTCAGGGCCCTGTCGTGGTCCATTTGCCCCCGCTCGTGCAAGCGCAGGAGGGTAATGTTTTTATTGACAAACCATGCATGCGAAGCCGCGGGCGGATCAGCTAGTTAATTATATACTAAGAATGCGTCCAATTTTTTTACCATCGCTAGTTAAGAGGAGCACATTTTGTTCGTGTGTTCTTAATAGGTAGCTACTAGTTACACATCGTTACTTTCGAATTAATAATATTAGTAGCATTCCGAATTTGCTATCATTTTTAGGGTTCCGTACCTCAAAACGTAAAAAAGGAACTCTTATAAGATCACTCTCTTGTCCGTCTGTCTGTCCATGTGTCACCACCGATTTTCTCAGGAACGGGTGGACCTGGCAAGTTGAAATTTATATCAGATACTGAGGTCTATATAGTCCCTATTAGGTGTATAACAATCAAGGACCTGAGTTAACACGATAAAAAGATATGGGCAAATTTAGATTTTCGAAAAAACTTGTAAGTACCAAAATTTACTTTCATTTTTTACTTTTTCTGAAATTTTCCCTTTACGTGTGCTATATATAAGACCTTGCTTTTAACCAAAATTAACAATTCTAGGTCAACTGGAAGTACCCTTTAGGTTTTGGGTCTAAGACCTATATGGTAGTTCCCGTTGACCTAGAATCACGAAATTTGGCAAAAAGCTAGGTCTTTAAGCAGCACAATTAAAGGAAAAATTCCAAAAATAAAAAAATTAAAATTAAAGGGTCTCCTCATACATACATAGTTAACGACAATTAAGATAGTCCTCTGAGTTGTATGGGCGCTCATACAATTTAGAGGACTAGCTTAATCTAGCAGGCTAGCGAGACAGGAGAGTGGAAGGACAAACAGCCGAGTGAGGAGTGGAAACTAGATCAAAGAAGACGTTACAGAAATAGACTAAAACCCTCAAAAGGCCAAGCTAAAACTGAGCCGGAAATAAAGTTTAAAGCGGCTGACATAAAAGTACCGTTGTTTATAAACAACGCAGATAAGTCCACAATGGCGGCAGATATATCCAGCTATATTTTACAAAAAACACATGTAGAAGTGACACTAGATAAAATAAAACCAAAGACGGAGCGAGCCTATGATGGTACCAAAACAATGGTACCAAGAAGTAAACTATCGATGTTTATGGAGGCCTCACTTTGGCCGGATGGTATTTCTTTTAGAAGATTCGTCAGCTTTTACAAGGTGATGATTACGAAGGTGGATCGAGTGACCCTACTAAATAAATTATGGATTTATGCAAGTTAATCACTTTTAACTGTAAGTCCGTGAAGCGGTCGGCGACGTGAATAAGGCAGCTATGTGACACAGGGGACGTCGTAGCTCTGCAGAAGACGTGGCTACTCCCTCATGATATTCCTTTCCTCGGGTCGATACATGAAAATTTCGAGTACACCGGAAAATCTGCGGTTGACACCTTAAGGAAATGCTACGTGGTAGACCATACGGCGGAGTGGCGTTACTATGGCGAAAAAACATAATTGATTCCGTATCGGTAATCAACTGCGTGAGCGCGCGCATCACAGCTGTGCGGTTCGAGATAAGAAACCGGTTCATTATAGTGTTCAGTGTATACATGCCTACGCAGTGCTTGGATAATCTTCCTGAGTTTACAGAATGTCTAAGCGAAATAAGTGCTATAGTTGAGAGTAGTGAAGTAGAATCTATTTACATTCTCGGTGATTTTAATGCGCGTCAGAGTTATTCAGTAATGAATTAAATAACTTTTGCACCGACGAATCGTGGCTGTGTGCGGATTTAATAAGGTTGGGAGAAGACTCCAGTGAGTATACGTTTGTGAGTGATGCTCATGGCTCACGACGGTGGCTGGACCACTGCGTTGTGACGCAGTCAGCCTGGGACACAGTTAGAGACATTAAGGTATGCTATGACGTGATGTGGTCAGACCACTTCCCTTTGATTGTATGCTGTGACTTGAACTTAGTTCATAAGAAATTAATGGCTACTATTGTAAATGAATGTAATAAAATTATATGGGGTGATCGACTTTTATCACAAATTGAAAACTACTCTAAATTCTGCAATGATAATCTGAAATTAATTAATTTTCCAGACGAGTTTACCTTGTATGCAGATAAACGTTGCAATAACATGTCGCATAGATCTATAATTGATAAATTGTATAATGACATTGTTCAAATTTTAAAGCAGGGAGCCATTTTGTTTAGTAAATGTAAATATTCTAAAAAAGCTAAACACATAGTTAGGTAGAACAGATATGTGAGTGCTGCTCACAGTGAGGCTAGGCATAAACTAAATGTATGGTTTTTATATGGCAAGCCGTCGAGTGGCGAAGCTTATGAAGAAATGTGCAAAAGTCGTAATATATTTAAAGCTAAATTAAAGTGGTGTCAAAACCTCCAAGAACAAATAAGAATGGATATTATTGCTAGTCAAAGGAAGGATAAACAATTCTCATAATTTTGGAAAAATATTAAAAAGTTAAATTCTAAACCTAGCCTTCCTGCGAGCGTAGCCGCTATATCTGAACCGAAATTAATCGCAAATTTGTTCAAGGATCATTTCGGAGTTAAGTCGCTCCTAGGTGAATCAACTGTTCAGCGGGTGGTCGATGGTAAGACCAGTCATAGTTGCTTAGTACAAGTTTCAGCTGGAGAAGTGAGAAAACTACCGGTGATGAGCCGAGGTAAGTCGCCGGGATATGACGGTCTTAGCATCGAACACCTGCAGTATGCAGGGGTGCATTTACCTGGAGTATTGTCCATGTTCTATTCTCTTTGTATTAGTCATGCATACCTACCACTCGAATGTATAAAAACCATTGTTGTGCCAGTGGTCAAAAACAGAACAGGTGACATATCTGAGAAGCAATTACAGACCAATATCACTTGCTACTATAATTGCTAAAGTTCTAGACCGGCTTCTGGATAAGCACCTGGAGCAGCACCTACTACTGCACGATGGACAGTTCGGCTCTAGAGCTGGACTGTCCACCGAGAGTGCAATATTATGCCTGAAGCACACGGTCAAGTATTATGTAGGTAGAAGGACGCAAACGACGGGAATAAATAAATATTTAAATAAGGCTCCCATACAATAGACATGATTTTTTAGCCGTTTTTGTAGATAATGGTACGGAACCCTTCGTGCGCGATTCCGACTCACACTTGGCCGGTTTTTTTATTAAGATATTAAATTGACTTCCAATAAAAATCACACCCAAAACACCGTTAATCCTCAAAATTTATAATACGTCATACAGTAGTAAAAAATATCAATCGGCCGTTGGTTTTTACAGCACGAGTTGTAAAGCCTTGGGTCGCGTGAGGAGCTGGCCTTATATCCAGTCGACACGCGATGTACAGCCGCAACAAAAAGTGATTTACGTAATTTTTCTACCGCTCGTAATATGCCATTTACGGGCACTGGCCGTTTAATGTTTCCTTTTACGTTTACAGTAATGTGCGTAAATGCTGATTTTTTCGTGACCCTAATCGCAATAGTAAATAACAGATGTATTATTCAGATACGACTTTTGGTCGCAGAAACAACCTGATCTAGGTTATTTATGCGACCAAAATTCGTATCTGAATACTATAATAATAGATCGATCGAAGCGACATCCAATCAACTTGGGCAAATCGGCGTTGTATGTATGTATGTATGATTGTTTGTCCGAAGCGTTGATCCAATCATTGTGAAATTTGATACACAGGTAGGTAGTGATGGCACAGTTTTGGTGTGACTAAATGGGCTAAAAATATTCGGGGTTTTGACATATTGAGATTCAAGAGGGGTAAAAAAAATGAAAATGTGACTATTAGGTCAAGTGGGACACCAAATGAAAGGTCTTCTTTAGTACATTTTGACTCCTTTTTATTTTTAGTAAAGTGTATGTAGTTTTTGAGTTATTAGCCATAATAAAAACTGAACTTTAACAAAATTCACAAGGTACACCAGTGATCCCACAGTGCTGTAATTTGGTATAACACGTATACCAAATTACAGCACTGTGGGATGAAAAGGAAATTGAGACTATTAGGTCAAGTGGGACGCCAAATGAAAGGTCTTCATTAGTACATTTTGACCCCTTTTTATTTTTAGTAAAGTGTATGTAGTTTTTGAGTTATTAGCCATAATAAAAACTGAACTTTGACAAAATTCACAAGGTACACCAGTGATCCCACAGTGCTGTAATTTGGTATAACACGTATACCAAATGAGATGAAAAGATGAGGGATGATAAGGAAAATGCTAATAACTCAAAAACTACATACACTTTACTAAAAATAAAAAGGGGTCAAAATGTACTAATGAAGACCTTTCATTTGGCGTCCCACTTGACCTCTGTCGAGTCTCGTTTTCATTTTCTTACCCCTCTTGAACCCCAATATCTCAAAACCCCGAATATTTTTAGCTCATTTAGGCACACCAAAATTGTGCCATCACTGCAAAGCATAACCTGTGTATCAAATTTCACAATGATGGGATCAACGCTTCGGACAAACAATCATACATACATACAACGCCGATTTGCCCAAGTTGATTGGATGTCGTCGCTCTAGTATCACAAATATAGGCAAGTCTGAAATCCACAATTACTGCAATTTGTACCCCAAAAAAGACGACCCAAATAACTTAAACTCCCGTTACCTGTAATTTTAATGAAACTGTAGGCCAAGTTATTTGGTTAGTTTATTTCGTGGCACTATTTTGATTGTGAGTGATGACACCAAGATTGTGCCATCACTACCTACCTGTATATAAAAATTTCACGATGATCTGATTAACGATTCGAAATTTATCCTCGGAAAAACATACATACATACAACGCCTATTTGCCCAAGTTGATTTGGAGATCTCGCCTAGCTCTGTCAAAAAACCTGGCACGTACTCTGTTTTCCTAACCTGTACTGTCCTACTGTTGGGCAAAGGTCTCCCCCAATTCTTTCCACCCCTCTCGATCCTTAGCCAGCTCTACCCAATCGCTGTTGAAGACATCTAGGTCATCTCACCAGCGTTTTCTTGGGCGACCGCGTTGTCTTCTGCCGTCTACGGGTATCCATCCAGTGATTTCTTTTTCCCATCTATCTTGTTCCATGCGGATCGCGTGGCCCGCCCACTCCCATTTCAGCTTGGCTGCGATGCGACCTACATCAGCGATACCAGTCGCAACGACCGCAATGTGCTATTTTATACTCGGTCTGTTCTTTTAATACCCAAAATGCTGCATTCCATCGTTCTCTAGCAAACCCCGAGCTCTGTCTTCTGTGATTCTGTCAGCGACCACGTTTGAGCACCGTAGGTCAGGGCAGGTAGGATACATATATCGACGAGTTTACACTTCAGAGACAATGGAAGGTCGCCCTTCATCAGCGCTTTCATGGACCAGTAGCTCTTCCAGGCATTATCGATACGGCGGCCAACTTCCTAATCTAATCATCGTTAGAAAAGGAAAAAGCTACAATAAGAATTAATTTGTTCAGCAATTGAGATTACTCAGTTATTTAGTTTAAATCTAGAGTTTTACAGTGATTTATGTAATGATTTAGCTCATACATCGAGTCTAAGGCTAAAACAGCTGCCATGAAGCTGGGCATTCATAACAAGGTCAGGAGATATTTCACACCAGGACAGCTTCTTAGTCTCTACAAAGCACAAGTCCGGTCTGGTATGGAGTACTACTGCCACCTTTGGGATTTCTTTACGCACGATTGACTTGGGGAGTAAGCTGGTAAATGCGTTACGAAAAGTGCGAACGGAAGTTGAGAGGGAGGTATAAGTTAGTGAAGATGGAAAGAGAGAGAGAGAGAGTTACGTATCGTATATTTTTAAACGTTAATGTGCGAGTGCGAGTTGCGTCTGTCCAGAATGAACATAGACTGATCGACAGACGTGTGGACAATTTTGTAATTGAACAATTTCATAAATTAATATTTTGAAAAAGAAGGTTTACTTCAGTCGTGTGGTCTAGTCTAAGCACACTCTTTTTTTGTATAGAATTTTATTAAACATGCGCTAAATAGTGTTTAATTTTTTTGTGGTAAGACCCTACATTTCCAGACTCAGACCAGTTATAAAACGAAGCACTTGTCCGCCCACCTGTACTTTAACTCTTTTATTTTAAAACAGCACCTCGACTGATCGAATGTACGAATCCATGTAAAACATTCAAACTTATCAGATTGTGAATAACGTAATTTGTCCAACTATTTTAATTCGCTCCACTGGGCCAAACACGAAACATCATCATCAACGTAACGTAACGTTGGCCTTCCAGTAGCGAGACGGGCGGACGATGTATCAAGCAAAGACTGAACCTAGATGAGGCTATTCCTAGGCGAGGTAGAAGTCATATGATAAAGACAATGAAAGCCTAATCATATTCATTTATTCAAACCAATAGAACACTTGGTTACGACAATAATACTTAAATAATACATGCCATGAAGCTGGGCATCCTCAACAAGGTCAGGAGATACTTCACACCAGGACAGCTTCTTAGTCTTTACAAAGCATAACTCCGGTCTGGTATGGAGTACAGCTGCCACCTTTGGGATGGTTCGGCCAAACACCAGCTCGCTACCTTAGTCCCAAAGTCTCGAACACCGTCGTAAAGTTGCCTATCGATCTTTTACAGAATACATTGTAGAGAATGTGCCCAGGAACTTTACGATCTGAGTCCGCCATCACCTTTCCATCAAAGGAGAAGCAGGCGCACGGCTCAGTACCATCCGTAGCTGGTTGATATACCACCCATTCGCACACACCGTTGTGGTTCTACATTCTAGATGCGTACGCATGGAACACTTTGTCGTCGTCTGTTTTTCCTAAAGAATACAATCCGGGCCTCTTTAAGGAAACAGTGAATAGATTCTTCTAGATATTTGTGCTTCATCTTAAACCACATCATCGCTTACCATCAGGGGCCTTCCAGCAGCGACACGGGCGGACGATGTAGCAAGCAAAGACTGAACCTAGATGAGACTATTCCCAGGAGTGGTTGAAGTCTTAAGATAATGATAATGAAAGCCTATTCATACTCATTTATTCAAACCAATAGAACACTTGGTCACGTTAATAATACTTAAATTACTAGTGGTTCGCCCCGAACTGAGATCTCGCGAGTCTCCCAAAACACAAAAGATAATATTCGTTTTATTATTAATTTGGTATTCGTGTAGCTTTAGTGACACAAATATAAGCAAAAGTCTTAAATCCAGAATAACTGCAATTTGTACCCCAAAGACGAGGAACCAAATTACATGAACTCCCGTTACCTGTAATTTGAATGAAACTGTAGGTCAAGTATATAGGTTCCGTATTTCGTGGCTTTTGGCACTGTTTTTTGGTCAAAGATTAAGGCCGGCTTGCACAACGATCCCAAAACGTATTTAGCGACTAAACATGTTCAAATTTTACGTATTTGTTTGATTTGACAACTTCTTAAATCATATTTAGCCACTAAATACGTTTTGGCATCGTTGCGCGAGTCGCCCTAAGAATATAATCTTTTGTGTTTTGGAAGACTCGCGAGGTCTCAGTTCGGGGCGAACCACTAGTGATAGACCAACATCCTCGATTCTCCGAATCTTGGACCAAACGAAACGTCAGCACCGTGTTTGTATTCGGAGCGTGAGATGTTCGCACAAATGTGTATACGGTCGCCAGTGCGAACGTTACGATCGATGACGCGAATGTCAAACGCGAATATGCAAACGCCGAATAAGAATAACTTCGTAGCAGGTATTTCAAGTAGGTACTATAAAAGCCTGTGGTTGTAAATAAAGGAATGAACGAAATCCATGGTTATCCGTCAAATCCATGGAAATTTAAAGTTATCCGATCGAAAATGTCGTAATTTGTCCAACTATTTCAAGAACGCTCCACTGGGTCGAGTTTTAACAATGTCACATGCCAACTATGAAAACAGGAATAATTAAAAAAGTCACATAAAATGTCAAATGTAGATGTCAGGTCGTAAACACTATTATGTTGATGCCTGCAAAATTTTTGTACATTTCATTTACAATGATGTTTAATTTTTACTTTTTATTTTTGACGATCTCCGTGGCGCAGTGGGCGAATAGCCGGCTGAGACGCAGGAGGTAGCGGGTTCGATTCCCGCCGCAGAACAAATGTTTGCATGATCTATAGATATTCGTTCCGGGTCTGGTTGTTTTTCTATATATTATAAGTACCTATGTATTTACAACAAAAAGTATATAAGTATTCTATCAGTTATCTGGTTCCCATAATACAAGCTCTGCTTAGTTTGGGGCTAGATAGCGTTGTGTGAATTGTCTAGCAATATTTATTATTATTATTTATTTTTTAACTAGTTTCCAGTTAGGGCAATATAATTTGTAACCACGTAATATTATTAGTGTGTCATATCCACATTTTGTGTACATATACAAATCGGAGAGCTTGCTATCTTGTATCTAGATATATCTGATTGATGGTCCTCTCTCTAGTGCTTGCTTGTTGCACAACTATATACTCTATTAGTAGTATCTCTATTAGTAGTGGATTTGTACTCTATGGTCGACTGCCGGAACAAGCTTTTAATGCGAGAATATTTTTTAATATTGTAATGAGAATAAATAGAAAAAAAACCTATCTAATACTATCCCGTTTAACACTAGTATTATTGAATGTTCAAAATAATTTTAATCTGATTTGTCAGTTAAATGAAATACTTCAAAAGTATGTGATTTGGTTTATTTCCTTATGTCACTCTGACCTCTAAAGCTCAAACAAACCTAGAAGTTTTTCAAAATGCTACATTGGTGAAACAAAGCAAAACGTATCTACCAGGTTGACTGAATACATACGTGCAATGAAGAATGTCGACTCCAACAGTTCTGCAGTGGCGGAACATTCTCTAGATTCTGATTCGACGCACTACATACGGTTCGACAAGGCCCGGGTCTTAGCGAGAGAGAAGTTATTCGTTCCTCGCAAGATCTGAGAGGTGATAGAAATAAGTCGTGTGCCGAACTTTAACAGAGATAGAGGATGGGTTCTACCGCCAGCCTGGAGGTCATGTCTTCATGATGCAAACGACAGAGGAGTGAATGAACCTGGTAGAGAAATAGTTAGTGTTGTGTGTTTGCTTCTACCGAGAATTACTGAAGAGAGCAGCCGCGGTGATAATTATGATGACACAGCCTGTCAACACACTGGTCCATTGTTGATGCAATCCCCACCACCGTGCCTGTCTACTCGCGCGCAGACAGAGGGCTGCGGCGCGTAGTGTGAGGCGAGACGTTATTCGGAGGGAATCATCACACTCACCTTGATGAAGGCTTACGAATTGAACCGAAATATTGTCGATCGAAACACCGATAAGACGGTACGTGATAAATCCCGTATTAATAATAATAATCCTAGAAGTAATAAGAAATGTCTGATACAAGACTATCACCACGACATATTTTTATGGCATTCGTGAATGTGTTACAGTGAATTATGGTATAAATTAAGTTATTACCGTAATGAGTTTTGGTTTTATTTATTGCCATGCTACTTTGTCTACGTTCCAAGTTAAAGCTCGGCTTAAGGAATAACTTAGAATATTTAACTATTTGGAGAGCACAGACTTCAAAACTTAAAATATCTATTGTATTTTTAAAATTTTGCAAAATCTTCACATAATTACTTATATTATGTACTACTTATATATGATATTAATCGGGTATTTAGCGCAAAGGTAACTTTTGACACAATGCAGTGCTGTATATATTAACTTACTGTATTTAAATGATCTTCCAAATGTTACTGACAAACCATGTACACGATTTGCAGATGACACATCTATAAAAATATTGACATTGTTAATTATACCACTGACATAAATAATACTATTGACTCCCCTAATTTCTTGGTTAGATAACTAGTGGATCGCCCCGAACTGAGATCTCGCGAGACTCCAAAAAAATATTCATAGGGCGACTCGCTACGATGCCTAAACCGTATTTAGTGGCTAAAAATGATTTAAGGAGTTGTCAAATGATACAAATACGTACAATTTAAACATGTTTTCTCGCTATATACATACGTTTAGGGATCGTTGTGCAAGACGGCCTTAATCTTTGACTAAGAAAATAGTGCCACGCAATAAAAACCAAATTACTTGACCTACAGTTTCATACAAATTACAGGTAATGGGAGTTCATGAATATTGGTTAATTTTTTGGGGGTAAAAATTGCAGTTATTCTGGATTTCACACTTTTGCCTATATTTGAGTTACTAAAGCTACACGCATACTACATTTCAGCACCAAGTGTGTCAAAAACTTAATAACTAGGTAGTAACTTATAACTTATTAACTAGGTAGGTATAACTAGGTATAGTTGATATCATCCGCCGGGCATTTAGCGTCAACGTTCCAGCCGTTCTCGAACCAAACGGTCTGATACGTGACGATGGTAAGAGGCCCGACGGTATGACTCTTGTACCTTGGAAGAAGGGTAGGCCTTTGCCGTGGGACGTCACGTGCGTCGATACCCTTGCGCCATCTCATCTGTCTGGTACAGCAGTTGGGGCCGGTGCAAGGGCAAATACAGCCGAAAATATCAAGTGGCGCAAATATGGAAGTGTTGACAGTGCTTACGTATTTGAGCCATTTGTGGTCGAGACCCTGTGTCCACGGGGTACCGGGGTCCATCGCGTTTTCAAAATTCTATCGATGCGATGTGTGATCCGAGAGCTGGCGCATATCTAGGTGAACGCATAAGCATTGCAATTCAGCGGGGCAATGCAGCCAGTGTCTTGGGGACACTTCCGCCTGGATCTGGAGCAGTTGAGCTATCTATAGATCGTTTGCAACGGTATTTAGATGATTCTAAGTGTGTTTTTTTTTGTATTTTATTGTAACTAGCTGACCAATTGCTTTTAGCGATAACACCGCCCATTGTACCTTTATTTAATGTTTATTTCCATTATTACTGTATTTTTGTTTGGTGTGCAATAAAGAGTATTTCTTTTCATTTCATTCAATCCGCAGCTTACCATGCGTAGTTTTTCAATAAAAACATTACTCTCCTTCTGCGCAGTTGGGTAAAAAGTATCCTATGTCTCCCGGGGTTAGTGTAGCTTCCCAACAGTGAAAGAATTTTTCAAATCGGTAGTTTCGGAGCCTATTCAATACAAACAAACAAATCTTTCCTCTTTATAATATTAGTATAGATAATTGTATATTCTTTCTGTTACTGGTTAGTTTTTCTTTATTTTTTTATTTATGTCTCCTATGTATGTTTATTTTGCTAGTACTATTGGTGTTGTCAGATATAAATGTTATTTAATACGTAGGTCACACTAAAAGTTTTGCGTAACTTAGAAAAACAACATGTTATAACCAAAATATTATGTTTATTGCTTTTCCAAATACTCTCCTTTACATTTTAAACATTTTTCATGCGATCGAACAATTTTTTAAAACAGGAGGACCACAGATCTGAAGGCATGTTTTCTACGTGCTGATTGAACGCTATCACTGCCTCTTCGGAGTTAGTAAAAGTGAAACCTCTCATAAAATCTTTGATTTTGGGGAAAATACAGAAATCACAGGGTGCTAGGTCGGGGCTATGTGCAGGATGGGTGACGAGTTGTACTTTTTCGGAAGCTAAAAATGACTTTGTTTTGTTGGCCGTGTGTGAAGAAGCGTTGTCATGATGTAGGAGAACGCGGCTTTTTGGTCGTCTTTCGCGAACTTTTTCAAACACCCTGGATAAACAAATGGTAGAACACCACTCGGCATTAACACTCTTTTGATCTTCAAGTGGAATTGTGCAGATGGGACCCGTAGCTGAGAAAAAAAAAACCCGATCATTTTTTTTACCAACGTTTCCCGCCTGCCTCACTTTTGTTGGCCTGCCCTCATTTTCAAACACCCATTCACAAAATTGCTGTTTTTTTTCAGGTTCAAAAACAATAAATTCAAGTTACGTCTCCTGTGACAATGTTATAAACATCATTAGAATGTCCGTGGTCGTACTTCAGTAGCATCTGTGAGCACGCGAGCCCGCTTCTGCTCCGCTGTCAGTTCATGAGGGACCCAACGACAACAAAGTTTCCGAACTTTCAATTCTTCGTGTAAAATTTTCTGAATTTGGCTCATACCAATCCCCAATAGTCCTCGAATTGTCTCATAGGTAATCCGCGGGTTTTCTTCAATTAGCCGCTTACCAGTAGCCACATTATTTTCATTGACGGCAGTTGAAGGCCGCCTTTCACGAAATTCGTCATGTAAAGAAACTTGACCTCTCTCAAATTCAGCAAACCATCGCCTTACGGTGCTCAAACAAGGTGCTTCTCTTCCAAAAGCAATTTGAAGACGAGCGGAACAGTCTTACGGAGAGCGAGAACTTTAAAAATCATAAAAAAAGATCGCTCTAAAATCTTTTCACTTAATTCCATTTTTGTTGCGTACGTAGAACTTTGATGTGTGATAAAAAACAATTGACAAATGATTTCCCGCCAATTTTTTTTTTACTAAGAAGGTTGCAACGTTTCAAAAAATATAACATTCGAAATTCAAATAGTTCCGATTAGCTAGAAGTGAAAAACTTTTAGTGTGCCCCATGTATATTTATTTAATATATAAACTTTGTGTATTTCATTTACAATTTTAGGAAAATATCGAATCATAATACAATGTTAACGGCTTATCTCTTTTCATAAAATGATATTTGTTACGGGATTTTTTATACCAAATTCATACTTTATTTTGGGACGATTATATCATCGGGATGTGCTTGGAGTTTCTCTGAAGGATAAAATCCGTAACGAGATTATCCGACAGAGAACCAAGGTCACCGACATAGCGCAAAGAATTAGCAATTTGAAGTGGCAGTGTACTGGCCATATGTGCCGGAGAACCGACAACCGTTGGGGTAAACGAGTTGAGTGGAGACCGCGTCTTGGCAAACGTAGTGTGGGGCGTCCCTCGGCTAGGTGAAGCGATGATATAAGAAAGGTGGCGGGCATAAATTGGATGAGAAGATATGAAGGTCGGGCTCAGTGGCGCGTATTGAGAGAGGCCTATATCCAGCAGTGATGTGGGCATGATGATGATGATTTGGGATTGCTCCGTATCGGAATTGGTTAGTAATAGATCACACAATTTGGAGGGTACACCAATCCTCATTTTTTCTTGATATACCTACCCGCATTGGCTGAGCGAAGTGAAGGTGACTGTCAACGCGTCACTACGGGCCGACTAGTCCTCATGCGCCACTCTCAGTGCAAGCACCTACCAAAATCAAATAGTATACAGCGCAGGCCAGCGGCTAAGTGGTAGTTTTCGCGCATGTTACCTCCCAGAAGTAGACGACATACATCTACCATCAACCACAGCAACCTATGGATAGAGGAATTGCGGAGTTCCCAAGGGCACGGGGAACGCAAGACGGTGTAAACTAAGGTAGTCGCTTTCGCATCGGCCTTTATTGAATTCCCGTACAGGGATGATGACAGCAGTTTTCCAGGATCTCTGCCTACTAGGCCTACAACAGTCTGCCAAAGATATATCAATTACAAAGTCCATTTTAAAGCCAAAGCC
Organism: Philereme vetulata; assembly: GCA_918857605.2. NCBI lineage: Eukaryota > Metazoa > Arthropoda > Insecta > Lepidoptera > Geometridae > Philereme > Philereme vetulata. Next base: position 7,486,252 of record OU975461.1, read on the forward strand.
AATTTACAAAGTCTAGAGCACAGGCGCCGGGTAGCCACACTTTCAGTTTTTTACAAGATTCATTCTGGTTAATGTGCGCAAGATCTTCATGACCTTATCCCTCCTTCCCCCTTCCACCACAGGTCCTTCCGGACAAGCAGACGTACCGAGAAGTACCACCCATACCTGGTCGGCATACCACTTTTCTTGTTAGCACAAGTAAGGAGTGGAACTCACTTCTGGCGTATGTTTTTCCGAACCAGTATAATCTCGGAGTCTTCAAGTCCAGAGTGAATAGGTTCTTTCTAAGCGTGCTCCATCTTCGATCACACCATCACTTAGCACCAAGTGAGGTAGTGGTCAAGCGCTTGGCTATCATGAATAAATAAAAATATCAATATACAGGTAGTATATTTCCTAATTAGGTATTACAGAGTAATTAATTGACAGGCACTGATGACACGATGATAATGGATGAGCTCCGTATCCTCAGAGCTATCGGCTCTCAATCGAAATAAATTACGGATTCCTGTCTCGAATTAATTACGTTTCCCGGTACTGTGGCGCAGGGTAAAGAGAACAGCTGGTTTGATTTTACAATGTTACAATGAAAATACAGGTGTGGAAGTCTACGTATTCCTATAGTGCGGTAGTTGTATTTAACACAATTCTAAATACAAACCATAACAAAAACAACAATTATATTACAATGTCAAAGAGATCGTGAAAAACCGGCCAAGTGATTAAATTAAAATAAAAGTATTTATTTTAAAGTGAATAATATAACTCAATACTCTGTGAATATTTCAAGCCTTTACCTGTTGCCGTTATCAATATCGAGCAAAAACGAGCAAAAAAATCACGTTTGTTGTATGGGAGCCCCCTTAAATATTTGTTTTATTTTAATTTAATTATTTGTTTTTAAAGTGAATATATAACTAAATATTCTGTGAATATTTCAAGCATCTATCTGTTGCCGTTATCAATATCGAGCTAAAACGAGCAAAAAAAACACGTTGGTTGTATAGGTGCCCCCCTTAAATATTTATTTTTTTCTATTTTTAGTATTTGTTGTTATAGCGGCAACAAAACTACATCATCTGTGAACATTTCAACTGTATAACTATCACGGTTCATGAGATGCAGCCTGGTAACAGACGGACAGAGAGACAGACAGACAGCGAAGTCATAATCATAGGGTCCGGTTTTACCCTTTCGGTACGAAACCCTAAAAAATCTAATATATAACGAGCAATGAACCCGCAACCATTCTCTTGATACGAGGATGCACTATCCAACTGTGCTACCAGGCCATGTCACGTCAGGGTCGAAATTAGTGAGATGATTCAGATTAAAACTAAAGCGCTGTTAGCTCCAATGGTTTTAAATATCTTGGAATTTTTCCGTATGTGTTCGGATAACACTATAAAAATTAATATACTGTTTGTAAGTTTATTTGTATTTTCACCTACAATGCGCGAGTTATGAATGAATGAATGAAAGCACTTTATCGTCAGCATCATCATCAATCTACAGCAGGCCACTGCTAGACCTAGGTCTCTGCATTGCATCTAGGTTGTATGTAATAACTAGCGCTAGTCTTCCATTAATTTGACATTCATTCTTTCATCTCAGCCCGTCTGCACTCACTGTTGGGTATAGGCCTCTTATTTATTACGCTATTCTTTCCGGTCTCTTGCGAGTCTCATCCATTGACACCCAGCTACCCTTTCAATGTCATTCGACCATCGTGCGGGTGGTCTGCCTCTTGGTCTAGGAGCATCCCTTGTCCACCACTCTGTAATCGCCTTCGTCCAACGACCGTCATCCCTCCTAGCCAAGTGTCCAGCCCATCTCCACTTCAGCCCTTTAATTTGACAAATTATATAAAATAAAATAAATATGGCTGGTCATTTTACACAGCGCTGATTGCAGATGTAAACAAAAGCGTTTTCTGTTCCGCGGTAGATATCACCGGGCGACTGCCACTGCAGCTTGTTCACCCTCCGAGTTAGTGTACCAGCCAACATTTACGAGCTGTAACATCGTATGACAATACGATATAAAATTGTACGTGCAACTTAACACCAGCAAAATGGCGTGTTGCGCCAACACGCGGCTTTGAAACTAATTATTTTTTATTTAATTTTATTTATTGAGAGGTACGCACGCGAGAATCGAACCTGCACGGCGGGAGCCAAACCTGTTGTAATGTCGCTAAGGAAAAAGGCTTTGAAGGACGAAGTTTATCAAGTTAACATTTTTTTAAAGGTATGTAATGTATGTAAAAGACAATAGGTAGTCATTTTCACAACGCGTTTGTTCCTCGCGTCGTGTTTTTTTTTGTAAATACATACTTATAGAAAATCACCTAAACCCTAAACAAAACATACAAACATTTGATCCGAGACACGCATCAAACCCGCGACCTCCGTCATCACAGCCGGCTCCATGAGTTAACACTCTAAAGAGGCTGTTTTATCTAAAAAATACGAAAATAAACTAAAACAAATACTAAAGGTGCTTTTCCACCGGACGAGGATTCGATTGGAGTGAATTAATATATGTACGGTAAAATTAAAACAAGAACGAAGAAAGAAAACATTTTATTCAAAATCCACACAATAATAAAGAAAAATAAAACTCAACAACAATAAAATCTAACCTAAGCACTAACAAACTTAAAAGCTCTGTGTGGGGATGAACTGGTACACAGCTCAGCATGATGTTACGGCATGTTAATATGCCGCAGCGCTGATCTTCCGCTCGTCGAGCGTGAGTCCAGTATAGATTACCTCACGTACATCTTGATCAAGGGTAGCCTTCATAAGAAAAACAAACACAACTATTGTTAAATTAAAAGCAAGCCATATTAAATACAAACATAACATAATTAAATACCTACTATTTTAATCCAATTAAACTACCACTTCTAACTATCACGCTTAAGAACATTTCACTGGTATATTTTAGACTAATTAAAATTCCCTCCTAGCGCATCTTCGGTGAAAATGATATGTATGGGCGAAGATGAGCGAGACGAGAAGTAAAATATTTGTTAGTGTCATATTGAACCGTATTTCTTCATACATAGAGTATAATAACCCATTCAACGGAAACTATTCTCGCGATGGCCGTTAATATCAATCGCGGGATTATGATTTGTAGGGTACTTCCAATATTCGAAGATTTATTAAAAATCAAACTGCTGTGAATTGATTTATTTGCTTCAGTCCACAATCTAAGTACATATCGCGCGACCTCGCCTCTTCATTCTCAGCCTGACTTCATTGTTTGGTATAGGCGTCCTCAAGTTTGTGCCATACACCACGATCCTGCGCTAGTCACACCTACTGACGGCCCGCGACCTTTACGATGTCGTCCACCCATCTCGCTTACGACCGCGCGGTACTGTGCGGTACAATATCAAACTAAACAGTGTTTATCGTCTATATTACGGTAATGTTGACGATAAACACTATTTAGTTTGATATTTTACCGCGCGGCTAGTAGTTCCGCGCGGTTCCGCGCGTTCATATGAACTTAGCCTTTAGATAATGGAAATTTTTGGTCTAAATAGACCGGCGAGATTTCAATTCTCGCCTCTCGCCTCTCGCCTTGCCAGTGGAAAAGCACACACCATATTCCAACCTCAAAATAACCCGAGGAGCATTGCGTGCATGCCTCTCTGTGTTATAAACATCGAGATATACATTTAATTGTTTTATAGTATTTATGTCTCAATAAAATAAACATCTTTCTTTATTAATGTCTATGTGTGTGTCGATGTCTTGTCTATTACTTATGTTCCTATAAGGACATAACTTTAATAACCCACGCAGAGTAAGTTACTGTTGAGATAATAGTTATGCAACTTAGAGGGCATGAATTTATAGATAGGTAGATATTGCACACCAAACAAAATTAAACGTACTAAGAAATGTGTGTGTGTGATATGAGAGCCCACTTGTTAAAATTCTTCAAAATATTCTTAGGAGTTAGTGAACATTCTAGAAGAATTGTGAAAGTTGGCGAGATATAGGTCAAAAAGCCGGGCTCTCAATCCTCACATAGAGGACTGAGAGCCCACCTGTAAATGATAAACTATGCACATTACAGAAAAAGTAGTTACGTCAAAATTTAAGTGAATCCCAAACAAAATTTGTGAAACTTAGTTATTAAAGCAAAACGCTTTCCTATTTCGTATATCTTACTTCAAAATGGGCTCTCAATCCTCACACATGCAAAAGATAATTTACCGAATAGTATTAAGAGCCCGGCTCTTTGGCCTACATCTCGCTTACTAGACTTTCACAAAATCGGATTTCAACTTCCACAACTCTTTTAGAATGTTCACTAAATCCTTAGAATATTTTCAAGGATTTTTAACAAGTGGGTTCTCCACACCAAAGAAATACACAATAATAAAGGTAAGTACAATGGGCGGTATTATCACTAAAAGCGATCTCTTCCAGACAACCTTTGGATGGACTGGGCAAATAATATAAACGTCTTCATAAATATCTTTCAAGAGAGATAGGCGAATTTGTAAACTTTTGACAAATTTTAGATAAAGATCTACTCCTAATTCGATATGTTTAGGTTATTTTCAAGCAAACTGAAGTAGCAGTGGGCAGGGCACACTGCTCGAAGATCTGGACGCCGTACATGTTGGACTTAGATGAACACAGATTATTCTTTTGGATTACAGGTATTCAAAATGAATTGTTAATTATTTTTTTATCCTACCTGCAGATGGATCTAATCAGATGGCATAAGACCTGATGTTAAGTAAGTGGTAACCATCGCCTATAACAAAGTATTGCCTCGTAGCTCACGGACCTTGTAGCGGTACAACTCTCTTCTTTACAAGATGAGAGCTGTAAGTCAAGTTGAATTTGAGACCTACTTATCGGTTTTAAAAGAAAGAGGGATTTTACAATGAGTTATGGTTTAATGCAATGACTGCTGAATACGTTACTTATCAAAACATTTATTGTTCCACTATGGTGCCGGGAAATCCGGGAGTCTGCAGGACCGGTAGCATGCGCGCGTTCCTTGGTGTTGAGGGCTAGTGAAGTCCCTAGTCAACGTCGACGAGAGGCCGAGAGGACGAAGTAGCACCACCCTGTTCTAGTTGAAGTAAGATAAAGATGTTAATATGTAAATGTGGTGGGCGATTTCAAGGTTAGGCCACCAGATCTCAGTCGATCTAACAAGTGTATTGAGGTCTCCGGTCTCGAGGGGGAGACGTGAGGACTCCAACCTCGTGGGGGTAAGGCTCCCAGGCTCAAGCCGGTAAGGCTTCGCCGTCAAGAGCAAACTGTTACCGGGCTGCGCTGACTGATTGATAAAAAATACGTTACTCTCTGAAATCTTTCCCAAGGGCAGACTGTCTCTATTCAGAATCCCAATTTCATGAATTTGAAAGATTTTGAATATAGAATATTCAAAATCTTTAAATTTCGAACAGGTCCGGATGAATGTCTCAATGTATGGTTGAACTGGCCGCTAACTAGAAGTTAGCGAGAGAGGTCCTATATAAATTTCAAGTAAAACCTTGCGGTTTTACCGTGAATTAAAAGTATATAAATATGTATAAAATGGCATGTCACGACCCATGTAAGGTCTGTTTATTTTTTGTGTTTCTAGTCCTAAGAAGTTAAAATAAATATAGCATTATTAATACTCTTGTGACGAGAAAATTCTGCTCTTTCCACCCATATTGCCACAAAGACAACTTCTGTGGCGCAGTGGGCGAACAGCCGGCTGAGACGCAGGAGGTAGTGGGTTCGATTCCCGCCGCGGAACAAATGTTTGCATGATCTACAGATATTTGTTCCGGGTCTGGTTGGTTTTCTATATATTATAAGAATGTATTTACAAAAAAATAGTATACGTATAAGTGATCTATCAGTTATCTGGTTCCCATAGTACAAGCTCCGCTTAGTTTGGGGTTAGATAGCGCTGTGTGAAATGTCCAGCAATATTTATTTATTTATTTATTGTTATATTAAAATGTTATTGGGTTTTTGAAGGGTTTGAAGATGAATTTAGAGTTTTCTGACCAAACTATTGATGAAAATGTTAAAGTATGGTAAAAAGAAACACAGAATCTCTCTCCCCATGTAAGTATTTACATTAGATAACCCGAATATCACGATCAAAATCTAAATAAATAGGTGAGCGATATTACAACCTTAGGATCGTGCCCTACGATGCACTACTCTGCGTCCATCAACTTAAGACATACAGCTGTAAAGCCTCATGTGCCCATAATTTTACCGTACCTACCCTTCCAACCGAAACACAGCAATGCTGCGCAAAAAGGAACTATCTATGTATGTCTACTACCCTTAAACGTTAACGCGCCGGCGAACCATGAGCGCAACTTCAATTCGGCCGCGTCAAATATTTCGCCCGGAATATCGCTATCCCTGTTTAGTGACGAAGTTTAGCCACGCAGAGCGACAGTGATAGCAATAGAATGATTCTAAATTTGATTAGATTTTGACCGTGTTCCGTAATACCAAAATGATGACTGAAAACTTGTTGTATTTTTCTCATTGTGCTGTTATTCTGTAACTAGACGATATAATCTATGTTCCCATGACTAGGATAAGTAAGATGTTGTTGTTTTTAATACGAAACAATTAGGTTGAAAACAGGTATTTTATGACGTAAAAACATGCAGAATGCGATACGCTTCTATTTTATTTTAGGTAAGTATTTTGATCTAATATATGGTTGGGAACCTAGATAAATACTATTAATATTAAAATAATACCTTATTAAGATAGAAATATGCTCCAATTAGAAACGATCTTGGTAGTACGTGTTGTATGGGCGATTGTCCCTCCAGTGTCCCCTTAAGTGTTTTTAGTAAAAAGTCCTATTGGTATGGGCATGTCATGCGGAGGCAAGAAAATCATGCGACTAAAATAATGTTATAATGAATAGATATAGAAGTAGAGGAAGACCGAAAAAGAGAGGGATGGACTGTGCGAAGAATGATATGGGTAGGACGGAAGTGACAACGGATATAACGGCTGATAGAGAGATGTGGAGGAGGAATACATGTTGTGCCGACCCCGCGTAATGTGGGAAAAGGGCAGGAAGACGTAGCAAAAATTGAAATCTGTTTTCTTTACCCTGTAATATAATCTCTTACAACTGTCAGAACAATATGATCTGTGTTGTTCTGCCAGTCAAGGTAATATTAAATCGAATTATAGCCGTCATGCATTAAATTTTTCTCAACTGCAAATCATCCTTTGCAGTTTCCCGCGCGATTTAAGTTTCCATGTTGTAATTTATTGCGTATTCGACAGATGTTGTTGTGAATTACAATAATTTATGTTGGATCGTGGCAAATCGCGGCCGGCGGCGCGGGCGCAGCTTCCTAGGACACGAACGACGAATGTCGGAGGAGGTAGTTTGTGATTTATTGTTGGGCGACCTCCGTTGCGCGGTGGGCAAATAGCCGGAGGTTCCCGCCGCTGAACAAATCTATGAATGATTTACAGATACAGTTCCGGGTTTGAGTATTTTTTTATATTATACCTAAGTATATATGCGGAATGCGCATATCCTTTCCCTCCTTTACAGCATCCTTTTAATACCTTCTACTCCGTCCTATCTCAAAGAACACTTTGACTTTCTTCACCTTTACAACTCTCGATCCTTACGTTCCTCTGAAACCCTTCAATTAAAAACTCCCCATCATACCTCAGTATTTTATAGTACCTCTTTTACTCTGCAGGCTACCAGGCTCTGGAATGCCCTACCTGTCCCAATTCGTCACGCTAAATCTCTCCCTATCTTTAAAAACATGGTCAGACAACACTATCTGTCATCCATCGCTCACTAGGCCTCTTATTAATTTATACATTTTTATAATTTATATATGTAAGAATGATAATATATATTTTATGTATCTTAATAAAAATATTATGTAATTTTATATTATCTATATTTTTTTATAAATTGTAAATATACTTGTTCTAGGGTTTCTAATAATATCTTACGCCGCCGTCCTTAACTGTTCATATAGATTCTGTCCATCCAAAGGTTGCCTGGAAGAGATCGCTATTAGCGATAAGGCCGCCTATTGTACCTATGATTTGAAAGTGTGTTTTCTATACTAATATTATAAAGAGGAAAGATTTGTTTGTATGTTTATTTGTATTGAATAGGCTCCGAAACTACTAGACCGATTTTAAAAAATCTTTTACTGTTGGGAAGCTACACTGTCCCCGGGTGACATAGGCTACTTTTTACCCAACTGCGCAGAAGGAGGGTAATGTTTTATTGAAAAACTACGCGTGCGAAGCTGCTGAATTGGCAGCTAGTCTGTGCGATCTGCAGTAAGTGCTATAAAAGAATTATCTATCTATCTTTCCCATAAACATCTCTTCCCATAAACAACCACATCCATTCCCAATAGTCAATAAGGAAGCGTACCTCCCAGCGGCGCACATATTACCGATCGGATACGCGCGACGCAGCCTGCCAGCGCTGTCAGTCGCCAATCTATAATAGCTTTACTCTCATTACGATAATGTCGCATACATTACTGTGTCAGGTTTTACACCGCCAATATCTTACACAGCATTCTATACTTTTAAACTAGTGGTTCACATAAAACACAAAAAAAAATATTCTTAGGGCGACTCGCGCCCGATGCCTGAACGTATTTAGCAAATAATACAAATACGTAAAAAATAAACATGCTTAGTCGCTAAATACGTTTAGGGATCGTTGTGCAAGCCGGCTTTAATCTTTGACTAGTGAAATAGTGTTACGAAATGAGCAACCAATAACTTGAACTACAGTTTAATTCAAATTACAGGTAACGGGAGTTCATGTTAATTGGTTAGTTACTCTGTTTTGGGGTAGAAATTGCAGTTATTTTGAACTTCAGAATTTTGCCCATATTTGTGTAACTAAAGCTACACGCAATTTCAGCACTGTGGGGTCACTGGTGTACCCTGTTAATCTTGTCAAAGTTCAGTTTTTATTATGGCTAATAACTTAAAAACTAGAAAGTATAAACTAAAAATAAAAACGGGGTCAAAATGTACTCACAAAGACATTTTATTAGACGTACCATTTGACCGGATAGTCCCATCTTGTTTTTTTACCCCTAATGAACCCTAATATCTCAACAACCCCTCCCCCCCCCCCCCCCCCCCCACACACACAAATTTTTAGCTCATTTAGCCACAGCAAAGTAACTTTGCTGTGGCAAAACAATTATTGTGCCATCACTATCTACTTATACGTAGGTCACACTAAAAGCTTTGCGTAACTTAGAAAAACAACATGGTATAATCCTTTACATTTGAAACATTTTTTCATGCGATCGAACGATTTTTTAAAAACAGGAGGACGACAGATCTGAAGGCATGTTTTCTAAGTGCCGATTGAACGCTATCACTGCCTCTTCGGAGTTGGTAAAAGTGAAACTTCTCATCAAATCTTTGATCTTTGGGGAAAATACAGAAATCACAGGGTGCTAGGTCGGGGCTATGTGCAGGATGGGTGACGAGTTGTACTTTTTCGGAAGCTAAAAATTACTTTGTTTTGTTGGCCGTGTGTGAAGAAGCGTTGTCATGATGTACTCGTAGGAGAACGCGGCTTTTTGGTCGTCTTTCGCGAACTTTTTCTAACACCCTGGGTAAACAAATGGTAGAATACCACTCGGCATTAACACTCTTTTGATCTTCAAGTGGAATTGTGCAGATGAGACCCGTAGCTGAGAAAAAAACGCGATCATTTTTTTACCAACGTTTTTCGTCTGCCTCACTTTTGTTGGCCTGTTCTCATTTTCAAACACCCATTCACAAGATTGCTGTTTTTTTCGGGTTCAAAACAATAAATCCACATTTCGTCTCCTGTGACAATGTCATAAACAGCATTAGAATGTCCGTGGTCGTACTTCAGTGGCATCTGTGAGCACCATTCCACGCTAGCCCGCTTCTGCTCCGCTGTCAGTTCATGAGAGATCCAACGACAACTAAGTTTCCGAACTTTCAATTCTTCGTGTAAAATTTTCTGAATTTGGCTCATACCAATCCCCAATAGTCCTCGAATTGTCTCATAGGTAATCCGCGGGTTTTCTTCAATTAGCCGCTTAACAGTAGCCACATTGTTTTCGTTGACGGCAGTTGCAGGCCGCCCTTCACGAAATTCGTCATGTAAAGAAACCCGACCTCTCTCAAATTCAGCAAACCATCGCCTTACGGTGCTCAAACAAGGTGCTGCTCTCCCAAAAGCATTTTGAAGACGAGCGGCACAGTCTTGCGGAGAGAGAGAACTTTTAAAATCATAAAAAATCATCGCTCTAAAATCTTTTCGATTTAATTCCATTTTCGTTGCGTACGTAGAACGTTGATGTGTAAAAAAACAATTGACAAATTATTTCCCGCCAAGTTTTTTTTTTTTACTAAGAAGGTTGCACCATTTCAAAAAATATAACATTCGAAATTCAAATAGTTCCGATTAGCTAGAAGTGCAAAACTTTTAGTTTGCCCCATGTATATATATGTGCCTATATATATATATATATATATATATATATATATATATATATATATATATATATATATATAACATTATATAACTTACCGGAAACGCCCTGCCTGACTCTCGATCCCAGATTCAATATTGACACGGTAATGTTATCTGTAATATTGATGTTTGGATGTTTGTTTGTTATTCAATCAATCGGCTGAACCGATTCGATGAAATTTTGTGTGTTGATAGATTATGACATAGATTCAAACAGGGTACTTTTTGTTAACCAACAACGCGTGCGAAGCCGCTGGCGGACCCTATATAGTCAAGCATAAGCATACAATATAACTTTATCGCTAAAAGGTATTTCTATCACGATCTTTAAAAAACTTTACAAGCTCGACTTTTAAAACTTCATAATTTGAAGTATGGTTAAAGGTATTAATCTAAAATACCGAGATTAGACTATCTCTTTACAATCCAACAGATATTTAACTGGATGTTATTAAAAATAATCAGTCATAACAAGATAGACCATAATAATATTAGAATAATCCTTCTTACTAATATTATAAAAGCGAAAGTTTGTATGTATGGATGTATGGATATTTGTTACTCTTTCACGCCGGAACCGCTGAACCGATTGCGATGAAATTTGGTATGTACGTAGATCATAACTTGGATTAACACATAGACTACTTTTAATTGTCAAACCACGCGTGCGAACCCGCTGGCAACAGCTACGAGTATTACTTCATATTTTTACCCATTCACAACACCTTTAGTTTCCCCAATATTTCAATCACTGAAGTTTGTTTAATTTTCTAAACAAAGGCCATATTAGTTTTATCTGTAGAAATGCAGTCAATATTTTCACTGATCCAATTAAAAAGATAAACCGAAGCCTAGTTTCATAATTATATGCCCTTCATTTATTCACCCCACTCGATTAATATGCAAAACAGCTGGTTTGTGGGCCCTTGACATTATTAAACATATGATTACCTAGGTCTCTTTAATGTTTTTAGCTCTGTGTATTAGGCTGGGAATATTATGTTAGATTTCTCCGTACGGTAGTCGGTTTCGATAGCGCAGGAGTGCATTGTTTTAATTGACAAACAGCGCGTGCGAAGCCGCGAGCGGATCTATCAGTATTTGCCACAAGTATCAGTAGCTACATCTTTCCTTTTATGCTTCATATGCAAGTAATACCCTCACGATAATAGCTCTGGAACGATTGAGTTCAGAAAAAAGTCTGACGCAAGAATCGGATGTGTATGAAGAGTGGAACACCTTGCCCGAGTCCGTGTTTCCTGATAACTACAACCTAGGGGTCTTCAAGTCGCGAGTGAATAGGTTTTTTCTAGGCAAGCGTGTACCACGTAGACTGAATCATCGCTTACCATCAGGTGAGATCGTGGTCAAATGTGTTTTTTTTATATATTTGATCGAGCGAAGCGAGGTCTTCAAATCAACTTGGGCAAATCGGCGTTGTATGTATGTATGTTTGTTTGTCCGAGGATAACTTTCGAAGCGTTTATCCGATCATAGTGAAATTTGATACATAGGTTAGGGTTAGGAGCCACAAATGTTGGAGGGTTGTTGAGGTATTGGGGTTCAAAAGGGGTGACAATTTTTAATATGAGATTATTAGCTCAAGAGGGACGTCAAATGAAAGGTTTTCATTGGTACATTTTGACCTTATTTTAAGTAAGGTCCTTGTAGTTTTTGAGTTATTAGCCATAATAAAAAACTGATGTTCGACGAAATTCACAGGGTACACCAGTGACCCCACAGTGCTGAAATTTGGTATGCGGTGAAACAAATATAGGCAAAAGTCTTCCAGACTTACTGTCCAGAATAACTGCAATTTGTACCCCAAAAAAATAAACCAGTTTCATGAACTACATGTAATTTAAATGAAACTGTAGATCAAGTAATTTGGTTATTTATTGGCACTATTTTGATAGTCAAAGATTACGAATAATATATCTTTGTTTTATGGGAGACTCTTGTTTGAAAAAAAAATATAAGATCAGTTATTCTAATCAGATCGTCTCAATCATTCCGATTGTCTGAAATTGTCCAAACCTGAGGTATATTCCTAGCCTTTAACACAAGTAAAAAAACGATTGATCATAACAACTCCTTTATTAGCTGGATAATAAAGTAATAAACCATTATTATTTTATTATTAATTGCAATATACTGCAGTTTAATAGTTATGCAGATCAAGTCGTTAAGATTTTATGATGAAGAAATGCTCATGGATGTTGCATATGAATGAGCGGTTTCAATTCAGGTACTGGGAAACTGGTAGCCTTTATCTGCGCCATTCGATGTCGTCGACTGTCGTTCGGCTGTGTCTTTGCGACCGCAGTTGTTTATAAGACGACGCAGTTGTTGTTTTTATAGTTCATTTATTTATAATAATAATAAATATTGTTGGACATTTCACACAGACATCACACACAGTTTGTAGGATGGTGTTGAGGCTGGCTCGCGTCATGCTCATCAGAGATGTTGTTTTCTTCCGAATGATGAAATGAAAGCCATAGGTCGATACTGAGCAAACATCTCTGAGGCATTACATCTCTGAGGCATTCTAAGGCATCTCTGAGGCATCCTAAAGGTATTGTTATACTCGTAGGGCATCCAGCATCCATTCAATGCCAATCATCAATATGCACTTATAAAAAAGCGCAAGTATACTTGCGCTTCTAGCTAAGGAACAGCAACAGATATAACTATTATCTTTGACCTCACAACACAAGAAATTAATAATATAATAAACATAGGATGGTAAAGATACTAGGCTCGAAAAGATGTCTTAGAAGAAACTACAGAAAAAAAAACTCGGATATACCAATCAAAGGAAAAAAGAAAATATTCAATACATGTATCCTGCCAAGCATGACCTACGGATGTCAGACATGGAGTTGCACAAATAAAAACATAAACTCATTAGAAACTTGTCAACACAGAATGGAAAGAAGTACCTATACTAAACAACAATAAGAAATCATACCAACATTATAGATATTAAATACCGAATCCAACAAACTAAAATGGAAATGGACTGGGCATCTAGTAAGAAATAAGACGGAAAAATGGGCAAAAGAAATGATAGAATGGTGCCCTAGATATAAAATGAGAAGTAAAGGTAGACAGTATCGTAGATGGAAAGATGATATTAAAAAAGTGGTGGGAACGACTTGGGCGAGAAAAGCAAGAGATAGATCTTTGTGGAGAACACTCGGGGAGGCCTATGCTGAAAAGCAAGGCAATCAGAAAACCGGGGTCTAATCTAAAACTATTAAATTTTATATCTATACTCGTACATAAACAAATTTTGTAGTACTAAGTAGAAATATGTAATGTGTATTTAAGATTGTTAACAAAGACTTTATTATTATTATTATATATTCGATATCGTCTTTGATTGCTTCTTCAATTTAGATAACCTCTTTGATTGCTTCATCCACTTGGGTATCCTATTTGATCGCGTTTTCTACTTGGATATCCTTATTGTTTGCTTTTTTCCCTTTGATATCCGTTTTGACTGCTATTTCTTCTTTGATATCCTCTTTGAATGCTTTTTCCATTTTAATATCCTCTTTGATGATTGCTTCTTCCACTTCGATATCGTCCTTGATTGCTTCTTCTACAAACAGAAAAACACGCGACCTCTAGTTATTATTATATATCCCCTTGTGGTAATCTCCACCAGTATGCGTCATGATATCATGATATCATGCCAGAGGATGTTCACTACTGAACATTGGCCTCCCCCATAGATTTCCAGAGCCACTGGTCTTTCGCGGCCTGCACCCAACGGCTCCCGGCAATCTTTATCAGGTCGTCTTACGTTGCGCTTTCCAGTGCGTGGTCTCCACTTGTAAACCTTTCAGCCTCAACGGCAGTCAGTTCTTCGAGCTGTGTCCTGCCCACTGCCACTACAGCTTGCTAACCCTTTGTGCTATGACTTTGGTTCGTCTATGAATCTCCCCATTATTGACCGGTCTGTGTACTGAGTAAGAAATTCGAGGATATCTATCATCACGACTGTATCATGGGGATTAATATAGTCGTGAGCTATATACAGGCTGTTTGGTATTATACTGACGATATTCAAGTCACGGTTTCTCAAAACATAAAAAATACTTCTCGAAAAAAAACTACTAGTTATATTATCAAATTTTAAAGAAAATCGACTAAGTTTAGGTGGTTAATTCGATATAAAACTTACTGCCTAGTTTTGCAATCGACATCCAAAAATAAAGGCTGATTTGATATCTCTTTCGGAAATGGCTGCGGGTTTTGGGTTAGATAGAGACAACAAGAGATATATCGAGACGTCACCAATACAGTATCTGTGGTTAGATGGCATTAAGCATTAATCAATAGCACAACATAAGTTTAATAAAGTGTTAGTTTTTACATGCCAAAATAAATATCACATTTCTATGGTAAACATTTAACAAATTTGTTTATTAAGCTCATCAAAATAACTCCTTTCATTTTTGTGCGTACCTATATCCCAATATACCTACATAAATATTACAACGCAACTGAACTTTTGTAAAAAAGGGAAAATAAATTAATTTTAATTATTTACTTGATTGATGATTTTCCTTGACAAATTAGATCCGATCTTAACGAGATTAAAACATCCTTACATTCTCACATCACAAAAAGGCCCTAATTACAGAATTGTTCCGAACTTTACCTAATTAAGCTTATTAATAATTCAACCACCGTTTCCCCTTAATTACGCGTGGAAAAACTTCTCAATTGTCTGCGAAAATTTCTAAGATTTTTACCTTAAACAGTCGAAAATATTTGCCAGATATTCGCGCAAATGTTCATAGTATTTCGTAAAAATTCCCGTTTCGAGATATTTTTTTATCGTTTAAGGCTGAGGTATGCTAGAGCATTACGCTGCATGTATTTTTCAGATTTATATACACTAGTGGTTCGCCCCGAACTCAGGTCTCGCGAGTCTCCGATTAAAACAAATAAATATTATTTGTAATCTTTGACTATCAAAATAGTGCAACGAAAAAATAACCAACAAAACCATTACCAATTATTCATGTTATTAATATTAACCAAAAAACTACTTGATCTACAGTTTCATTCAAATTACAGGTAACGGGAGTTCATGTGTTGTGGTTAAAGTTTTTGGGGTACAATGTGCAGTTATTTTGGATTTCAGACTTTTGCCTATATTTGTGTCACTTAAGCTAGACACATATCAAAATACAGCACTGTGGGGTCACTGGTGTACCCTATGAATTTTGTCAAAGATTAGTTTTTATTGTGGCTAATAACTCAAAAACTATAAAAAATTTACAAAAAATCAAAATGTACTAATGAATACCTTTCATTTGACGTTCCATTTGATCTAATAGCCTCATTTTCATTTTTTTTACCCCTCTTGAACCCCAATACCTCAACAACCCCCCAACATTTAGTAACACCAAAATTGTGTTTTCCTTTGTATCAAATTTCATTATGATCGGATCAACTCTTCGAAAGTTATCCTCGGACAAACAAACATACATAAATACAACGCTGATTTGCTCAAGTTGATTTAGAGATCTCGCTTCGCTCGATCAATAACGTTAGAAGTTAAATTTACTTAGTAGTTTGTTATTACACATGTCTATTAAACCTACATGTTTATTTATATCTTTAGATTCACTCGTGCGCAAGTCAGGTACTGTCCGCATCATACGTTACCACCGTAAAACTGGATTGGTGATTGTGTGGATTGGATTGAAACTGGATTGATAGAAACAATAGTAGTAAAACACAATATGTATACATTTTGTAATGATAAGTATTTGAACGTCTCAAAACATTAGCAATGTCATAAAAGTAATTGATATATATACTGATACATTTATAAGCGCCAGAAAGAATATTCAACTTTATATGGCGAAAACATAGCATTGTTTAAAGCTTACTTAAAAACCGGCAAAGTGCAAGTCGGCCGCGCACGAAGGGTTTTGTACCATTATCTATAAAAACGAGCAAAAAACTCACTTTTTTGTATGAGAGCCCCACTTAAATATAAGTTTTATTTTAATTTAATTATTTATTTTTAAAATGAATACATAACTAAATAATCTGTGAATATTTCAAACCTGTTGGCGTTATCAATTTCGAGCAAAACGTGCAAAAAAATTACGTTTTGTGTATGGGGGCTCCCATACATATTTATTTTATTGTGTTTTTAGTGTTTGTTGTTATAGCGGCCACAGAAAGACATCATCTGTGAAAATTTGAACTGTCAACTGTCACGGTTCATGAGATACGGCCTGGCGACAGACGGACAGACAGACAGCGGAGTCTTAGTAATAGGATCCGTTTTACCCTTTGAGTACGGAACCCTTAAAACGTAGATAAATTATTATATAATCATAATTCAGTTCACGAAGTTGTAGATTTATTTATTGTGATAATCTTTTATACATGATATAACACATTTATCAAAAGAATGAATATACAATTGTTTGCTAATCTCTTTGAATATTAGTAAAACAATAAATGTTCATTGTGCTACGGTGGACACTAGCCTTTAAGCCTTTGTTTATAGGATTCTGGGTAGTAATTAATTAGGCATGCTTTGTGGACCTGTCTGAATTAGAATTTGTCTTTCCATTGTTAGTTATTTCGAGAAGTTTAGATTTTTTATGAATAGAAGATTCTATCCCGAACCATCAGTTTAATTATTTTATATTGTATTCGGATTTTATTAGTTAAGAGTATTTTCAAGGTATCACACTAATATTATAAATGCAAAAGTTTGGATGTTTGTTTGTTTGTTACTCATTCAAGACGTAACCGTAACCGGCTGAACCGCTTTCGATGAAATTTCCTCCTTCTGCGCAGTTGGGTAAAAAGTAGCCTGTATCACCCGGGGATAGTGTAGCTTCCCAACAGTGAAAGAACTTTTTGAATCGGTCCAGTAGTTTCGGAGCCTATTCAATACAAACAAATCTTTCCTCTTTATAATATTATAGTATAGATATTTAACACATAAATTTTCTTGCGAATTGACGGTACACCGAAGATCTCACTGGAGACTCGAAAGCGTCCGAAACTCTTAGTAAGGGTAAGTTAAAACAAAAAGGTCTAGATTGAATTAGTTTTCGTTGGATCATCAGTCTAAACTATTTTTTAAATTCGATCGATCAAAAATATATATGGAGGTTTCTTTATTTAAATCCTCCGGCACGAAAACGACTACTAAGGAAACTTCTTTCATTGCACTGTTTTTGTAAGAGATTGAATAAGTAGTTTGTTCTTCACTATTGAATAAGTATTCTACCTGTTACTTGCAAAACCCTCATCACCATTGGTGACGCCAGCCGTGTCTTGGAAAGAGTATATTTGCTCTTCGATATCTGAGTGCAAAAGTCGTTTTTATCCGCTAGAGGATACAGTAAATTGAATTTAGAACATCGTGTGCACTAAGCTTGTGAATTCGAAACATCATTAAACCTATTTACTTTTACCTCCATGGTGCCGAATTTATCAAACAACCTTTTTTAATTTGTTTAAAACTCAGACTCGGAACCTTCTTGGTGTATTACTTTTTTTGCATTTAGTCATTTCCTCGCTGAGGTGGGATAAAAAGTTACGTGTTGCACTCGATTGCAAAGATTTTTCACCTCGTGCTCTTTTTATTCCCTCGCTAACGCTCAGGATTATAATTTTAGAATCCTTCGCTTGCTCGGTCATCAAAATTAAGCACGCGGTTATAAAGCAACTTTGCACTCTTGTATAACAAATAACTATTAGTAGTAGGAATGTCAAGGAGTGCCCTAATGAGGGAATGCCCTACCCACATTAAATGGCATTCACGACAAAGAAAGAAGAGTAAAACAGTCATCACTAATACGCATCTAGCAACACACGCAAAACTTTCCATCGGCGGTCTTATGATCCTACGCAAAATACAGTGAACGTGGCCACGGTGATAATAATTTTATGTGAAATCGAACTGTAAAAACCAACATTCATGCCTCTGGTCAGCAGACACGGAGTATCCAGGTTAGTGGAGTGCAACCTACATCATCCCTTTTTCCTGTTTTTGATTGGTTAAAATCCGTTCCTGCTGGTCCTTAGGCTAACCTCATAATTAAAATACAGTCCACTTAAAAATACGTTACACTAATCATTATATCAGCCAGAGGACGTCCACTGCTGAACATAGGCCACTCCCATATATATACAGAGCGACGGATCTTATGCGGCCTGCTCCCAACGGCTCCCAGAAACCTTTATCAGGTCATCTTTATATCTAGTGGGGGCTGTCCTACGCTGCGCTTGGAAGTGGTCAGGCCTAAAGAACTTACTGCCGCTGGACCAGAAAGGTACTCGAGTGGAGACCACTGGACAGCGCAGCGTAGGACGTTCCCGCACTAGATGCAAAACCCTTTTTTTATCTAGCCTATGCTGTCTCACTGCTGGACAAAGGCCTCCCGCTCATCTCTCCACTTTTCTCGATCTTGTACTAAATCCCGCCAGTCCCAAGTCCTTCTTAGGCCTTCCGCGGTGTCGCGCTTTGTGATATATCCTGCATTTGTTATTTATTTGATTCTATTTATCAAAACTAGACATGGCTAATACATACCGATAAATAAAGATTGACGCCGTGATTGATTCGGTGGAGTGATGGCTGCTGGAACACACGATAACGAGTCGCGATGTCTCCATCGACGAGCAAAAAGCGATGACAGACACTGAGAGCGTAACCGGTCACGCTTCAAGGAAATTTATTTATTTATAAGATTTGTATATTCTACAACCTACTCGTAATCTTAATTATACACTTATTATATGTTGTTATTTTTTTATTATTTTTATTATTAACTTTACTGTTGGCTGCGTTTTACTAGAATGTTAATCAAAAATCAAAAATCTTTTATGTGTTTATAACAAGAGTACATTTAAAAACTAGGGTTGGGAACTCTTCTTGTAAGTTACATTAACCTGTATTAGAAGAGTCCCCTCTTGACTGTGCTCGTTTAGGATCACATCTTGCATAACAATAAGTGTAAATTAATAAATAAATAGATAATATTGAGTGAAGACATGCTGTACTAATTGAGTATAAATAGTATATAAAGATCATTTTGTAGGTTCTATATACATATAAGTGTAGCTATCGTTTTACATAAATAAATTTGCATAACAAGTTTTGATTGAAAATAATTTAAAAGTTGTAGGTATAAAAGTTAAGGGGAGGGGGGAGGGACAATCGCCCATACAACACGTACTACCAAGATTATTTCTAATTAGAGCATATTTCTACCTTAATAAGGTATTATTTAAATTTGAATAGTATTTATCTAGGTTCCCAACCATATATTAGATTAAAATACTTACCTAAAATGAAATAGAAGCGTATCGCATTCGGCATGTTTTTACGTCATAAAAGACCTGTTTTCAACCTAATTGTTTAGTATTAAAAACAACAACATCTTACGTATCCTAGTCATGGGAACATAGACTATATCGTCTAGTTACAGAATAACAACACAATGAGAAAAATACAACAAGTTTTCTGTCATCATTTTTGGTATTACGGAACACGGTCAAAATCTAATCAAATTTAGAATCGTTCTATTGCTATCACTGTCGCTCTGCGTGGCCAAACTTCGTAACTAAACAGGGATAGCGATATTCAGGCCGAAGTTTTTGACGCGGCCGAATTGAAGTTGCGCTCAGGGTTCGCCAGCGCGTTAAGTTAGTTAAGTTGTTTAAATGTGTTGGAATTTTAAGACAATAACATATGGCATAAATAAACGTAATAGGTATTCAAATTAATTAGGACAAGTACAGATCGTCTGCAGCTATATTTGAATAGTTCATAATCTGTTTCATATTAATATTAGGTAGGTATTCTAAACTGTAGATATGTGTTTTATTTATAACTGTAAATAAATATAAAATTATATTATTATAACTGATTATCTCTTCGCAGTTAGCATATATACTCGACATCTTAGGTAGGTAGGTAAATTGGTTGGGCAGGCAACTTGTGTTATTCTTTTATTAATTATAACTTTTGATACTTTTTAAAATAAGGCACTTTAACGTCCGTGATGTCAATTCAGGTTTGATGGCTTAAAACCAGCGCTGAGCAATAAGTTTATCGTTCAGCATAATGCTGAGCCATTCCTCTTTTTCGGCAAAGGGCTCATAGTGACTGGGTACGTACCTATCAGTATATTTTTTCAAACTTACGCGATCACTGTACATAATTATTGATTAAAACGGACGAATTAAGACGGTAACAAGTACTCCAGTCACCCGTGACCACGACTGTTGCAACATAGCCGAAACGTCGGGATAACATATAAAAAAGGTACATACGCGATAAAAACCCGTTTTAATCAGTAATTGTGTACGTATCTTTTGTTTTAATATATATTTTTTTGTTTATGTTAACGTGTTTTTAATTGTCTGTCTTTACTTATCCACTGTATGTAGTTTATGCGTGTTCGTTGCTTGTGTCGAAATAAATGTATATATCTATCTATCTATTTATCGTAAAATTTAGAGAAGAAAGAACATTTTACCACCAAAAGAAACAAATGACACAAATAAGAACACAATTACTTATTTTGTAAAACTATAACTAGAGGTTCGCCCTGAACCGAAATTTCGACATGCGGCTTTGCACCTATATATATGCCTCAAGTTGATGGACGCAGGGCAGTGCACCGTAGAGCACGTTGCTAATGTGCATGTTTGTTCCATCTCGTTTAAAAAATTATAAAAGTTTCATTAAAATGGGTTTAGAAGTCTGGTTTTTTTCTGTTATCTGAAGTCGGTACATTTTTTGATTGAGCGAAGCGAGATCTCCACATCAAGTTGGGCATATCGGCGTTGTATGTATAAATATATGTTTGTTTGTCCGAGGATAACTTTCGATGCGTTATCCGATCATCGTGAAATTTGGTATATAGGTAGGTAGTGATGGCACAATCCTGGTGTGACTATGAAATGTAATGAGTTAAATATGTAGGGGGGTTCTTGAGATATTGGTGTTCATGAGAGGTAAAAACAAACAAAATGGGTCTATCCGGACAAATAGCAGGTCTAATGAAAGGCCTTTATTAGTACATTTTGATCTCATTTTTATTTTTAGTTTAAACTTTGTAGTTTTAAGTTATTAGCTATAATATAAACTGAACTTTGACGAAATTCACATGGTACACAAGTGACCGTACAGTTCTGAAATTCGGTATACGTGTAGCTTTAGTGACACGAATATAGGCAAAAGTTTGAAATCCAGAATAACTGCAATTTCTACCCCATAAAAGTATGTATTATCAATTAATATGAACTCCCGTTACCTGTAATTTGACTGAAACTGTAAGTCAAGGTAGTGGTTTAATGGCACTTTTTTGATAGTCAATGATAACAAATAATATTACTTTTTTGTTTTTATGGGAGACTCGCGAGATATAATAGAATAGAATAGAATAATCATTTATTTGGCACACACAAAATGACACATGAAATAATTTTAAGGAACAGTAGATACAATTGAATCCAATAAAACAATTTCGACTCATGTGTCTGCGTACCAAAATGGCGTTCAGCATAATGTTGGATGTTAACACAGAACATAAAAAACAATAGAACTAGCATGATGACTTTTTACTAAGAAAACCAGTGTAGCTAAACTCACACATGTAAAAACTAGCACACTTAGAAATAAAAGTTATAATTGGTTGAAAGAGAACGTTCAAAGAGGCCTAAAACCATAAAACTAATTTAACGGATATAAAACCTTAGCTACTATGGAACATGGTTTAAAATTCAATAAAATTAACAGTAACAAAAAATTAAAGTTTACTTCTTCTACTCGGCAAAAGATGGCGCTTTAGAAAATATTTTTATTTTAGTCTCTATTAATTAGAAATAAGACTGATAATGCAAGGGCTGTTACTTGATTACCCACAAAACAAAACCACTCAATAACAGATGGCGCTGTCGCTAACGATTTTTGTTATAGTCTCTAACAGCAAAGTATAAGATCGATAATGCATTGGCATGCTCAAATAACAGTGAAAACAATAACTACTCACTTAGTGACGTACCAATGAGCAAACAAGACGAATGTATTGATATCGATTATCACTTTATCACCTACCTACTACGGGTAACGAAATAGTTACGTCAGGTTATATCTGTGATGGTCGAAATAAAAAGCTTTTCTTTTCTTTCTTTCTTGACATAATCACAGGTATCCAACTCATAAATACTTACTAAAAAAATATTATATTACTGGAATATTATATACTGAATTATTATTTGAGAGGCACACTAAAAGTTTCCGGAATCAATAAAAAAATACTGATAATGATCAAAAATGAATTTATTGTTTCTCAAAATATTCTCCCTTTGCGTCAATGAACTTTTTCATAAGATTGAAACAAATTTGAAAACATTTGTGCCACTCCTCTGGTGGTGGCGTCAGATACATGTTATTCATACTCTTCGACAGCCTCTTCTGGTGATGAAAACCGTTGATCGGGTAATTGGTTCTTAATTTTTGAGAACAGAAAAAAATCACACGGTGCCAGGTCATGAATCTGTATGCTGGATGATTCATAAGTTGTACGTTTTTTTTTAATTTTTTTTATGTCTTGTGCCTTGGGGAAACTGAAAACAGAAGTTATTATATTATTTCACACCATAGGTCTAAAATACATTCAGAAAATCATCAATAAAACAACAAGGAATTAACGCCCTAAAACTTATACACCTTTTAATAGGGGGTAACTAATTAAAGCTATCGATAACACATTCATCCGTATATTGGGGTCACATCCCTAATTGAGTAGCGTAAGTTGAAGTTTAAGAGAAACGCGACTTTAAGGAGTATCATTCACAGTCTATTTTGTTTGACGATTTTGCATTTTAAACAAAACTAACAAAAAACAATAAAATAATACTTACCGGTGATTTTTTTGGTTCGGCTATAATATTTACACTCCAAAACGGCACAATATGGCATTGATATATTTTTTTGAAGTACGTTTACCCCACAGTAATTGAAACACGACTGAAGTGAGCGACGCTTGTAGTGCGCGGAACTCCGCGTACTTGGTGTTACGCGGGCCCCGCCTACTTACGACTTCTATTGTTTTTTGTGTTCTGTGGATGTTAAGCACCCAACGCTGATTTTCAGCTGAAACCAGAAGTAAAAGGTAGTGCAGCAGCTACGTAGAAAAATAAAAAATAAATAAATAAGTGATTAAATAAAAGGTGTGTAGAGTTTTGTTTAAATGTAAATATAAATTTTATAAACATACTTTTCTAAAATAATATTACATACCTATATATATATAAACATACAACTTATGAACTTACTTACGAATTCTAAGGTTATGGTAAATGGTTATATAAGTATATAAATAAATATGGGTAACTATTTAAAATATATTGATTTAGTTAAACTTATGTAAGAAGAGTTATTGGATGACTAGATCAAAGAGAGGTTGACATTGATGTTACCATGTTGTATTTGGGCTTCCTTTAGAAATATTTTTAGTTTTGAGATCTCAGTTCGGGGCGAACCACCAGTAGTGTATTAAAGTATATTTATTATTGTTTCGTTACGTTCTCAGTGTTGTCTTCAATCGTGCTCCGAAGCTGTGGTCTCGCGTGTGGCACTTTTTGCTGAACCCAGAGTTTCTAGAATAACAGTAGTTCTAACTAAGGCAAGGAGCTTAATTAATAAGCTTGCCTTCGTATGTCGCTTCGTTCTTTCTTAGCTACACTGAGCTTAGGGCTAACATTAGACAATTCTGATTCTATTTAAAGAGGCTAGACTTTAGGTTAAAGAGATAGCATGATATTTATTTCCATAAACAAGTACAATGAGGTCTTAAAAACTAGATAATGGCACTTTATACTTCTTTGCCCTTGACGAGTATCGCAAACTACTGATTACTGAGGGCGCCATGATACAATAAAAAATATTGCTCAATAAAATTAACTAATCAATGAACCTTTTTGCAATATAGAACCAACATTAACTATAACCATTAACTAATATGTATTTACGAATAATTTAAATCATAAGAAGTTCAAACTAGGAGTTTGCCAAAGAGCGATGGAGCGCAGCATTTTGGGTGTAAAGCGGATTGACCGGATTCCAAACTTCAGGCTGCGCTCGAAGACCGGCATCGCTGACGTGGGCATCAAGGCTGCAACGCTGAAATGGGACTGGGCGGATCATGTCTCCCGTATGCAACCCGATAGGTGGGCCAAGAAGACAAGCATATGGACTCCTAAAGACGGAAAACGACGCCGAGGAAGGCCTAGAAAGCGCTGGAGCGATGACTTGAACGTCTTCCAAAGAGACTGGCGGGATATTGCTCTACACCGTGATAAGTGGAAGGAAGAGGGGGAGGCCTTTGCCCAGCAGCGGGACAGTACGGGCTAGTAAAAAAAATAAATAAATAAATCTTAATATATAAGGTGTTTGATAATATACGTACAAAAATTAAAGGGGTTAATTTGATGAGCATAATAAATAAATTTGTGAAATGTTTACCATAGAGATGTGACATTTATTTTGGCATGTAAAAACAAACACTTTATTAAACGAATGTTGTGCTATTGCGTAATGCTTGCCATCTAACAACAGATACTGTATGGCAACGTCTCGAGATATCTCTTGTTGTCCCTTTCTAACCCAAAACCCGCAGCCATTTCCGAAAGAGATATCAAATCGGACTGTAATTTTGGATGTCGATTGCAAGAATAGGAACTAAGTTATATATCTAATTAATCACCTAAACTTAGTCGATTTTCTTTACAATTTGTTAATATAACTAGTAGTTTTTTTTACGAGAAATATTTATTTATGTTTTGACAAGCCGTCACTTATATATATATCGTCAGTACCAAATAACCTGTATAAATAATATTTTCAATTGAATCTATTGGAAAAATAATATATCTTCAACGTCATACAAACTGAAAGCGTACAAAAAGCTTTTACTTTAATCATTAATTCCAACTTAACTATCAATAGGACCTTTCTCACCAAAACATAAAGGCCCATTCAAACTGAACCATTCGCTACTATAATAAGCACTAGCGACCTTACGACTGACTTAAATCTAATTTAGTTCTGCGTCTGTATGTCTGTGATGAACTTGTAAGGGTGTGAACAGACCAGTTGTATAAAAACGCAGCGTGATAATGTTAAAACAAGGTAATAAAAAATGTATAGGTTTTCTGGAAGAAATCGCTTTTAGCGATACTACCACCCGTGCCGTACTTAACTTTATTTTTGTGTATTTCTTTGTATATTTAAATAAATAAATAAATAATAAATTATGCTAGACATTTAACACAGCGCTATCTAGCCCCAAACTAAGCAAAGCTTGTACTAGGGGAACCAGATAACAGATAAAAGACTTACATACATTTTTTTTTGTAAATTCATACCTATAATCTATAGAAAAATACCCAAACCCGGAACAAATATCTGTAGACCATCCAACATTTGTCCCGCAGCAGGAATCGAACCCGCAACCTCCTGCGTCTTAGCCGGCTATTCGCTCACTGCGCCACAGAGGGCGTCATTTATTCTGCTTGGTGAAAATAGCTATCTATCTAACAAGGACATCTAACGCGTGGGTGGTTCTGCACCACGCGTGGGAGATGCAAGAGGCGGGTTCTGTTCCCGCTTAAATTATGACTAAACCAAAGAATTAGCATTCTCATTGGTTTAGTCAAAATTTAAGCTAGTGCTTTAGAAGAATACAGTACTCCATTTCCCTTCAAATTATCCACAGGCATCTATGCCTGCCAGCTAGAAAACTAACTAGGACTAACAGGCAGCTATAGGATTAACAGGCATCGAGATACCATCGATACTTGCATTCGACTTTATTATATTACGGTTCCCATAATACGCAAGCCAGTTGCTGTCGCCCGCCTGCTGTTTGGCGAGGCCATCTTTTTTTTTTTAATACATTATAGGCTTGCGTTTGACCACGATCTCTCCTGATGGTAAGCGATGATGCAGTCTACGATGGTACACGCTTGCCTAGAAGAAACCTATTCACTCGCGACTTAAAATCTCTCACATCTACAGTGTTGCCAGGTGTCCCGATTAGCACGGGACGTCCCAATTTTCAGGGGTCTGGTGACACCCGATTCACCCTTTACCCAGGACGCCGAATGTTCCATTTTTTCACTAATCTCCTTAGTCTCTATTTATTCTGTGTACCTAACTAAATTGTTGGGTAGGTCTGTGGGGGAGAGGGGGGGGGGGGGGGGGGGAATAAATACCTACTTTTATTTGGGATACATTTGTTAGTAGAAATAATATACAATTATTTACAAATATTAAAAATACTAATCATCAGATAAAAAAAGTGATGAATAACCTGTTTTTTGACGGAGCGAGCGAAGCGTCTCAGTTTCAAGATGGGCCAAAAATGCTTGTGTCCGGCTGTCTGTTCTCATCTACAAGTCGTATTTTTCAACCCATTTTAACGAACATTGGGACACAAGATCATTGATTTATTTAATTTATTAGTCGGTCGCGACTTTTGATAGGAAGGAAAGGAGGGAAGTTTGCTGTAACGTTATTTATTTACAGAAATAGTTATATACAGAAATTTGAGAGACACACTAAGGACTTCATTCTACACAAGATGTTGCGAAAAAAATTACAAAAGGGGGGAGTGGAGGGTAGGAAGTTTGCTGTAAAGTTATCTATGGACGGAGTTAAATTTTTGAAATTTGATCCAATCAGACTACGCAGTCCTCTCCGCCTTCACGAGACGAAGCCGTAGACACCGGATTAGACCTCCTAGGACCAAGGGAACGCGTGAAATCGCTAAAACTTATACCAATATTTTGATAAAGAGAGTACCTACCTAAAAAAAATTTAAAAAAAAATTGGAAAATTCAAGCACCTTAAGTTCGATTTTTAATCGGACTTCATTCGTTAAACTTGTAGCGCAAATTACTTTTTGGACTTGGGACGCGAGGTATGTTGTTCTTACGGAATCACTAGTTTAGCTATGTTTAGCTATTTTCGCTGTGCTGAAAATAAATATCCCGATTAATTTAAGCTTCCGTTGCAAAATTTGCCCCACTGGTCCTGGCAACACTACCTACAGTGTATAACATGACCTGAACCCCTGGTATGTTTTTCCGGACCAGTATAATCTCGGAGTCTTCAAGTCCAGAGTGAATAGGTCCTTTCTAGGCCAGCGTGCCATCTTCCATCTCACCATCACTTACCGTCATGTAGTGGTCAAGCGCTTGACAATCACACTAATGTGAATAATGTTTTTTTTTCGAATGCACTAATCTTGCACTAAACGCCCAGATACATGCTTGTACCTTGTTTAAGCGGCGACTGAAGGGACTCGTCGACCTCGCCAGCGAGGTCGGTGTATCTGTGAAGTGTTTGCCTATATCCTCCACGTTAGTGAAGGTGATTTCGTCATCCGGATCTCCGAGAACGTGTCTCGGACGACGGAGGGTATAAATGTAAAAGTTTGGATGTTTATTTATTTATTTATTTGTTTGTTACTCAATCGCGTCGTAATGGCTGAACCGCTTTCGATGAAATTTGGTAAATACTTAGGTTATAACCTGGATTACCACATAGGCTACCTTTTATCCCATAAATCAGTTTCCATGGAATAAAAATAAGTCTCAAGCCAAGTTGCAATAGCGAGTTTAGCATTATTTCTAGGTTACCTACACATTTAGTAGTGTTACGCGTACGAAGTCGCGGGCAACAGCTAGTCATCAATAAAAAAATAAATAAAAAAACCCAGGGTCCTAGAACCATAATTATAACTACAAAAACCTAGGCAATAACTAAGCTGACAGTTATGCAAGTAAAAAGACGGGCCACACAACCAAACTAGTTTCAACGTAACATTCTAGGCTTTTAGTAAATATATGTATTTGTATCGCTAAAAATCGCTGCGGTTTTTCTGGCCAGTGTGTCCTCGCCTGAAATGGCTAGACAGACGAAAGGATCGATCAAATGCGATGTATATAACTTCATCTGTGTATACCAGTCTTATAGATTCATTCTATCTCATGCAGACAGACTTACCACACCAATATTATATTATAAGCTAAAGTTTGAATAAACTTCCTTTTTCTGGCACTACCACTTTCTCCACACTACACAAAGGTTAGCTGGAAGAAAATGCTAATTAGCATTAAGTTCGCATATCATTTTATTAGTGCAATAAAGAATTTTCTAATCTAATATTATAAATGCGAAGGTTGGATGTTTGTTTGTTTGTTACTCAATCACGTCGTAACGGCTGAAGGAATATCGATAAAATTTGGTAAGTATATAGATAGAAGTTTGTAAATATATCCTTTTGGTACCACGAGTTAATACAAATAATTGTACACACGGCTACAAATCAAGCTATATATTTCCCGTATAAGCTGATCTCTCATTCTACTAAAAGCCTACACAATGCGAGGTCAGCTTATACTGGAAATGTATAGCTTGATGTGTAGCCGTGTGTACAAGCGCGTGTTTGACCACGCTGTGGTTATAAAAAACATTTATAAAATTAAAAAAAATATATATTTTTTTTTATTGAGGAACAACAATATTATGTAGTCAGTAAGCCCATATCTCCTGTATTATATCATTTTAACATGCAAATGTCATCCAACTCTTATTATTTTTTTATTTTTTAACTTACTAGCTACTAGTGTTGGTAACCTAGAAATAAAGCTAAACTCGCTGTTGCAACTTGACTTGACACCCCATTTTTATCCCATGGAACCTGATTTATGGGATAAAAGTAGCATATATGTTAATCCAGGTTATAATCTACGTACATACTTAATTTCATCAAATTCGCTAATGCGTGATTGAGTAACAAACAAACATCCAACCCTTCCGCATTTATAATAGTGTGATTTATAAATATATACTGCTAATCAGTTATCTGGTTTCCAGTGCACAAGACTACAAGATTGCTTAGTTTGGGGGTAGATAGCGCTGTGTGAAATGTCCAGCATTATTGATTTATTATAAATTCAAGGTATTAGTCGCTTATATTGCCTGTACTAAGTATGTTAAGCTAGTTGTATATGTAAACTAGGGCAGTAAACTAGTGCTCAAAATTAGGCCGTTTTTTGATCGAGCCAAGCGAGATCTCAATTTTCAGGTTCCTATACCGTCGGTAACCAGCTACGACTCGTTTCTCCTTGAAAACGTGTCAAAAGTTTGACACATTTTCAAGGAGATACGAGCCGTAGTCTGTTACCGACGGATATAGGAACCCGCCATAAGTCAACTCGGGCAAATCGGCGTTGTATGTAAGTATGTATGTTTGTTTGTCCGAGGATAACTTTCGAAGCGTTTATCCGATTATCGTGAAATTTGGTATATAAATAGGTAGCGATAGCACAATTTTGGTGTGACTAAATAAGCTAAAAATGAGTGGGGGTTTTTGAGGCCCCAATACCTCAAGAGGGGTAAATAAAACAAAATAGGATTATCCGGTCAAGTGGCACGTTTATTAAAAGGTCTTTGTAAGTACATTTCGGCCCCGTTTTTATTTTTAATTTAAACCTTGTAGTTGTTAAGTGAGTTATTAGTGACAAAATTCACAGGGCACCAGTACCCCACAGTGCTGAAATTTGGTATGCGTATAACGTAAGTAACACAAATATAGGCAAAAGTCTGAAATCCAGAATAACTGCAATTTCTACCCCAAAAAAGAGTAACTAATTTACTCGAACTCCCGTTATCTTTAATTTGAATGAAACTGTAGGTCAAGTTATTTGGTTATCGTTTCATCGCACTATTTTGATGATCAAAGATTCCAAATATTGTTGTTTTTTGTTTTTATGGGAGGACTCGCGAGATCTCAGGTCGGGGCGAACCACTAGTTAACTTAATTTTAGTATTCCTATTTCTCTTAAAACTTAAACTATGCCTAAATCTCATAATCCTCCCTGCGCGCAATAAGCTCAAAAAGGGGTAAAAAGTTTTCTTCCCGCGTATAAATTCAAAGATAAGCTAGAAATTTGCCTTAATCTGAAAATTAGTTTTAAAAAGTATTTTAAAGCCTTCAAAAACTAAATTAAATCAGAGTGATGAATGATTACTTTTCCAATATTCCATTAGGAACGACATATTCGCCTTAAAAACCTAAAACGCCTCTTTGTCCGTGGCTTTTTGTAATCGCGACATCAAAAAATAGGTTCTTTTAGTAAAAGCCCGCATTAAGCACTTTCTTTTCATTCATTCCCTGAATGAAACTGAATGGTGGAGAGCCGGCGATTTTGTCCAGAGATGGTATGGTCATAGCATAAGAAGAGGAAAGCCGGGCAACTCCACAAATGATTTAATTTTGTGTTATTATTATTATTTTAGATTTACAGTATGTAGGAATGTTTTTATTATTACATAATATGTAGATGTACTGCTGTCATAAGATCAATTCTACTTAATACTAGTGGTTCAACCCGAACTGATATCGCGCAAGTCTCCGATTAAAACAAAAAAAATATTATTTGTAATATTTGATTAACAGAATAGTGCCACGAAATAAATAACCAATTACTTGACCTACAGTAACATTCGAATTACAGGTAACAGGAGTTGAAGTAGCGTGGTTATTGTTTTTGGGGTACAAATTGGATTAATTCTGAATTTCAGACTTTTGCCTATATTTAATATTGCCTATATTAAATATAGGCAAAAGTCTGTAATTCAGAATAACTGCAATTTGTACCCTAAAAAAGTGTAACCAAATAACATGAACACTCGTTACCTGTAATTTCAATGAAACTGTAGGTTAGTTATGTGAAACTGTAGCTAGGTAGTACGTTGGTTATTTAATTCGTATCACTATTTTGATAGTCAAAGATTACAAATACATAATACAAGTATTTTTTTGTTTTAATCGGAGACTCGCGAGATCTCAGTAGTTAATTCAAAAAAGAAAAATCTCCACAGTTGACTAGCCATAACATATATCGGCTGTTGGGTGGGGTTGACTTAACCCAGTGTACAATTACGCATGGGATAGTTACGCATTTATCAAAGTTAGCTTGTACTCGCGTGTACTCATTTTTGAAGCTGGATATACATTCTGACAAAAAAGAAAATGTATGAAACCGTATATAAATTTGCTATAAGCAGCCAAAAGATGTCCACTGCTGGGAATAGGCCTCCTCCATAAATAACCGGAGCGATATATCCTTTGCGGTCTGCACTCAACGGCTCTCAGCAACGTTAAGGTCGTCTGTCCATAGGGGGCCGTTCTACGCTAGTTCTACGTTCAACAGGACCTCAGGATAATTTCTTACCAAAGATAAAACTTTGTTTTGTATGTTTATGCTTCATCATCATCATCATCGTCAGCCCTTCTCATCCCACCGCTGGGCATAGGCCTCTTTTCGTTGTCGCCATTCGCCTCTGTCCTGCGCTGTTCTAACCCACATACGACCTGCGATTTTTATAATGTCGTCGATCCATCTTCCCGGCGGATGACCTGCGTTCCTGGTTCCATCTCGGGGCCACCACTCAGTCAGCACCCTGCTCCATCTGTCATCATGTTTAAGTGTTTTAATCATGTTTAATTTTAATCAATTTAGCTATTATTGTATTTATTTAAGATCCTAATTAACTGTATGATAAATTGAATAATTATAGACTAGGTTGGTCTAAAATAAAATAATATTAATAAAAAAAAAACTTTTAAGACTCGTCAGATTAAGAATAGAAAAAAACGCTATCTAGTTCTATATTTTCCACGATCGACAAAAACACAGTCCATAAACCACAACTCCCGAACCGACATACGACATCACACAACATCAAACCTAACTGAATACAGAATGAAAGAAATGAGGTGTACTTAAAACGACAAACAAAGTGAATTACTGTAGGGTTAACACACGTCCGGACTTTTCCCGACATGTCCGGCATGTAAGGCGTGCGTCCGGACTTTTTATTTAACTGGACTTTTCAACCTAGGGTTGGTACATATAGTCTAAATTTGGTTCTTTATCAAAGTAAAACGTGTCTCTAATGATTATCAACGTTATAGGAACCGGCCATTAAAGATATTTTATCAGTAAATAACCATCCTAACCATTCATGAACAAACTAAAACCAGCTTAGATATACATGGTTGCTGGAGAAATTACAGACAAATGAGGCTTTACACTTGTACGCCTTAAGTTGATGGACGCAGGGCAGGGCATAGTAGGGCATGTTTCTAAGGTGCTTCACACTAATATTATAAATCTGAAAGATTGGATGTTTAGTTATTTGTTTACTTGTTTGTTATGGAAGAGACGGATATAGAAATGAGGTCGTATCTTAAAAAAATGCTTCTACACAAAAAATGTTTAATATCACTACCATGATTTGTGGGTTTTGAGTATCCCGATATTCCAACGCAGTTGCATGCTCTAAGGGCTCGTACACAAAACTGTGATGCGACGTCGCATCATAAAAATCTGCGAGCTCCCTCGACGCATCGCAAGAACTTGCGAATTGATTCGCATCTTATTTTTCCTGTATTTTCTTAGCAATAACAAAAGTGCACACTTCGTTTTACGATGCATATCACGACCTAGTTTTCAAAATACGTTCAGTACGGTTGACGGGCTTCGAAGGAATGGTCACCTTGGGAGACGTCTTGCCGCACGAAATCGCATCGCAGCAATTCGTGTCGCAATTTGCTGCGTTGCGAATTCGCATCGCGTCGCATCACAGTTTTGTGTACGAGCCCTAAAAGTCGACGAGTCATGCGCGAGTTAAAAATGTTTAAAACTGTCTAACGATTTATCTAAATCAAGTCGTTTATACCATTATGATCGCTGTCATTAAACGCAGAAGAATTGCCGCATGGCTTTTCGATTTTAATTTGATATTACAACGTCCGGACTATCCTGCAAAAGTCCGACTTTTTGCCATTCCCACACAGTAACCCTAATTACAGGGCAAACCGAGTGGAAGTCATAGTTTATTCAGTGATACTGAAAGGGGGTGCATTTACAGTAAACTGTTTTATTTGTTATTTTATTTATCAAAGAGCCATGGACTAGAACCAAACAATCGAAGGCATGTGACATTAGTCAGTATTCCATGCTGCTATGGGCTTGAAATGCAACCTGTCTCTAGGGAATACTAACCATGCAGAAATACGAATAGGTACTATCCAAAGCAGTGCCAAATATGTGTTTTATGGATTTGCCACTGCTTACCGTTAGTGGAATGTCTGTGGAAGTGGTCTGGTAGAAATCCACCATGAATTCAAAAAGTTGCCACCAAAATGTTTTGTCCGAGTTGAGGGTCGAGTCTTCAAATTAATCAGATAATATATTTGCTTATGTTATTCTTATGCTTATGAGTAAGATTTAGTATGAGTCATTTGACAGGAGAAGAAGAAACCATAAACCATTTCTCCCTTATCTTAGCAGATGGTCTAAAAGTAAACGTCAATAAAATCTATAAGAATTTAACTTACTACATTGAGTCGAAAACCCAGCTGGCCGCTAAAAAGCTTGCTATACTTGCAAAGGTGAGGCACTACTTCACACCGGGACAGTTGCTCAACTTATACCAATCACAAGTCTGATCATGTCTGGAGTACTGTTCTCACCTCTGGGACGGATCAGCGAAATACCAGCTAGAGGCTCTAGATTCAATTGAGAGAAGAGCCAAGAAGCTCATTTGCAATGACGAGTTAGCAGATGCAAGGCTCCACAGCCTCGAGCATCGTCGAAAGGTTGCAAGCCTCTCGGTTTTTTTATCGGATACATTTCAGAGAGTGTGCTGCGGAGTTTTTCAACCTGATCCCACCATCCCCATTCTATCACCGGACAACCAGACGCTCCGCGATGCGCCACCGCTACATGGTAGACATACCTCCCATACGCACAAAGCGGTACTCTTCCACCTTTATTATGCGCACCGCCAAGGAGTGGAACGCCTTGCCTGAGTGTTTTCTGATAACTACAACCTAGGGATCTTCAAGTCGCGAATGAATAGGTTTCTTCTAAGCAAGCGAGTACCATCGTAGACTGCATGATCGCTTACCATCAGCCAAGATCGTGGTCAAACGCTGGCCTATAATTTATTAAAAAAAAATATTTGACTCGAAAATAGCTTAATTATCCCGTTCACTGTAGACGCTTTAAAGATCCGTGTAGAGTATAACTTCCTTAGTTTATTATTGGCAGTTCCAACAAATGACTTGAGAGTAACTGTTGTGTTACGCAAGACAGGTCAATATCGTAGGCGGACTATCTATTTTGACTACATCTGGTTTAGAATTGGTTCAGTGTAGGGTGCAGGGGCGTAGCCTGGGGGGTTTGGGGGTTCAACCCCCCTCCCCCAGACTGAAATATTCAAAAATTTAAATAAGTAGAGGCCCGTGGCAAGGCCAGAGTTACTATGAGATACAATTTGCCTGTAATTTCTAGACTATTAAATTTATTTTGTTGACAAATAATACAGTGTATCAAAATGGGAATAGGTACACATCAAAAAAGGTATATCGTGTCACGCTGTTAACTTTGATGTGAGTTATTGGGAATTAACTATAGGTACCTATATTATATAATGTCTTTTTTGTATGACATGTTCGCACTTTTAACGAGAACTGCGCAGAAAAAGGGTAATGTATGTTTGCTCATTTGGCGCATTCTGTACGTTAATCGGCTTGACGGATTTTGACAAACGAAATGAGGTATCATTGAAATTGTCTAATCGCGAGAATGACATGCTATCAAAAATGTGAGTGAGATATCAAACTGAAAGTATTTAAAAACTATACCAAAAATACTTCATACCTATATAAAGTAAAAACAGATTGCGGTAAAAAAATGTAGATATTCCGCTCTCGCGAGCCTTTTATTAGGTATCTATTTTTAACCTTTGAATAAACAATTCAAATATTCTCATACAAGATTTATTTATTTAGAGAAACCAACGGCGATATAAATTGTTTGGTTAAATAGCTTAGAACTAAACGTAAGGCTAATAACAGGTTTCTACGTTTGAACATTGTAAAGAAATATATCGGGAACTAAAACAAAACAAAAACAGCCTAGTTAGCCTATTTTAGAGTTACAATCAAAATAGTATTAGTAGGTTGTACACTGCACGTATAATAAAAGGAATCTAATGTGAAATTATTGTGTTTTATGTTATATGAACCATGAAAATAACACGAAAAGAAAGCAAATAACTGAAATGTTGTTGACTCAACTTGTTTATTCTTTCGAGTTTGTTTTGTAAATAAATATGGCTATTCAATCATACAGAACTACTAAGTGATAACCAAACGTACCTATCACTCAGCGTATGTATAAATTTAACCAGTTTGTAAATTGTAGGTACATTCGTATGGTCTAACAGAGTTTGTCTGTTAGACCATACGAATGTACCTACAATAACTGGTTAAATTTATACATACGCTGAGTGATAGGTATGGTCTAACAGAGTTTGTCTGTTAGATCATACGAATGTACCTACAATAACTGGTTAAATTTATACATACGCTGAGTGATAGGTATGGTCTAACAGAGTTTGTCTGTTAGATCATACGAATGTACCTACAATAACTGGTTAAATTTATACATACGCTGAGTGATAGGTACGTTTGGTTATCACTTAGTAGTTCTGTATGATTGAATAGCCATATTTATTTACAAAACAAACTCGATTCAATTAACCCAAACTCTGTCAGAAGGTTTGTAAGAAATTATATAGGGTAATAATTAAGTATAAGTTTTATAGTTTTTACAAATGTCTGTTGTGTGTAAGCAAGCATATGAGTGATTATGTATATATCTTTCTGTGAGTAAATAAAAACAATAACTTCGATAAATAAAGACTGAGCAAAGTGAAAAAGACAAATTTCGGCTCTAAAAGTTGAAATATGTACCAAAAACATGTTTCAATTAACCCAAGGTAGGTAGGTGTTATAGTGTAGAAAATTAAAAATAAACTCATGCAATTTCGTAGGATTTAATGTTTTACCAGAATTTAGAACATTATTGTGTAAACCCTAATCACGCAGCCATTATTAATCCTGTGGCATAACTTATTCTGATAATAAGCACGTTTACCACACCGAAGTTAGTAGGATAATTCACACTTTAGCAGAAATAGCTTTGACATACCTTACATAACACCTATTAACTACAAAATAGATGGTTACAGGAGTTAGGTTTAATACTACGAGCGTTTGTAGGCTAACGCACACATTAACACCACCATAAACCCATAAACGGTGGGGTCCCAACGAGTTACACCCAAACGAGTCACATTGTAACACGTTGGGAACTTTTTCCCAACGAGTTATTTCTATCTATTATGCTTTTTAGACATTTTAAATATTTGTATACCTCAAGTAGGTGAAGCACAGTGATTCCTCTATAATAAATAACACCATAGGTCTTGTACAATTTACCTGTGTTTCGTGCAAATAAATATCTTGAATCTTGAATATTGAGTTACACTATGACTCGTTTGGGTGTAACTCTGGGAACCTACCACATAAAAAACGCGCGCATCTGTGTGTGCGTTAGACTGATATCGCTCGTTGTACTAAACTTTACTTCTCTTCTATTTTGTGTATTTAGGTTGTTTGGAAGCTTCATTATTGTAAAAACTATAACAAAAAAAATTGTGTCTATTTATCTCACCCTACGTTAAAAGCAATGTGAAAATTATTGACAAAGTGAGTAACAACCATTAATAACCCGAGCTGTTCAGATAATTCACACCTAAGTAGGTACAAAATGTACCATGACCTGATATCAACATGTACTTAGCTAGGTACAGTTAGCAATGTATTAGTTATCTAAAGACGCAAGCTTCCTCCTTACACGCGTCGTTTGTCAATAAAAACATCACACTCCTTTTGCGCAATTGGATAAAAAGCAGCCTGTGTCCCAATCCCGGTCATTATCTATGCACCAAATTTCATCAAAATTGGTTCAGCCGT
Source organism: Philereme vetulata (assembly GCA_918857605.2). Classification (NCBI taxonomy): domain Eukaryota; kingdom Metazoa; phylum Arthropoda; class Insecta; order Lepidoptera; family Geometridae; genus Philereme; species Philereme vetulata. Next base: position 7,523,784 of record OU975461.1, read on the forward strand.
TTAATAGTGAAAACTTAACAAACAGACAAAAGGACTTACTTTCGAATTTATATTATTAGTATGTACGTAATCATTTTCAATTACTACCACATGAGAGCAGTTCAAGAAATCGCCATTCAAAAAGAATATGCCATGAGTTATTGCGAGTAGAGGCACATAACTAGGAAAAAATGCTTTTTAAAATCTATTTTAAGCATTTATCCGTATGGTTGACCTATAGTCTGTACCTACCTATGTATACCTGTGTACTAAATTTATTTCATGTGTTTTGTCCTGTGTTTAAATATTTTTTATTTTCTTATTAATAATTTATAATCTATATCTAAGTAAGTATGTTTATTCACTTTTTTCTGTTCTGAATGGTCTGCAGTATGTGTGTCAAATAAATGTATTTTCTTTCTATTGACTACCTCCGTGGCGCAATGGGCGAATAGCCGGCTGAGAGGCAGGAGGTAGCGGGTTCGATTCCCGCCGCGGAACAAATGTTTGCCTGATCTACAGATATTTGTTTCTGTTCTGGATGTTTTTCTATAAATATATATGATAAGGATATATATATTCACAAAAAAAGTATAAAAGTATTCTATCAGATATCTGGTTCCCATAGTACAAGCTCTGCTTAGTTTGGGGCTAGATAGCGCTGTGCGAAATGTCCAGCAATAATGATGTATTATTTATTCTTTCTCTCTTTTTATGGTTTATAAATTACGATGCAAAATGATATAAAAAAATGATCCTGTGACTGATATGATGTTAATTTTTTTATACCACCTGAAGATGGAACCAGATGTATCTAGTAACCATCACCTATAACAAATTATTGCCTCGTAACTAACACCTTCGAAACTTGCTCTACAATGCGCTGCCCTACGTCCATCAACTTAAGGCATACACATGTTAAGCCTCATGTGCCTGTAATTTCACCGACAACCATACCAATCAAACTGAAACTCAGCGATGCCGCTTGGCGGAGAAATAGGTATGATGGTAGCACTTTCCCGGGCGAGGCCTTTTACAAAGAACTCCACAACTCTCATCATGACGAATGAATAAAATAAAATAATGATGACGATTAGGGTTTTCTGTCGCTGACTGTACATACATACAAATAGAACGGTACAATTGTGACCATAGGCTGGTCCAATGCCCAATAAAGTGGGCGTAAATGGCATGTTGGTCCCAATGTGGGGCCAATTCGTAAGAGAACAGGCATTTTTGTAATTAGTTACACCCACGGAGACATTCCTCGAGTACTTTCCTAGGTGAAGTTCACCAACAAATGAACGGATGGTTATGGCAGTTTTGGTTATGATCACAGGCATTCTTGTTTCAGTGTTCTTGGTATAACTTTATTTGATGCATACTAATATTCTAAAATCGAAAGCAACTTGTAAGGATCTTTTAAATTATTTTATTTCGGTATAATTACTTAAAAGTATCTAAATAGTTATACAAAATTCATAATAAAAATTGCTGTTTTGACTTCCGTCTGAACAGCAATCGGGTTGGTCACGCCGGGATTTTCTTAGGTGAGGCCGCCATCTTGTGGTGTACGTAACATCGTTTTCTTTTCGCAATGGCGAGTGGAATGTAATATTGTGGGTTTTGCTGTGAAAGTGTAGTTTTGGATGTCGCGATCCTGCTCTAGCTGGGGTTGTTATGCTTTGTACTAAAATACCTAATTGTTGGTGCAGTTCTATCTAGGCTTGTGTTTAAATTTAGTAATTTATTTTAATATGGCTTCCTTTCCTTTCAAACTGTATTTCTATGTGTTTCCGCTTTGACGTCGTTACGGCTAAATCGATTTCGATGATATTTGGTATATTAGTACTTATTTTAATATGTTAGGTACCTAGCAATTTAAGTTTTTTATCTTATCACGGTTGATGGGTAGAAATTGCTTTTAGCATTAAGACATTTGTACATTTTTCTGTTGGAGCAATAAAGAATCAAACAAACCTACATATGTAAATATTGTACTAAGTAGATACATTATATCCCAGCTACAAAAGTGGTTATTTCACTAAAAGGCAATTTAACCGTCCGCTTTAGTGTTGGTGAACTTTGATCTCAGACGTCGAAATGTATTTAATTAAATAGTAGTTAAATACCGTTCTATTTAAATACACGGTGAAACTGTGAGAATCGAAAGGTCCTACAACATCCTCATGAATACCTACATCTTTTCTCTTTTTGATGAGAATAATTAATACAAACTGACATCCTCATCGGTAACTGTCTGTTTGTTACGGTTTCACGACTAAACGGCTGTACTGATTTTGATGAAATTTGGTATACAGATAGATTATGACCGGGATTGAGAAAAAGGCTACTTTATACTCGACTGTTCAGATGGGCTATGTTTTTATTGTCAGCGGTTTAGCAGCTAAAGTGGCAGTTAGCGGAGCACATAGGTTCCTTGCACATTGCTCAAACTACAGAAAAGGTGAAAGACAGAATTTTTTTTATTGGTAACGGGCACTTTAGGACAACAAAAATAGGAAAACGTAAAGGTAGACAACATACATAGAGAAAGTCTAAACACAATACATAATCACATTAAAATTATAAATACGAAAATTTGGATGTTTTATTATACACTTATTTGTTTGTTACGCATTCACGTCGTAACGGCTTAACCGATTTCGATGAAATTTAGCATGTACGTAGATTATAACCTGGATTAACATATAGGGTACTTTTATCCCATAAATCAGGTCCCATGGGATAAAAATGGGGTGTCAAGTCAAGTTGCAACAGCGAGCATAGCTTTATTCTAGGTTACCTACACATTTATTGGTGTAACGTGTACGTAGCCGCGGGCAACAGCTAGTATAAAAATAAGAAAAACGAGTGTGCTTTAGACCACACGACTGAAGTAAAACTTCTTTTTCGAAAAATTAATTTATAAAATTGAATTACGAAATGAATTATATTTAAAGAACGAAATGAAATTACGAAAAATAATCGAACGAACTACTGACTGAGATATATTATATATTTCATGCACTGGCTATGAGAGGAAGAGAGAGAGAAAATGTGCGCGCGCACTGCTCTCTCTTGCTCCTACATTAACTCTCGAAATGTAACTATCTCTCTTTCTATTTTCACTAACTTATATCTCCCTCTCAACTTCCGTTCGCACTTTTCGTAACGCATTCACCAGTTTACTCCCCAAGTCAAGCGTGCTAAAGAAGTTTTACTTCAAAAACTATCGAAACATGTCATAGTGTATCTCACTCAGTGGCAGTGGTATCACCTGTGGACATCACTAAATGCCTTTTAGTATGTGTACCTACTCTTAATATACAAATACAATTCTAAGCGTCTGTAAATAAATAATATAAATACCTACACGTAAAAGTTAGTTAGTCCCTCGACCGGTCTTCCAACCGGTCGGCAGATTCGTCGCACCGGTCGCCCCATTAGTCTCCCATTAAATTAGTCCCAGACGATACTAAATTCGTTCAAGAGCAAAATAAAATGGCCACTCTGACACTTATTTAATCGTTAATATTTTTCATTTTACGCTCCCGTAAAGGTTAATATGGATTTGAGATTGAACGCAATAAATATTGATGCTCTATTTTGTAAATGATTTAACTGGTAAGCTCATAACAGGCTGTTTTGCATAATAGGCAGTATTCATAATTAATCGGTGTGAGTACAATTTACCTCCAGAACCTTTGACATGGCTTGTTGACTTCAATGGCCGTGACGTGTCCTCTGAAGCTCAAAAGCGTTCCGTAGATTTTATTTATTATCAGCCCACTGTGTCCTACTGCTGGGCAAAGGCCTCCCCCCCCCCCCATTCTTTCCAGACACATCTTTCAGGCGCTAAGATGGTCCAGTCAGCTCGGAAATTAGTGAGCTATCCTTCCATCTCTTCTTTCATCTGCCACGACGTCTTCGGGCTGTATCGGAGTTCCACTCGGTGGTGAGCTTAGCCCACTGATCACCCGACATACGGCATACATGATCAGCCCAGTCCCACTTGAGTTTGGCGGCTTGCGTAGCTACATCTACGATTTGTGTTCGCGAGCGCAGCTCGGTGTTGCGTATGCGGTCAATACGCTTGAATCCGACAATGCTGCGCTCCATCGCACATTGGCAAATCTTGAGTTTATACTTTTGGATGTTAGTCAAAGACCAGGTCTGCGCACCATACGTTAGAACAGCAATTTTTAGAAATACTGATTGAAATGGGTATTTATCGCGTATGTATGTACCTTTTTTATTTGTTAACCCCTCGTTTCGACTGGTTGCAACAGCCGTGGTCGCGAGCAGACTGTAAATAGCCGACAAACTAATTATGTAGGTACACTGATTGCAAAAGTTTGAAAAATACTAGTATTTTAATTGTAATAATACAATTATCATTCAATATTGTAGGGTGTTTAATAATATACGCATAACAAAAGAAAAGGGGTTATTTTGATAAACAAAATTAATAAATTTGTGAAATATTAAATTTATTTTGGCTTGTAAAAACAAACACTTTATTAAACTTATGGTGTGCCATTGCATAATACTTGCCATCTAACCACAGATAATGTATTGGTGACGTCTCGAGATATCTCTTGTTGTCCCTTTCTAATTCTTGTTTAGTGATTGAAAGTAACTTTTTAACAAAAATATAACCAACTTCAGATAACAGTAAAAACCAAACTACTCTAACAATTTTGATGAAATTTCCATGGAATCAATCTAAAAGTATAATCCTTTCAAAAACTAATTTTCCAAATCGGTTGATATTTAACGGAGTTCTCAGCTAACAAACATAACATAACATAAAAATTAAACAAATTTAAGACTTACCTATATGGTTATCTCACGGATACCATTGTCAGAACTGGACCAAATGGAAATGAGACCACACGTGAAGCACCAGCTTTCAAATAATAAAATAACAGTCGAATTGAGAACCTCCTCCTTTTGTGAAAAAATATATTTTAATAAATTACATGTAATATAATGGAAATAATTATCTTACTCCATAGTAGAAATCAATAGGGGGCTTTCAAGGCGTATCACATAATAGTTTCATAATACCATACCGTACCATAACCGTTCAGAGACATTAAAACCATAATCACAATGTAAATGCTCGTTATATGGGTATCACATTGTGAGAGTAACGTGGATATAAAGAACTGGAAAAGATAGACGGAAGATAGATTTAGTAAGGGTCAGATACCTCAGATAGATGGAAAGACGACCTGTTTAAGGTTGCTGGAAGCCGTTGGGTGCAGACCGTACGAGATCATTGGTGATGACTCCCTAGTGGAAGCCAATTTACAAAGTCTAGAGCACTGACGCCGAGTAGCCAGACTTTCAGTTTTTTACAAGATTAATTTTGGTGAATGTGCGCAAGATCTTCATGAACTTATACCTGCTTACCTCTTCCACCACCGGACAAGCAGACGTACCGAGAAGTACTACCAATACCTGGTCAGCATACGAGCTTGCCGTACCGAACGATTTGCTTCAAATTTTCTTTTTAACACAAGTAAGGAATGGAACTCACTTCTGGCGTAATACGTCGGAATTATGTATCCAAGAGTGAATAGGTTCTTTCTAGGCAAGCGTGCTCCATCTTCGATCACACCTTCACTTACCATCAGGTGAGGTAGTGGTCGAGCGCTCAAGCGCTCGACCACTACCTCACCTGATTATTATCCTCCTTTATTATTATTTTTTATGGATGATAGTCAACTATCATCCATAAAAAATAATTGTAATTGTAAGAGTTTGCTCCGTAAATCTATGGGGAGGTCTATGTTCAGGAGTGGACATCCTGTGGCTGATACGGTAATGAAGATGATGACCTCAGAAAGCTTCATATGATTCTATATTTTATCAGTAACTAGCTGCCACCTAAGGCTTCGCACGCGCTGTTTGTCAAAAAAAACGTAACCCTCCTACTGCGCAGTCGGGTAAAAAGTATACCCTGCGTCTCAATTCTGGTCATAATCTAATTATTCACCAAATATAAGCTAAATCAAAAGCGACGTATCCACATTGAGCTCCAGACAACATAATAGCTTGTTTTGAATTCTATGTGGATATCCATGGGCTGCAGTAGCCACTTAGCATCTGGTGGACTGCATGCTCGTTTGCCATATAAGTAGTATAAAAAAAAAACAGTCCAGCCGTTTGTCGTGAAAACGTAATAAACAGACATACAGAGAGATACAAAGTTATTATCTAATTCATATATTGTATTGATTTTTTGAGCAATACCTCACCTGATGACATTGTAAGCTGTGCCGGATAAAGCAAGCGCGGGGCCCGTAGTTAATTGTATCGAGGGGCCCTTGATCTGCTATGGGTTCTGAAGTACAAAGAGGCGGAGGTGGGCGGGTTTCCCGGACCCATTTTGCGCGAGGCCCGTAGCAAATTCTATCAAGGGGTCCTTGATCTGCTATGGGGTTTTAAGTGTAAAGTGGCGGGGTTGGATACGGGGGCGCCTTTTTCGCGCGGGGCCCATAGAAATTACTACTCTTGCTACGTTGTTAATCCGGCACTGATTGTAAGTGATGACTACTCTCATGGAGCCCACATACAACAACCATTTTTTCATACAAGACTAGAAGTATGAGCAAATTCTTCCCACAGAAGCTTGAGCTAGCGTTGTACAAACCTAGAAATTTGAACAAATTTTTCCCACAGAAGCTTGCGCAAAGAAATCGTTACCGTGTGTGGGGCCCATTAGAAACAGCTCTCAAATACGCTCTAGCCACTTCCAGCAAAGCTACAAATCGATTCTTTTACCATCAAACGCAGAGCACGCTCCAAGGGATTGTTTCGCTCCCAATTATTGGTAGAATCACTTAACTGTGGTGTTTCACCCACATGGCACCGTCAGTGTTGCAATTTCTTGAAAAACCTTCAGCAATACGCCTTACTTTCTATCACTATCACTACATAGTATAAAACAAAGTCGCTTCCCGCTGTCTGTCTGTCCCTATGTATGCTTAGATCTTTAAAACTACGCAACGATTTTGATGCGGTTTTTTTTATAAGATAGAATGATTCAAGAGGAAGGGTTATATGTATAATACATGAATAATATAGTAGATATAAACACTGATAACTTTAGAGGTTTCTAATGTGATGTCGTAAATAAACACATGTTTTTACGCTTACATTGCAAACGCTGGCTGAACCCTATGAGATAGACCAAAATAATTTACTACAGTTTTGTACACCTTAAAAAGGTCTATAAAAGTCTGCAATGGTATATGTCTATCTTTTAGAAATAACCCACAATAACCATTTTTTATCCTTTACGTTTTACGAGAAATAATGGGTTATTTTCGAAGCGATCCAATTAAGTACTTTAAATACATTGTGCATTTAATATACATATATACAAACATACAACTAATATATAAATACTTTCTGTAGTATATTTAGTATCAGCATTGCACCCGTGCGAAGTCGGGGCGGGTCGCTAGTAATACATAAGATTTTCTTAGACAACAAACTTTATAATTTTTGCAGAATTTTGATGGTTCGTTTAAATATTCACATTCCGTTTTTACGCGCACAAGATTACCGACAGCCGAACTTGATTTTATATTACCCGGCTAAACAAATTCTGGTAATAATTTTTACGATGGAACACCATAAAAATGTAGATCACCAAAGTTTTTTCTTCGTAAATTCGGCGTAAAAATAATCCGAAAAGTTCCGCTTGTCTGCAGTAAATCACTTACATACTATTAGTGAGAGAGACAATAGCTGCTTTATATACTTTATTTTGTACCGATTAATTTATTAATTAATTTTATATTAAATATTTACCTATGAAATTGCCGTTTTATATGGAATAAGTTAAAGTACTTATTTTTTTAAACTTTTTTATTTCTGTTATTCAAAGTAATCACCCATGCAATCGACGCATCTTTGCCAACGCATTGGCAGTTTATTGATGCCCTTCTTGTAAAAATCAGCTGGACGAGAGGCAACAAACTCTTCAAATGCATTTTGTACTGCCTCTCGGGAATTGAAATTTTTACCCCCTAAAAAGTTGTCTAAATTTAGGATAAAATAATAGTCGGTAGGTGCAAGGTCTGGTGAGTATGGCGGCTGAGGGAGAGCTTTCAACCCCAGCTCTTGCCCCTTGGAGACTGTCTTTTGTACAGTATGGGGTCACGCGTTGTCGTGAAGGAGCAGTGGGGATGACCGATTGACCAAAGCTGGTTGCCGATGTGCAAGCCTCTCCATCATTGTCTCCAGTTCTTCACAGTACACATCTGCAGTAATGCTCATGCCATTTTGTAAAAAGCTGTGGTGAATCACACCCGCACTAGACCACCAAACAGTGACCATCGCCTTTTTAGGGGTCATTTTTGGTTTAGGGCAATTTCATTGGTGCTGAACCAGGATCTAACCAACTTGCTGAGCGCTTTCGATTGTCGAACAGAATCCATTTTTCATTGCACAAAACAATTCGATTCAAAATTCCTTCATTTCTTTGCCTATTGAGCAGCGCGAGGCAGGTCTCGACGCGTACGTTGCGCTGGCGATAGTTAAGTTCGTGGGGCACCCATCTATCAAGTTTTTTTACCTTGCCTATAAGTTGCAAATATATCAAAATTGTTTTGATGCTAACATCAAAAGCTGCTGCTAGCTCAGCTGTAGATTGAGTTTCGTCAGCTTCCACAATCGCCTTTAATTCATCATTGTTGACCAAAGTCTCCGGACGACCACGAGCTTCATTTTTCAAGACAAAATTTCGAGAACGGAACCGGGAAATCCAATAAAGGGTTGTGCGTTCGTTTGTACAGTTCTCTCCGTAAACGTTTTTGATGTTACGTGCCGTTTGTGTCGCGTTGGTGCCACGACGGAACTCATATTACATAATAACACGAATTTTAAAATTATCCATTATGACGAAAAATGTTCAAATATAATGAAAATACAACGCTGATCAAGAAACAACAGACTGAGTTTGTAAAAATAATGTCTTGTTTTTAAAACAAAATTAATTTGAATTTGGAATACAAAGCCATTCCAAACTTTTTTTCTATTTGAAATGACCAGTACTGAAGAACGGCAATTTCATAGGTAAACCTAGTATATTATTTATTTTATATATAATATTATTAATTTAATAATTTATTTATGTCTATTTGTATTTTATTTAGGTATTAGTTGCACTCCCTTCATCCATATCTTAAGTGCACCCCTGGCCATATCTTTGACATTACTAACCCCTCTCCATCCAAAGGTTGTCTGTGAAGAAATCGCTACAAAGCGATAAGACCACCCATTATACTATTTATTTTGTGTCTTCTATTTTGTCTGTAATTTTTATTTATTAATGTGTACAATAAAGTGTTTTAATTCATTCATTTCATTGGTGGCAAATTTTCAGATCTTTTTTCATGTTAGGTTGCTGTCGTAAAAAAAATTAAAGCTTACGTTTGAGCTTTTGAAAAATATTGAGTGATACTTTGCACGACTTTAGTCGCGTTATGAATCCACAAGACTTGCCAAAAATATTAATATTATTTTTTATTCAGCGAACAATTTAAATGAAATAAATAAATAACGTTGGCAAGTTTGCTAAACTGAATGATAATTAATTTGTCAATAAACCACATTGAGCGTATTGCGTTGAAAGCCCGCTTCAAAAAATCGATGAGAGTTAGATTTGACCACCAGCTCTTACAAACTAACAGATAAAAAAATAAGTTTACGTTATGTTACGATTTATGTCTTTCTTGACTATGAGGTTTACAGTTTCATCTACGGCGTAATAAAAATAATTATTTTGTGTCTATAGTATTGGATGGTGTAGTAAAGTGACATTCAGCTCTTGCCTTGCAACCAAATCTTCCGAGTGACTACTTTTGACAATGAAGAAGAGTTACCCGATAAATATCTTCCGCGGAGTGAGTTACAAGGTCACGATCGAGAGGTCAGAACTCTGAAACTTTCAGGTTTATGGACCAGAAAATATTCCTCACTGATGGAATGTCTTGAAGAAGGGTTTGCAGGTTAGTAAGATTAAGCGTACTGCCCAAGAGTGAATCGTCTTGTGTTGGGGATGAATACAGGGCGCTGGTAAATGAGATTTGTAATTTCAAGGGTCCTTTTCAATTGAAAATAACTAGTGGTTTGCCCCGAACTAAGATCTCGCGAGTCTCCCATAAAAACAAAAAAAAATATTATTTCTACCTAATCTTTGACTATCAAAATAGTGCCACAAAATTCATGAACTACAGTTTCATTCAAATTACAGGTACCTAACGGGAGTTACCCTTTTTTGGAGTAGAAATTGCTGTTATTCTGGATTTCAGACTTCCCTATATCTGTCTCACTAAAGCTACACGCATACTAAATTTCAGGACTGTGGGGTCACTGGTGTACCCTGTGAATTTTGTCAAAGTTCAGTTTTTATTATGGTTAATAACTTAAAAACTACAAGGATTTTACTAAAACCAAAAACAGAGTCCAAATGTACTAATGAATATCTATCATTTGACCTTCCACTTGACGTAATTAGTCTACTAGTCTCATTCTAGTCCCTAACTAGTCTTATTTTTTTACCCCTCTTGAACCCCAATATCTCTACAACCCTCCATAATTTTTAGCTCATTTAGTCATCACTACCTGCCTATGTATCAAATTTCATGATGATCGGATCAACGCTTCGAAAGTTATCCTCGGACAAACAAACATACATACATACATACAACGCCGATTCGCACAAGTTGATTTGGCACAATTTTCAACGGAAAACATAAATTGCCTTGAAACCGAAACAGCAATGCTGGTTGATGGCAGAAATAGGTATGGTAGTACCAAAAGAGCTCTACAATTAGGATAATCATTTATTCTCAAAAAGATAACAATTATCAATTACATGAGAATCAGTACACGTAGAAAAATTAATGTAATTCGTTCGAGTTATGTAGGTAGGTACTCAATTATCGCATTCAGGTAGATCGGCCGTTAGTTATATAAGTACTTTATTTAGTTAACATTAGTTGTAATATGTTGAGCGAGTTTAGTTATAAATGCGTTAAATGAGCTTACATTTTTTATATCACAGGGTAATCTATAGGTATATCTATACAAATATTATAAAGAGGAAAGATTTGTATTTTTGTATTTTTGCGTGTATGTTTGTAATGAATAAACTCAAAAACTACTGATCCGATTTCAAAAATTCTTTCACCATTGGAAAGCTACATTCACCCTGAGTAGCATAGGTTACGTTTTACTCAACTGCGCAAAGGAAGGTAATGTTTTTTATTGAAAAACTACGCGTGCGAAGCTGCGGATTGGTCAGCTAGTCAGCTTTATTATAAAGCTGGACTAGCTGACCAATCCTTCGTGAACTATTGTTATTTTGCCATAATTCGTACGACATTTAGGTATGACAAGAAAGCTAGCGCGACGCGTACTTCGCTTTGTCAGTTCCGTTGCTTTAGTGAATGTTAGATTAGTGTGGATCGATTTATTGAGGTATTTTTCGGACGAGAATGCATGTATGTAAATAATTGTTTTAAGTTCATAACTTTAGTTTCTTGGTAGCTTTTATTAGTTGATGTTAGATATGGATAGTTAAATAGCAATTTGATAATTTTGTTTTGTAGAATTTGTAGTTCAATTACCACTCTCAGCACTTAAAATTGTCTAAAATAGTGTCAAGAAATAAATTCAACTGATTATAAATTAAGTAACCAAATCTAGTGGTCATAACTTAATAACAAATGAGTTACGCGATTGGCATTTATAATTTAACGGTATCTATTGATTAACTTGACTTCACAATAGTAAGTTAAAGCCTGCAGGCTTATTTAAGAGCTTGAAATCTTATAACGGGCTTCAATGTTCAAATTAAGCAACGTAGGAACCTATTTACGTTACGAGGTACCCAACCTTGTAGGTTTTGTGTCTATTAGTTGTAGTCACAAATTAATAGTTTAGTACATTATCTATACTAATATTATAAAGAGGAAAGATTTGTATTGTTGTATCTTTGTGTGTATGTTTGTAATCAATAAACTCAAAAACTACTGTGAAAACTACCGACTTAAAAAATTCTTTCACCATTGGAAAGCTACATTCAACCTGAGTGACATAGGCTACTTATTACCCAACTGCACAGAAGGAGGGTAATGTTTTTATTGTAAAACTACGCGCGCGAAGCTGCGGATTGGTCAGCTAGTTTATTATAAACGAAATTAAAAAAAACTGGCCAAGTGCGAGTTGGACTCGCGCACGAAGAGTTCCGTACCATTATTTTATTTTAATTATTTATTTTTGAATTGAATATATAACTAAATATTCTGTGAATATTTCAAGCGTCGTTATCAATATCGAGCAAAAAAATCACGTTTGTTGTATGGGAGACCCCCTTAAATATTTATATTAGTCTGTTTTTAGTATTTGCTGCTATGGCGGCAACAGAAATACTTACATCAGACGGACAGACAGACGGAAAAACAGACAGCGGAGTCTTAGTAATAGGGTCCCGTTTTACCCTTTAGGTACGGAGCCCTAAAAATTATTTAACTTCTCAGAGGCACGTTAAAATGGGTATTCCCTGAGTACCCCGATCCCCGAGGCCCCCGGCCTGAAGGACCCCGATTTATTTTTATCTTGATATAATTAAAAGTCAGTTTAAATTACCGTCAGCAGACGGATTGTTAAATAAAATAATACTTATTAAGGATCAGGAAAAAATTATAAAATCTTGCTTGCAAAACCAGTTTTACTTTCATTATTTTTTTACAACACAGAAAATCAAAAATGCATTGATAAACTGAATAGTAACTTTAAATTTTTAAAACATGCAAGAGTCCGTCATTAATAAAACTCAACATTAGTATTTAATAAGTTTTAAAAAACGAAATATTTACATTTTCAATCAGTCTTTTCAAAAACAACATACAAAATCAACAATATTTTAAAAATTTCAATATTTGAAAATTCTTATGTATTTCAAACATCTAAACAATTTGTATGTCTACCGTAAAAGTTGAAAACAATAACAAAAATAAAAAAAAAGAATTGTAAACAAATTTATTGTATCCAGGGTCCTCCGGGACGGTGGCCTCGGGAATCGGGGTACTCAGGGAATAGCCCGTTAAAATTATGCAAATCTTTTATATCCCGGCTCCCGTACCCTTATTCCGTAAGTCAATTGCTGTCGCTTTATTGTCGCTTATCAAGTCGGAAGGCCACCTGTCAAGTTCAGATGATGATCATATCTGATCAGACCGATCTTGGGCGGCCTACCCAACGGCTCCCAGCAACCTTTATCAGGTCGTCTTTCCATCTAGTGGGGGGCCGTTCTTCGCTGCGCTTTCCAGTGTGTTGTCTCCACTCGAGAACCCTTTTGCCCCAACGGCAAATCGGACTTTCCTATTAGATTTCCTAAGATGCTATAATATTTTACTGTAAGAAAAAATATCGCTTTCCATGCAATCCAAGATATGATAAAAATATAATAACTCTTAGTTCGCCCCGAACGAAGATCTCGCGAGTCTTGCATAAAAACGAAAAAATATTATTTGTAATTTTTGGCTATCAAAATAGTGCCACGAAATGAATGACCAAATAACTATTGAAGTTTACGGGAACGTTAGAAGAGTTTTTAAAAACAAAACTTTTATATTTTGATAAAAGATTTTAATTAAAATAATATTACAGTGAAACGTCTAAGACTAATTTCATTCTCGAGACGAATGACTTATTGAGAATTACTCTAATAAAGCAAAGAGGCACACAACCCGTATGTGGTCGCTGATAAGCGGCCAGCTGCACCTCTGAGAATGCAGCGTTTGCGTATTTATGCATTTAATGTGTTATGCGTATCTCAGCTGGTTGTTTAACTAACTTGACCTACAGTTTCATTCAAATTACAGGTAACGGGAGTTCATGATGTGTTCCTATACTTTTTTGGGGTACAAATTGCAGTTATTTTGGATATCAGACTTTGCCTATATGTGGTTGTGTCGCTTAAGCTACACTCATACCAAACTACAGTAGTGTGGGGTCACTGGTGTACCCTGTGAATTTTGTCAAAGTTCAGTATTTATTATGGCTACTTACTTAAAAACTACAGCGTTTTAACTAAAAATAAAAATAATGTCGCAATCTACTCACGAAGACCTTTTATTAGACGTGCTATTTGACCGGATAATCTCATTTTGTTTTTTTTACTCATCTTGAACCCCAATATCTCAACAACCCCCCAACATTTTTAGTTCATTTAGTCACACCAAAATTGTGCCATCACTACCTATACCAAATTTCACGTAAATCGGGTAAACGCTTCGAAAGTTATCATCGGACAAACAAACATACATACATATATACAACGCCGATTTGATTTGGAGATCTCGCTTCGCTCAATCAATTATCTTCGCTGTATTTAATGATTCATTTTTATAGCATCTTTATCATATGTGACGCGTTTTACAGTAAGCTAATATTTAACACAAATAAAAAACCATTTCTATACAACATTGTGACTAAAATAGAAACTAATATTCTCTGCTTAAGGACAAATAGCGGAGCTAAATAGTATTTTTATGTATAGTGTTATCCGAACACATGTGGAAAATTCCAAGATTTTTAAAATCATCTCAAAAATTTCAAGCCTAGACGGGACTTGAACCCGCGACCTTCCTCTTGATACGAGAACGCACTACCATCTGTGCAACCAGGCAATTCACGTCTAGGTCGAAATTAGTGAGATGATTCAGAATTACGACTAAAGCGCCGTTAGCTCCATCTACAGGAAAACTTATATAGTTCTTTGTACCTGCCCAATGCCAAACGTTGCAGTTCAGTACATTGACAAGAGATGTCGCGTTGCTTATTTCAAATAGTATTTTTATTTATAGTGTTATCCGAACACATGCGGAAAATTCCAAGATTTTTAAAATCATCTCAAAAATTTCAAGCCTAGGCCGGACTTGAACCCGCGCCCTTCCTCTTGATACGAGAACGCAATACCACCTGTGCTACCAGGCAATTCAAAAAATTTTGAGATGAATTTAAAAATCTTGGAAATAGCGGAGCTTTTGACAACATTTTGATCGATCTAACCAATTGAGTTTAAATCTCAAAGCGATCCGCCTAATTTGTTAACATAATAACACTTAAATAATAACCCGCGCAGATGCTTCGGATATCGCCTTACACTCTAATAAAAAATATGCAAATGTCATATAAACATAACGTGGTGTCATTTTATAAACTCGATGAATGTTTTCGGCTTGGTAATTGGAGCAAAGGCCGTTAGAGCAGCGATTCCTAAAGTGGGGTCCGCGGTACCTTTTAAGAGCAGTAGAGTTTCTTGTGAAAGGGCTCGCACAGAGTAGCCGCACCATACCTATTGCTGCCGCCAAGCAGCATTGCTGTGTTTCGGTTTCGAGGGCATGGTTGCCGGTGACGTTACATGCACATGAGGCTTTTCACCTGTATGTCTCAAGTTGATGGACGCAAAGTAGCGCATCGTAGGGCACGTTTCTAAGGAGCGTGACCTATGAGGCAATAGTTTGTTATCACCAATAGTATAAAAACCGGCCGGACTCGCGCACGAAGAGTTCCATACCATTATCTATAAAAACGACAAATAAATTACGTTTGTTGTATCGGAGTCCCCCTTAAATATTTGTTTTATTTAAATTTAATTACTTATTTTTAAAATGAATATGTAACTAAATATTCTGTGAATAAAAACGAGCAAATAAATCATGTTTGTTGTATGGTAGTCCCCCTTAAATATTTATTAATCTGTTTTTAGTATTTGTTGTTACAGCGGCAACAGAAATACATCATCTGTGAAAATTTCAACTGTCTAACACGGTTCATGAGATACAGCCTGATGACAGATGGACAGACAGACAGACAGTGGAGTCTTAGTAATAAGTTTTACCCTTTGGGTACGGAACCCTAAAATCCTAGTGGTTCTGTAGTAAAGTCACCAGGGTTCCGCGAAATTATTTTGATTTTTGGCTGTTTAAATCATACCACAATTAAGTACAAACGTTATTTTGAAATAGCACAAAATATGTGATGGGAAGAACTCATTACTTTTATGTAAGTAGGTAGGATTAGCGAGAATTCAGCCCGGACTATGCCACAGCGCACGTAGCCAGAGACAACGCACGGCGCATACAACTGTCGGACATAGAACCTAACCATAAAGCAATTACTGGTAAAACAGTATAACAATTTTGTTATAAAAATTAAAGTGTCTTAGTATAAGTTTAGTTTGTAAGATTTGTTCTTATTAAAATTATAGTTTCTTCGCTTTGTAATCACTTGATATAGGGTTCTATAAAATAAAAGGTATTTGGTGAGTTTTCCGTTATCTTTTAAGTTTAGGAACCCGTGGATTAGAGGCCACTAACGTTCATTCCTTCTGTGTCCTCTCGTTCAAACTGTACGGAATCGCGATGGGATAAAACTCAGAACAAGTTCCATGATTTAATTTTATATTACACTAGCTGACCAATCCGCGGCTTCGCACGCGTAGTTTTTCAATAAAAACATTACTTTACTTCTGCGCAGTTGGGTAAAAAGTAGCCTACGTCACCCGGGGATAGTGTAGCTTCCCAACAGTGAAAGAATTTTCTAAATCGGTCTAGTAGTTTCGGAGCCTATTCAATACAAACAAACAAACAAACAAACCAATCTGCAGCAGCAGCGCGTCGAGAAAGTTCTCCGAGGCGGGTGTTTCCGACTTTTTCGCTATCATCCGAACTCGCGTAGCGTCGTTTTGGAGTAGGCTGAGTCGCTCCAACAATAGCGTACTGAGGGCTGTCTCTGACCAGATATATAAAAATCGAATTTATAAGTATTGGATTTCCGTCCACGTGGACGGAAATAAAAAATGACTACACTGGAGCATCTGCTCTGTGGCGTATGCTGTATATTTAACCAACTTCAAAAAAGAAGAGAAGAGAGAATAATTTTGTTGTATTTAGTGTATTTTATATTTGTATGTGATATGGGTCGTATTTTTGTGCCTGAAATAAACGTTTTTTTTTTATCTGTCCTCATTATAATATCAGTATGTAATTTGCACGCCACTCAATATGGTAAAACTATATATTTTGTAACATCTGTATAATTCTACCCATGTTCTGGCAAATAAATAAATCTTTAATCTGACTATTTAGAACGATCTTTAACAATGTTCTGTTACTCAGAACGCCTTCAAGAGAGGTGTCGCGACTGCGAATCGAGTCCTGCAGGATCGAGTCCTGCAGGAGATTATAGGCGACGGACGGTGACTAAATAACACGTAACACGTCAACTTGTGTGTCTAAATATTTATTAAAAAAAATACTGTCCTTCATACCATAGCGATTGTAAATTCCGGCAGAAATTAACGCTATCGACGCTATTTGTCAAATTCTGAAGTGAGTTTGACGAGCAAATCAACAAGTAGGTACCAGTTAAACTGACTAAGCGACATCGTCGCAAAGGCGCCGGCGATTAACGTTAAAAATTGTTTATTGAAAATATATTACTGGATAAATATTCAAGCTACTGGTATTAAACCCACCTATACAATTAGTAAATACGATTCCGGATGTGTGTTTTAAATTAATGTTGTAAATAACAAAACAGGTTGTATTGTATAAAATCTTTAATCAACCTGGGTATCTTTAAGTCGCGAGTGAATAGGTTTCTTCTAGGCAAGCGTGTACCATCGTAGACTGCATCACCGCTTACCATCAGGCGAGATCGTGGTCAAACGCAAGCTTATAATGTATAAAAAAAAAGTCACGCGTAGTTTGTCAATAAAAATTTGCAATTCTCAAATCTCAATCCAGGTCATAATATATGTATACATATTTCATCGAGATTGAGTCAGGCATTACGACGTGAAAGCATAACAAACAAACTCACTTTTCCATTTATATTATTTCAAGCTACCCGAGGCTTCACACGGGTGGTTTATCAATAAAAACCTGTAAGTACCCTCCTTTTGCGCAGCTTATCTCAATCCCAGTCATAATCTATTTTTATACCAAATTTCATCGAAATCGGTCCCGCACTTATGTTGTAAAAACGTAGCAATCAGAGAGACAGACAGCAATATTTTCTAATTTATAATAAAAGTTTTTTCTATAGTACCTAATTGAAGATGGAACAAGCTTAAGGCTCCCCTGATGTTAAGTGCTAACCATCGCCTATAACAAGAATATAACAGAGAAATGTGCTCTACGATGCACTGCCCTGCGCCCATCAACTTGAGGCATACAGGTGTAAGGCCTCATGTGTCTGTAATTTCACCGGCAACCATACCCTTCAAACCGAAATACAGCAATGCTGCTATAGTATAATACACGGTGTCCTTTAAATCACTGTTTTCCCAGAACAAACGTTGTTCAGACCATGGTCTACTAACTGTTTATAGCATCAAACAAAAGAACTAAAAAAAATTTAGACGTTCTCAAATAAATCTAACTTTATTCAAAAACTAGCCGTGACATAAAGTTCATTGGCACGCTAGCCATAGCGTACCTACTACGCACCTACTATTATTATTTTTTGTGGCGACACGGCGGCATGTTATAGGGCGTAACGTTAAAATAGACGTTTTAAGGGGACACCGGAGGGACAATCGCCCATACAACACGTACTACCAAGATCGTTTCTAATTGGAGCATATTTCTATCTTAATAAGGTATTATTTTAATTTGAATAGTATTTATCTAGGTTCCCAACCATATATTAGATCAATATACTTACCTAAAATGAAATAGAATCGTATCGCATTCTGCATGTTTTTACGTCATAAAATACCTGTTTTCAACCTAATTGTTTCGTATTAAAAACAACAACATCTTACGTATCCTAGTCATGGGAACATAGATTATATCGTCTATTACAGAATAACAACACAATGAGAAAAATACAACAAGTTTTCAGTCATCATTTTTGGTATTACGGAACATGGTCAAAATCTAATCAAATTTAGAATCATTCTATTGCTATCACTGTCTCTCTGCGTGGCTAAACTTCGTCAGTAAACAGGGATAGCGATTTTCAGGGCGAAGTATTTGACGCGGCCGAATTGAAGTTGCGCTCAGGGTTCGCCGGCGCGTTAAGCTCGCAACTTTTTATGTTTTTAAGACAGATTTAATTTTTTTTAGTTTCATTTGAGTTTATAAACCCTTTGTAGACCATGGTCTGAACAACGTTTGTTCTGGGAAAACAGCGATTTAAAGGACACCGTGTATATTATAAGTATGACTTATTGGTCCCAGTCCGTACCCAACTTTACTTGCATGACTTGCATCGAAATATATTCTGATACGAACCGGTCGGTTTGTTGCGTCCAAAAATGTAAAATGTTTGATTCACCGATGCATTTGCCTCGAAATCGAAAACAATTTTAAAGTTATTGTTGTGCCTAAATAATTCACGACCTTTCCGAGGGAATTTGTTCGTGTTGACACCATCTTTTAATCAAAATATTTATAACTTTGTATCATTTGATGAAACAAAATGAAACAAGTATCGTCCATTCGAAATATTGATTATGTATATATTTGATCGAGCGAAGCGAGATCTCTAAATCAACTTGGGTAAATCGGTGTTGTATGTACATATGTAGGTATGTAAGTATGTATATATGTTTGTTTGTCCGAGGATAACTTTCGAAGGTTAGGTTTAGGTAGTGATGGCACAATTTTGGTGTGACTAAATGAGCTAAAATATAAGGGGGTTGTTGAGATATTGGGGTTCAAGAGGGGTAAAAAAATAATCAAAATGAGACTATTCGGTTCAGTGGCACGTCTAATAAAAGGTATTTCAAAGTACATTTTGACTCTGTTTTTATTTTTAGTTAAAGCCTAGTGGTTTTTAAGTTATTGGCCGTAATAAAACCTGAATATTGACAAAATTCACAGGGTACACCAGTGATCCCACAGTGCTGAAATTTGGTATGCGTCTAGCTTTAGTAACACAAATATAAGCAAAAGTCTGAAATCCAGAATAACAGCAATTTCTACCCCAAAAAAATGTATCTTATTGACATAACTCCCGTTACCTGTAATTTGAATGAAACTGTAGGCCAAGTAATTTGGTTATGTATTTCGTGGCACTATTCTGATAGTCAAAGATTACAAATAATATTTTTTTGTTTTTATGGGAGACTCGCGATCTCAGTTCGGGGCGAACCACTAGTATAACGTATGGATAACTAATTATTTTGTATAATGTGATTGATTTTTGACGTTAATACGTTTTTATAATTGCTTCCATAGTTGGGAATTGCATGAATGATAACAAAATCGGGGGATACAGTTCTTCAAATCCAAAATGTAATTACACCACTGGATAGCTAAAGGATCAAAGAATTCGCTACGCTAAGTGAGGACTGTGACGCATCGCGCGTTGTAAGGGGGAACGTCGCCATTTTGAGGTCATTTTGCTGCGTTTGAAATTTCCCTTTCGACCGAAAGAACGGACCCGAAGATTTTATTAGTGTTCAAACATGATTATAACAGAAATAATATAGCGTATTTTATATTTTGTACAACACACTGCCGTGCCGCGGCCATGACACAGACTCACCCCATTTTTTTATATGTATAGACGTTTGAAGGATGATAACTAGGAATTGGCATAGGTAGCGCTATTTTGGGTCAATGAACCTAAATTATAAGTTAATATTGATATACCCCGGGATTTATTTCCCGATTCCCGGGAATATTTTTCTGAATGTCGATGTAAATGAAGTTAAACTGTTATCTTAATACCACGAGTACGCACGACGACATATCAGACTACTCATTTCTGGTTAAGACCAGTCCCGCACAGTGCTGTTTGCCATAATACTTACTGGTCCATAAGCGGGATCTGATTATACTCGTAACGGGTGGTTTGATGTGTCGTCGTGTGTACAACTACAATGACTTTATAAAATAAAAATATATTTCCCGGGATTTAGAAGGCATATCCATGTTAAGTTAACGGTCACTAATTCCCGTGAATAGCACTACCTACGCCGATCACTAATGATAACACAGCATGCAAAACTATAGGCGTCAAATCGGACCTTTTTTCCTTAGGGCGACTAGCGCGATGATGCCTAATCGTATTTAGTGCCTAAATATGTTTATGAGAGTTATCGAATCATACAAATACATCAAATTAAAACATATTTAGTCGCTAATTACATTTAGAGATGTTTAAGCAAGCCGGACGTGTAATAAATAATGCCAGATAGTTTTTAATTTATTAAATTTGGCTTTTATTTTTATAATTTACTGTTTTTATGTTCATTTGTATGTTTTTTATTTGTGATTGTTACTTTTTTTTGTTTTGTATGGACATTGCCTGATATGAACTATTATTTTAATCATACGACAACGCTATCGAGCCCCAAACTAAAAATCAAATCAAATCAAATCAAAATTATTTATTGCGAATATGGGTTAGTAACAGGTGGTTAGTGATACAGTTTGAGTTCGTCCATAATCAGCGTTTATCGCATGCAATTTCAGTTAGTCTTAGAAGTTGTTACTTAGAAACGATCAAATAATGATTAAATTATTAACAATAATTATTTATAATAATTATTTCAACATGTCAGCTCTTACCTTAAAATAGAAAATTAATATTAAAATGTCAGATTTAATAAAATTATTCAAGGGATTTATCGCTAAGAAACTCATTTATGTTGTAGTATGCCTTTTTTATTAATATTAGTTTTAAGTTTCTCTTGAAAACATTCAGACTTGAAGAACCCAGTACAGACTCAGGTAGGTGGTTATAAATACGTGGAGCCATACACATCACACTCTGATTAAACAAGGCTGTATTGTTAGGTGGGAGACACATTTTATTATGATGCCGTTATCTCTTAAGGTTTATAAAGAGGACCATATTTGTTTTAATGAATGTAGCGAGTTCGTAGATATACAGACATGGGAGAGTCAAAATCTTAAGCTCCGTGAAATAGGGCTTACAGCTGTCAGTTTTCTGCAACTTGGATATTGATCTGATACACTTCTTTTGAGAGACGAATATGTGTTCTTTGCACGTGGAATTGCCCCAAAAAAAAGCAAAGCTTTATGGGATACAGATCTTCTATGTAAAAATATACTTAATCCAGACCCGGAACAAATCATGCTAACATTAGTTTCTCTGCGGAAATCTAGCTATTCGCCCACTGCGCCACGAAGGTCACCTATATTAATGTACGCTAAGAGTAAACTTTGTACCCCTTTTTAAGATTATTGTGCGCACAGAGGAGTGTGAGATTTGGAATAGTTAATAGTAAATTATTAAACGAGGGGATAAAGCAGTGTCTTGCTTCACGGCCGCTATATTGAATCCCGAACGTAACGAAGGGTTCTATGGTTAACTGACGAGCGAAGCGAGGGAGTTACTAGAACCCTGAGCGCAGAGGGATATAAGCACGCCTTGCATATTGTATAAGCACATGCAGACAGCTTTATCCACGAGAAGAATACTCTACTCTTCACACTTTCTGCGATACAATAAAAACCAAATCTAGGTTGGTGCATTCTGTGCAGAGGTTAGTTCGATTTGAACTAACCTCTGCACAGAATGCATAAGATCTTATTGTGTGGGTCTCTTTGGTTCAAATTTTAATACAGATGAGGTTCCAAATTCAAATCACAAATAAAATTCAGTACAATTTTACTCCGGGCTCAGCCGTAGGGATTTAATCACCTGCTTTCGGTGAGGTTTACATGACATAATTTGACATTGTCGATCAGGTGGTGTGAAAAGTTTATATAAAACCCTCCTTCTCAATAAAAACTATGCAAATCAAACGCTAAAATTAAACTAAAAAGAAAATAATAAAAAAAAACTAGTGTGCTTTAGACCACACGACGGACTTCTTTTTCACAATATTAATTTATAAAATTGTTCAATTACAAAATAGTCCACACGCCTGTAGGTCGATCAGTCTATGTTCATTCTGGACAAACGCAACTTGCACTCGCACATTAACGTTTAAAAATATACGAAACGTAACTCTCTCTCTCTCTTTCTATCTTCACTTATACTTATATTCAAATTCCGTTCGCACTTTACGTAACGCATTCACAAGCTTACTCCCCAAGTCAAGCGTGTGTAAAGAAGTTTACTTCAAAAATAATTATTTCTATTCCACTCGGCAACTAGTAGATATAAATGTTGAAGCAAGTAACATCTTAATGAAAGTGAAATCTTGTTCAATATGAAATTACAACATTATTATATTAATAGCGAAAGCGAAGGTTATTAAACAATGGAGAATACAAATTAAATGCCCACTTGAGTGAAGAACATTTTTATAAAGCCCATTTCGTAAGCACTTGTACAAAGGAACATTTGTTCATCCACGCTCATTCTGCATAACTTTCTTAGTTTATCATCACAATCATCATCAACATCACCACCTTGATTAGAGCCCCCCCCCCCCCTTCTAATCAAGGCAAGCACTGGAAAGCGCGGGAGTCACTAGATAATAAGATGATCCTTGATCCCACCATCCCCATTCTATCATCGGACAACCAGACCTTCCGCGATGCGCCACCTCTTCATAGTAATAGACATATACGTACAAAGCGGTACTCTTCCACCTTTATTATGCGCACCGCCAAGGAGTGGAACGCCTTTCCTGAGTCTGTTTTTCCTGATAACTACAACCTAGGGGTCTTCAAGTCACGAGTGAATAGGTTTCTTCTAGTTTCTTTTGGTGTTTATTGTCTACCTTACCGCGAGCTACTCGTCTACATTACCGCGCGCTACCGTAGCGCGCGATAATGTAGACGATATACACTATTTAGTTTGATCTTGTACTGCGCGGTTAGTAGTTCCGCGCGGTCATATGAACTTAGCCTTAACCAGCTTTTAAACAGCGTTAAAGATGTTGTAGCGTGCTTCTTCAATGCAAAACATTGAATTCTGTATAATCGTAGAACAAATACTTCTCAGTCACTGCTGATTACCTTAAAAATTCAATGTATTGCATTGATGTTAAAATCTGTAAAAAATCAAATAAGTTTTTTGTTGAGAAATACTTTTTCAAAAAAAGCTTTTATAAAATTCATAATCAGAACCGCAAGCAGATTCAAATGAGCCCAAACACTAGTAGCCTACTATAATCCATTCAGAAGTTCCGTTGTCTAGCATCTGTCTCCATCATGAGACCACCTCCATGGTACCATATTATTGCATTGTCACCGAAGTTACATATGTATTCCAAATTTCAGCTCAATCGATTGAGGGGTTTAAAATTCAGTTGCAAGATTCCACCCGGACAAACATACATACATACATTGCAAGTTAATAAATCCTAAATCTTACTGTTCTGCAGACTGAACGTGAACGGACCATAGTAATTTTGACAGGAGTACACTTCATTTCATGTAAGCTTCTTACTTGCGAACTTGTAAAAATGCCAGCCGTATTTTCGGCTTTATGCCTCACATAATACGCTGCTTTATTGCTATAAGAACGTAAGTAATAAGTTTGTTATCATAAAATATTAGACAGACGAAATGGAAAGTTAGACGGAACACTATTTTGATTTCTATAGATTGACCTACCATGACTGACACGTTCTTTAACTATGGCAGAATAAGTCATTAATGATATTTAATGATGGTTTTATTTACGATATTTAAATTATAATGTCAATCGATTGACAGCTGTCAAATGCTAAATTCTTAGTGGCGTGGAAAAACCTAAAACTGGACCCAAACCACTATCAATCGACGGAGATGTTGACGGCCATGGCCATCATGGTTGCGACCAGTAGCTATGGGTATTATTGATTAAAACGGGTATTTATCGCGTATGTGCCTTGTATGAGAAGCGATTGAAATCAAGAAATTTCAATCGGGAAGATGGCTATTGACTTTCAGCGTCTTGTCACCCGCTGATTACTATGTATGCACGTCGTGATCGGTCGTCTCAGTGCGTAGATACGGTTAGTGTAGTGTGTCGTAATATGAACGAGGACATTTCTAATTCTGAAGACCAAGTGAGGGTAGTTGCTGCACTGCCATCACTTCTCGACGGTATCTCCAAGTACTCCAGTCTACCCGTGATCACGACTGTTCCAACACATCCGAAACGTCAGTATAACAAATAAAAAAACCGCCCAAGTGCGAGTCGGACTCGCGCACGAAGGGTTCCGTATCATTCTATAAAAACGGCAAAAAAATCACTTTTGTTGTAAGGGAGCCCCCCGTAAATGTTTGTTTGATATTAATTTAATTATTTATTTTTAAAGTGAATATATAACTAACTATTCTGTGAATATATAACTAACTACTCTGTGAATATATAATTAAATATTCTGTGAATATTTAAAGCGTCTACCTGTTGCCGTTATCAATATCGAGCTAAAACGAGCAAAAAAATCACATTTGTTGTATGGGAGCCCCACTTAAATATTTATTTTATTCTGTTTTTAGTGTTTGTTGTTATAGCGGCAACAGAAATACATCATCTGTGAAAATTTTAACTGTCTAACTATCACGGTTCATGAGAGCCTCAGTAATAGGGTGCCGTTTTACCCTTTAGGTACGGAACTCTAAAAACGGTACGTATACGCGATTAATACCCGTTTTAATTAATTATTATGTATAGTGATCGCGAAACTTTGAAAAATACTAGTAGCTATGTGGTCCATCGATCCATCAAGATAGAATTCTTCCATAAGCCATAAGAATTCTTCCACCAAAAAACCCTACGGTTGCCTTTACGAGTTGACGGGCTCAGTGAGGGAATCTTCGGAGCCCTAACTAAATGCTTCACAACAAGAGAGTATTTGAAGAAAGCCTGCATGTAAGTCATAGGTTGCGTTATTTTGTTGGTCAGATTACATTGCTGGATGTAATGTTCTAAAATAATTATAACATTTTAAGTCGTATTCCATTACCATCCCACTCTCTTGCTCCCAATGGGACCATAGAAAACTTTAGAGTGCGTTATGGATCACCAGGGAGCCATGGACACTCATCATGGAACGATGACTGTTCCACGCATTCGAAACTAAATAAAATAATCTTTAAGTAAACTTTTTTAAAATATGAGATTTTCGATTATCTTACTTGCCTTCTTAAACTTTCTAACTTACATTTTAGATCTCAAGCAGCGCTAATATGGAAGTCTCGACAGAGCGTGTATTTGAGCCATTTGGGGTCGAGACCCTGGGTCCATGGGGTACCGGGGCCCATCGTGTTTTCAAAATTATTTCTGGGTGGAGAGTTGGCGCTTACTAGGTCAACGCGTAAGCATTGCAATCCAGCGGGGCAATGCAGCCAGTGTTTTAGGGACACTTCCACCTGGTAGTGATCTGGAGCAGTTGAGCTATCTATAGATCGTTTGCAACGGTATTTAGATGATTCAGAATTAGAATCAGAAATAAATTGTTGTACAACAAAGATCTTAAATATTAGGCACAAGTTTTCACAGTTTATCCATTACGGACGTACAATTCTATAAAAAAAAATAATGTATTAAAAATTCTTATCTACTAAAAATTTGTTGACTGAATAATATGCTTTTTCTATAAGCAATCTTCTTATTTACTTCTCATTTCAAATTCTTTATTCAACTGTTGCTCCTGTATTATAGTCTTGTAAATAATTTTATATCCTATCTGTTATTTTAAAGTATTGATTACCTGTAATGTCATATGATAAGAAATAGCCACCATATAGTTTGCAATATTTCTTATACCTATAGTATTTTTTGATCCCTCAAATAGGAGGATACTCCCACTGCTGAACTGGGAGCATGAGAGTGTGATTATAATGGAATAAGCCTAGCATAGAAAAAAGCTGACACGATATCGAGCTATGACAAAATTGTAAACTTTGATCTTAATTAAATTGTACTGTGGAAATGTTTTTAGTAGAGCAGGCACATTAACTGCATGTGGATGCCAATATTGTCTTGTTAATAACGCAACATAGAAACGTGCCCTCCCATCCTCTAGTACTATTATTGTTGATAAATACACCTGATGTCATGCATATTTACCTAAGTTTGCAAATGAATAAATTATTTATTATTTATTAGCTTCCGCCCGCGGTTTCACACGCGTGGTTTGTCAAAAAAGTAGCTTATCTGTTAACCCAGGTTATAATCTACGTACATGCCAAATTTCAACGAAATCGGTTAAGCCGTTACGGCGTGATTGAGTAATAAACAAATAGGTAATGAAAAGAGTAACAAACGTCCAAACTTTCGCATTTATAATATAAGTGTGATAATAAACCAAATGCCGTGGGGCGCCGGCAATAGAATGTTGCCCCTCCGCTCTTGCCCGTGGATGCAGTAGGAGTCTGCTAAGGGATACCTCCGAAAGATGGGCAGCAGCGTCTTTTCGTGTTTCAACACCTATACTGCGCTCGCCAACCCGCCTGTCAAGCGTGGCGAGTATGGCAACAACCCCTCATGGATTTACAACATAAAACCAGGCCCCGAGTCCCCGACGGCCCCGCTAATCCTGGCTACGGTAGCAGTCACGGTAACGGCGAGGCCAGAGGTGCTAAGAATCCTCGGGAGACGATCGGCTACCAAACCCTACGACGACCACTGGCCCTGGTAACACATAACATCCGCACTTTGAGGACAGACGAAAAGATTGTTGAGCTGGAAGAAGAAATTAGTAGATTACACTGGGGCATTTTGGGGTTATCAGAAGTCCGTAGAGAGAGTGAGGACACGATATCGCTTAAGTCTGGTAACCTACTATACTACCGGGAGGGCGACCAACACTCCCAAGGTGGTGTTGGGTTTCTCGTTCACAAGTCACTCATCAACAACATTATCACCATCGACAGTGTGTCGAGCAGGGTCGCGTACTTGACACTCAGAATATCTAAGCGATATTCGCTGAAGGTCGTTCAGGTATATGCGCCGACCTCTTCACACCCAGATGAAGAAGTAGAGTCTATGTATGAGGACATCAGTAGAGCCATCATCATATCAGCCGTAGGACGTCCACTGCTGGACAAAGGCCTCCCTCATTGATCTCCAGGAACTGCGGTTGGAAGCGGCCAGCATCCAACGCCGACCTGCGGTTTTTACCAAGTCGTCTGCCCATCTTGTGGGTGGACGTCCTACGCTGCGCTTGCCGGTCCGTGGCCTCCACTCGAGAACCTTTCGGCCCCATCGGCCATCTGTTCTGCGCGCTATATGGCCTGCCCATTGCCACTTCAACGTGCTAATCCGTCGGGCTATGTCGGTGACTTGAGTTCTCCTACGTATCTCTTTATTTCTGATTCGATCCCGTAGAGAAACCCGGAGCATAGCCCTCTCCATAGCTCGTTGAGCGACTCTGAGCTTATTCATAAGGCCAATAGTGAAGGACCACGTCTCGGTTCCATATGTCATCACTGGTAACACACACTGATTGAAGACTTTCGTCTTAAGGCACTGAGGTATGTTGGACGAAAAGACGTTGCGAAGTTTCCCAAACGCTGCCCATCCGAGTTGGATTCGACGATTGACCTCTTTCTCGAAGTTGGACCTACCTTATTGGACTGTTTGTCCTAGGTATACATACGCGTCGACAACTTCAAGAGCCGAGTTCTCAACCATAACTGGGGCAGGGACGACATGGACATTCGACATGATTTTTGTCTTGTCCATGTTCATTTTAAGTCCTACCCGTTGGGAGACTCGATTGAGGCCTTCAAGCATCGAGCTGAGCTCTTCCATCGACTTTGCCATGACCACAATATCGTCGGCAAACCGAAGGTGAGTGATGTATTCGCCGTTAATATTGATGCCCAGTCCTTTCCATTCCAGAAGCTTGAAGGCATCTTCCAATGCGGTCGTAAACAGTTTCGGAGAGATTACATCTCCCTGTCTTACGCCTCTTTTTAAGGGAATCGCCTTCGAGTTCTGTTCGTGTACTCGGACTGATATAGTGGCGTTTTTATACAAACACTTCAACACTTCGATGTACCGATAGTCAATACGGCATCGTTGGAGAGACTCAAGCACTGCCCATGTTTCGATCGAATCGAAGGCTTTCTCATAGTCCACAAACGCGAGACACAGTGGCAAGTTATACTCTTCGGTCTTCTGTATGACTTGCCGCAGCGTATGTATGTGGTCTATGGTACTGTAGCCTTTACGGAACCCGGCTTGTTCGGGAGGCTGGAAGTCATCAAACCTGCGTTCGAGACGGTTCGCGATGACCCTCGAAAACAGCTTATAAACATGGCTCAAAAGCGAGATGGGTCTGTAATTCTTAAGCAAGGTGTTGTCACCTTTCTTGAAGAACAGAACCACCACGCCCCCGTTCCATGCTTTTGGCGTCGTACCTTCAAGCAAGGCGGAAATAAAGAGCTTCTGAAGGACTTTAAGTACCGGTGATCCACCCGCTTTCAGAAGCTCTGAAGTGATTCTGTCCTCGCCCGGCGCCTTGTCGTTCTTAAGCTGCTTCAAGGCCATCCTGATCTCATACAGGCTGATGTCCGGAATATCTTCGGTATAATGTCGGGTCAGTTTGGCTCTTGGGTCGTTGGCCGCACTGCAAACAGGTTTAGTGACCGAATCGTAGAGCCGTCCATAGAATCTTTCGACTTCCCTTAACACTTCCGCTTTACTTGACGTTATGCTGCCATCTTCCCTCTTCAGCTTCGTCATGCGGCTCTGCCCAATAGAATTATCTCTCGCAAACACTTTGGAGCCTTTATTCCGCTCTATCGTATCTTTAATACGAGATGTATTAAAGGTACGAATATCGTGCCGCAAGGATTTCCAAATCTTTCTATTGAGCTCTATTTATACTAAAAACGGGATATTTACCACGATTTGTGAGTATTTGAGTATCCCGATATTTCGGCGCAGTTGCATGCGCCATGATCACGGGTAAACTGACTCACAAATCATGGTAAATATCCCGTTTTTAGTATAAATAGTGTTCATAACCATGATAGTTTCAAAAGTTTCTATTGAGCTGCCTATGTGACTGAGCATCATCGGGAGACTGCAGTCGCAAAGAACGTCGTTCAGCCATGAGGTTAAGGTTGTCATCAGAGAGTTTCTGAGGTCTATTGGTACGGGGGGTCTTAAAGAACTGGGACCCCACCGTATGGACGGTTTCTACGAACCTGTTATTGATCTCGTCCACTGATGCATCTACTTCTAGACAGTCAAAGCGATTTGCAAGTTCGATTTGAAAGCTCTCGAGGTTTTGGATATGAGCGCGAGTGGGTCGTAGCGTAGATTTCATCAAACGAAACAGTGCCTTAAGACGAAAGTCTACAATCAGTGTGTGTTACCAGTGATGACATATGGAACCGAGACGTGGTCCTTCACTATTGGCCTTATGAATAAGCTCAGAGCCGCTCAACGAGCTATGGAGAGGGCTATGCTCGGGGTTTCTCTACGGGATCGAATCAGAAATAAGGAGATACGTAGGAGAACTCAAGTCACCGACATAGCCCGACGGATTAGCACGTTGAAGTGGCAATGGGCAGGCCATATAGCGCGCAGAACGGATGGCCGATGGGGCCGAAAGGTTCTCGAGTGGAGGCTACGGACCGGCAAGCGCAGCGTAGGACGTCCACCCACAAGATGGGCAGACGACTTGGTAAGAACCGCAGGTCGGCGTTGGATGCAGGCCGCTTCCAACCGCAGTTCCTGGAGATCAATGAGGGAGGCCTTTGTCCAGCAGTGGACGTCCTACGGCTGATATGATGATGATGATGAATAAACCAAACATCAAATATATATAGTTAATCAGTATTTTCAATACACGCACTTTCAAATATTACACATCAATAAACACTAGTTGAAAATAATAGATAAACGAATAAATAGGTAGTTACAATAATATTTAATGAACGCATCTATCCATAATATAAAAAAACAAGTCGGGTTAGTTACACCATTCTGCTTCTTCTTAGCGTGTCAAGGGTTCTACGTTTTCATTTATACCATGTTGGACAGGTGTTAGGCCACAACAATAGCATTAGGTGAGGCGGTTATTAGGTCCTCCATCGTGCAGGTGTTCGGACGCAAAGGGCACATTAGCAAGTGCTGCATTGACTGCGCGGGATCACCGCACTCGCACTGCGTTAAGTTAGAGTCCCTGAATCCCCATTTGCACATATTCAGTCTGAAGCGGCCAACCTGGGTGCGGAGGCTGTTTAAGGACTTCCAGACCGGCCACGGCAGATCGTGCCCGGGTGGTACCTGTTCGTGTGGGGTGATAAAATCAGGCGGTGGGGAGTTACTTTTTATCCACAGTGTGCGTCTAGCGGCAGTCGGGTCATCGCTCGTGGCCCTTGTGAAGCGTTGAAAGCTCTTACGACTTTTAAGGCGGCCTTGTGGGATGTGATGGTCATATAAGGGGTATCGACAGTCATGCTCTTGTTTGATAAACATTATAACTCAAGAACGACTGGACCGGTTATGACGATGTTTGATTTGTTGGATCCTCCGCCCCGAATAGCAGAATAACTATTAAAATATCGATAAGTTAAAGCAAACAAAAAAATATGACAACAATTCATTTTCTCGTACAAACAAAAAAAATACTTAAATCTTTATTGAACTATTAAAGAGCAACTTAAACTTACATAAAAGAATCTTTAAAAAATTAGTAGGTAACACGTTGGGTAGGCTCACAGGCACACAGTCCTGAACCCACACTAGGATTCCCTGTGTCGTAGGTGTCAGGAATATGTAACTACATATGTTCCATCCGACATGGTGTCTCGCCAATACTCGTGCTACATACTAGGATGAAGTGAACTCTAAACTCCACACTAGGATAGCCTGTGTTGTGGAGTTTAGTATCTCAATTTTAGGCATACATAAATGTAACTTTTGAAACTATCATGGTTATGTAAAAACGGAAAACCAGAAAAACTCACAACTCATAGTTTATATACATAAATAAAAAGTGTCCAAATAGGGGAGACAGAGGGAATGCCGTTCACTTAAGGGAAAAACGCATTTATATTGTAATAATTGTTTTTTATTAGAAGTATGAAAAAATAACAAAACTATAACTATTTGGCTATCAAATTTTCAAAACAAAACGTATTTATCTTACTTCAAACAAAAGTTATATCAGTTAAAAAAAAACAGGTTTGACCGCCATTACACCAGGCTTTGGGTAATACCATTCACCTAAAGAGGTAATGCCGCTCAAGCCTATTTGTTTGTATATAACAAAAGAGATCCATTTTTATCATCACACACACACACACATACATCAACAGCCCATGAACGTCCACTTTTGGACAGAGCCTCTTCCAAAAGCTAGAAGGTTTTGTCACAAATCAACAATAATCAACTAAACTTAACACAAGAATCACAACTGAGCATTCAATTATTTTTATAATAAGTAATAACGAATCAGACTTATTCTTAGGCACATAAATCGCAGATGTCCCTCTGGAGAATCTCATCCAGAGCACATTGCGTGAGACCAATGCCCGCAAGTGGTACAGCGATACCACAGCTCATTATTTCGTCCAAATTCCTCGCAAAAACTGCATTTGTTGTAATTTTCAGCGTGGACGTCTAAACCATCATCACTATCATCGTTGCAAATAATTTGGTTTCTTTCATATTCAGACTCCGAAGAACTTTCTTGTAAAATTCTACGTTGTAAATTTTTTTTAATATTCTTACTAATTGCTACACTTTATGATTTCTTTTCTCGCTTATACCCGTCTTATTCTATTTTATTTTCTTAAATAGAATTTTTAAAAATAAATATTTTTCTTCTTAAACACTTTTCAGTGAAATCGCCGTTAATATAGTAGTACATACGTTGTTTTCTCTTTCGTAGGCCTTGTTTCGAATATGGCACTATAGCTGCAAAAGGCACAGGAGTTTTCCTTTGTTCATTTAAAAGTACCTGGTTAGATGGGCCAGCAATAGGTGATTCAGTTTCAGGACACTCAGGCTCGTTTAACGGACCAGGTACAGGTGATTCAAATTCTTGGTTTGGCCGCTCAGGCAAAGGGCCAGTCTCGTGGGACGTAGGTTCTTGATCTTTTTCCCAGGACTCTTCAACTTCAAGATCACCGATATTTTCGTCTTCATTTTGAGTAGGTTTGGTCCGAGTTTTGAGACATTAGTGATTTCGGGACATATCTGATAAAATAAACTCATAAAATAACTAACTTTTTGACAAAATGGCTATTGGGATAATGCCGCTCAAGTGAACGTCATTACCCCAAAGGCCGTTGTGTAAAACAGTTGCAAATTTAAAAACATTCAAAGACGCTTTAATTAAAATCATTACTTTATTGCAAAATAGAATGTTTAAGTACCTAAAAGACAAAACGATTAATAGTAATAAGTACTGAAGTTATGGACTTACCAACAAAAACGTCAAAGTCAAAATTTGATCGGCACGGCCGAAAACACAACACTTACGTACTGTGAGCAGGCTGATTCTACTTGTCGCTGCCTGCACAAGCATTACACCCCTTCCCCTTCAGCCCACGTGCCTTGTTTCTATGCACAATATTTAGCAAGTTATTGGGGTGAGCGGAATTTCCCCATGAGCGCCATTCCCCCTGTCCCCTTAAGAGGCTTATTTTATATAGGTGGGCACTTAATTAACATGGAACACATGAAAGCACGCAGCTAATGATGGCCGATTGACAATTCTCCAGCCCGTGTCTTATGCATGTCAAGGCGGTACGAAGTTCGGCGGGTCAGCTAGTAAGATATAAAGATAACAGAGTGAATAATTAACAGAGCATCTACTACTGGGCACCATTCATTTTGTAGGCTTTGTTCATGAGAGTGAGGTATTGCTTGCCAACTAATATGGTAAAACAAGTCCGAAACCTATATTACTATTATTTATCACCTGTTGTTATAAATAATTATTGCTGTACATTTCACACAGCACTATCTAGCCCCAAACTAAGCAGAGCTTGTACTATGGGAACCAGATACCTGATAGAATACTTCATCATATCAGCCGTAGGACGTCCACTGCTGGACAAAGGCCTCCCTCATTGATCTCCAGGAACTACGGTTGGTTGGAAGCAGCCTGCATCCAACGCCGACCTGCGGTTCTTACCAAGTCGTCTTCCCATCTTGTAGGTGGACGTCCTACGCTGCGCTTGCCGGTCCGTGACCTCCGTTCGAGAACTTTCCGTCTCCATCGGCCATCTGTTCTGCGCGCTATATAGCCTGCCCATTGCCACTTCAATCTACTATTTCGTCGGGCTATGTCGGTGACTTGAGTTCTACTACGTATCTCCTCATTTCTGATTCGATCCCGTAGAGAAACCCCGAGCATAGCCCTCTCCATAGCTCGTTGGGCGACTCTAGAGTCGCGAGGGTATTACTAGTAATACGACTAGTAATACGAGATAGAACACTTATATACTTTTATTTTGTATATACATACTTATAATATTTATTCAAACATCCAGACCCGCAACAAATATCTGTATATCATGGAAACATTTGTTCCGCGGCCGGAATCGAACCCTACCTCCTGCGTCTCAGCCGGCTATTCGCCCACTGCGCCATGGAGGCCGACATATTATGTTATGCAAATACAATACACCTATGTTATATGTACTAATATATAATGTTAACATATATAATGTTATACCTATGTTTGCATCTAAATTATTTTTTTATAATTTATTGAAAGTCTATAAGTTATACGATAAACACCTGTATAGATACAACACTGTAACATTTATAGTTTCTTTTCTCGTTTTTCTCATAAGTAGAGAAACAACATGTTTCGCAAAAAACCTAAGCAATATCGATGAGTAATTTTACCAAGAAGACTTTGCAGTCAGATCCTACCGTCCGATATGTAAAGCGGCCGGTCGCATTCGTTCCAGCTAATTGGCAAGCTCCGGACGGCATTCCGGACACGCCGGACAGGGAGGCGAAAGTGACGATTTGACCTGAGGGTTTGCTGGTAGTTAGTTGTTGAACTACTAGGTAATAGGTGCTAGATCAAGTATATCTAGATAGAAGGTAACCTATTCGACAAAAATTTACAAATAACAAATTTAAAAACGTAATTAAATAAAAATGTTACAATTAGACGTAATTTATTTTCTCTATTTTTATGTATTCTAAAAGAAACATTAAAAAGAACAACCAGCCTTGTTTCTTGCCTTTTTTTCTGGCTTAGTCGCGAAGGAACAGCCAGTAAAAATTACATTTTCTTGTGATTTTAATGAATAAAAAGATTATGAATTTTGTGTTTTGGGGCGGCTACAACTTTTAACATCTATTTAATTTTACTGTGTTTTTTTGTGTTATTATTAGTGTTTCGCATAATATATATTTTTTTTCTTTTTAGTACCTTATATACCTAGGCACCTATACTGTTCTTTTTGTATTCTGAGCCTATACTAGAACAAGTATTTCTAGATAGTCTTCTGTGCCTGTAAGAAGTTAACTAAATAGACTAATCCCAGCTTGCACTACGATCCATAAACGTTATTTAGCGACTAAACATGTTTAATTCGGCATACCACCTTGCCGTACCAAACGATTTGCTTTAAATATTCTTGTTAGCACAAATAAGGAGTGGAACTCACATCTGGCGTATGTTTTTTCTAAACACAATGTAAATACGAGTAAGTTCTATGACCTACCAGAAATTTAATATTGTAATAAAACATTAATACTGTTAACTTGTAAAATTGGATTTATGAATAAACTATTGTATTGTATAATAAACCAGTATAATCTTGGAGGCTTCAAGTCCAGAGTGAATAAGTTCGTTCTAGGCAAGCGTGCTCCATCTATGATCACACCTTCACTTACCATCAGGTGAGGTAGTGGTCAAGCGCTTGGCTTTAAAATATTCAATAAAAAAAAATAACTCCTTAAATCATACTTAGCCCCTAAATACGTTTAGGCATCGTTGCGCGAGTCGCTCTTAGTGTATTACGGATAAAGATGGGTGACAAAAAAGGATCTAATGGTTTGCAAAATAAAAACTAAGTTCCAGATTGCGGTTTATTCCCTAGTACCGCAAAAAACTGAGTTGCTGACGATACGGACAAAATTTATTAGGACACAGTGTCCCAACTGACACTTTTGATTTTAATATTTTTTTACTGTCGATTCGGACCCCATCAAATTATTGAAGCTGTTAAGTACGAAAAAAATGTTTTTGAAAAATATAATATAATGTGATAAAGCTAATCAAATTGCTTTGCGAGCATGTGGTGACTTATATTAATGTTAAAAAAAAACAAAAGTTTCATTCATAGCGTATATTTGTAATAAATCAACATCTTATATACTTAGGTATCATATAATGATCATTTAAAAATATCTCAAATAAAGAGATAGAGAGACTGTGACCTTGCTATGCATCTATTTTGTCATCTAGCTGTGCCACCGCCGCGCCTCAATAAAAACCTGTTTTTTTAACTGACTACAATGCAGCTATTTTTAATGGTGTCCAAATCGACAGTAACAAAAATATGAAAATCAAAAGTGTCAATTGGGACATTGCGTCCCAATATATTTTATCCGAATCAACAGCATGTCAAAAAACTAAGCTTTTCAGTATCTGATTGCGATTTATTCCCTACAATATAATTCAGCACCCCTTTGACCATCGTCCAAGGATCGCTTATCATACGATCGTGCAAAGTAGCCAGAGCGACAGAATCGCGTGTCTTTCAGCAATCACTGCTAAGTGCCCGCCTTTACTGAGGCGCTGATAAACAAAATGTTGTACAAGGTTGGGGCTAGTGATGCGAAGAACAAAAAAACTCCGAAACTTTGCAAGGATCAGTCTATAAACATGGTTTTTTTTTGCTGTGGAGAAATCTTGGATACCTGTATAACACGGGGGTGACCAACAGGTTGTGCCGGACTCTTACCGGCTAAAACAGCCACTGTTTTTCATTAGGACGCCTGGACGCATACCACAATTTTTTTGTTTGAAACCCATCATGTTTCAGGAGCGTTTTGTTTCTAGCTTGTAGCGGCATTACTTCGTTTTAAACCACAAATCTTTTAAACACTACTGTTATAATCCTAATAATTTTAATAAGATTACACCACGTTCAGTATAAACACATTTCGAAAATAAACAAGATTTACTTACTTTTTAGGATAATTTTACGGTTTATTTTTGAAACGAATCATTTTAAGCGAATGATTTATGGTGACGTCACCAAAACTGCTTCGCCTTTACAATAATATAGTAATCTTACTAATGGAGGGTCATGGTGCGAAATG
This sequence comes from Philereme vetulata, assembly GCA_918857605.2. NCBI lineage: Eukaryota > Metazoa > Arthropoda > Insecta > Lepidoptera > Geometridae > Philereme > Philereme vetulata. The sequence goes on from OU975461.1 coordinate 7,560,993, forward strand.
TCAGTGTAATATTATTTTAATATTGCTTTAAGAGATTGAGGTTGGCCCACTATCTCTCTATGACTTATTTATTTCTATATTTATTCATTATTTATATTATTCTTGTTATTACTATATTATTACTAATATTCCCTCGTGTCGGGAGGCTCGCGGAAACACCGAGCGCGCCTTCTCGGGGTCAAGTTTTGTGACGGTGGCCACCTCCGTGGCTGCCGTCTTTACCTCTGTTATGAGGGCCGAAGAGCATGGAGGTTTCTCCTTAGACACCGACAACATGGCTTAGGATACCCTTTAAATCCGCTTTGATAAACAAAATGTTGTAATAACCTCTGAAATACTCTGCAAAGATTCGCCTATTATCGCTTTCGAAGTTCCGAATAGCAAAGCCTTCCACAGGCACAATGTGGCACAATGTAATGAACATTAGTATTTTTCAAACTTTCGCGATCACTGTACATAATTATTGATTAAGGCGCTAACCGTAGCCGATGACCTTGAGCGAATGGGCGTAGTTATTGTTTCGGCCCCGCACCATCCGCCACACGCATCTAACCGACCAGCAAATAGGTGAGCGCGAGGCAGACAAGCACAACCCTCCTGTACGACAGCCAGCGGTACACTGCCGCCCGTCGCCCGCGCAACCACCTTCTAAGCGTACGCCCACTAAATATTCAAAAAAAATAAATTAATTGCCACGTGAAAGACCGTCACAGCACAGAATCATTTGTTCAACTTGAAGGTATAGTCTTTGCCCACATTTAAGAAAAATAAAAATTACAAAATTTTACGTCGTTTCGAGGTTGAATCAAATCGAAAGTCGAAAACAGCAAGATTTTATTTTTGTTTTTCTCATAGTAAATAAACAAGTATAACTTTTTTGTATGTTCACTTTGCAGATCATAATCATCCAGGCCGTTGTCGACCACGGCGACCGTTCTTCCACTTTATGAATTACGTTCATGTGCTCTCATATGGCTTGTATGCCATATCTTTGCTGTGAACGTGCGTTTGCAGATACTGCACGTAAGGGCATTATTCTCGTAATGGTAGATTATGTCATTTTGCGGTTTATTCTTCAGTGCGTCACGTTTTTGGTCAAGATCACGCCTTCTGTCGTCTTCAAATGACCAAACTTTTTGATGGACTTGTCTCCTTCATTCCGTGCTGTTTTCCGCTAGTTTTCCCAACAAGAGGGCTCAATGTTACATCTTTTCATATGTCTTTTCTGAACATCCTTGTACCTGAAAAACGAGCCTCCATGTTTGCGCTTGCCTTTTTGGAATTCAGAAAAGTAGATGCGCTTCGCCACTCTCTCCTCAGGCATTCTAGAGACGTGGCCACACCATCGCAGTTGACGCCTCATCAGATATGTCTCGATGCCGCAGACATTAGAACGGCGCAGAATTTTCGTATTTCGAATGTAGTCGGACCATTTCACGTTCATAATGTTACGGAGGCAATTCAAATGGAATCTGCCTAACGTGCGGATGTGCTTACGATATAGACACCAGGTCTCCGAGGAATAGAGTAGACTTGGCAATACAATAGACCTGTACACCTTGATCTTCGTTCCTAGCTTAATATCGTGTGGACGGAAAATCTTTTCTCGGAGTTTTCCAAAAGCTGCAGATGCAGCACCAATCCGAGAGTTGATCTCCGAGTCTAGATCACCTTTAGATGTTAAGGTGCTTCCAAGGTATCGGAATTTGCTAACTTGTTGCAAGCCCCGACCACCCAGTTGCAGATTTAGAGGTGTATGGTTCGATGTATCCATTGCCATACACTCCGTTTTGGTAACACTTATTTTCAATCCAAATCTGCAACAGGACTGGTTTAGGCTTGATACCAGTTCTTGCAAGCCATCTGAAGTTTCCGCCACAAAACAGAGATCGTCGGCATACATCATCTCCGTAATGATGTCACAAGATACCTTTGTGCGATCTTTAAGTCTAGCCAAGTTAAATAGCTTGCCATCTGTACGGAAACGGATGTAGACTCCACTCGAGTGATTGAGTAAGGCGTCTCTCACAACAACGGAAAAGTATAAAACAAAGAGCGTAGGTGCTAAGACACATCCTTGCTTTACTCCACAGGAAACAGAAAATAAGTCTGACTTGTCACCTTTCACCGTTACACAGCAGGACATATTATCGTGTAGCAGCTTTATCATCCTTACAAACTTTTCCGTACGCCCAGATTTTAGCAGTACCGCCCAAAGAGCCTCACGGGAAATGCTATCAAAGGCCTTTTCTAAATCTAAAAGCATAAAAAGAGCAGTTGGTGATGTTCTTTACTTTTCTCCTGTAATTGTCGTAAGCAGAAAATTGCCTCGCTAGTTCCTCTATTTGGACGAAACCCAAATTGTGTCCGGCAAGATGGTTTCCGAAATTTTGGAGAGACGGCTAAGGAGTACTCTGGCAAAAACCTTCCCAGGAGAAGATAGGAGTGAGATCCCGTGATAAGAATTGCAATTTGCATGGTCGCCTTTATGTTAATAAAAGGCACATATTCGTAAGTTCTGGAAGTCTGTGGGTACTTTTTCCTCGGCCCACATCAAACAAAAATACTTCCACAAGACGTTGTGCAGCTCATCGCCTCCGTACTTTAATAGCTCTCCTGGCATGTTATCCAAACTCACCGTCTTCTTGTTTCGTTGCCACTTGATAGCATCCGTTACCTCTTCAATAGTTGGCGGATCGTCTAGCGCGAGAATAGGTGGAAGCTCCGGCATAAGAGCAATGTAATGCAAATCTGCAGATCTATCTACATTAAGCAGGTTATTGAAATGTTCAGCCCATCGACTAAAGACTTCTGCGCGGCTAGATATTAATGTGTCATTTAGTGATTTCAATGGTACGTCTGTCTGACTAGGAGACCCGACAAGCTGTCGTATTTCTCCGAAAAAGTCACCTAGCTGATTTGTATCTGCAAGCCATTGCATATACAGAGTGTTTTTTTAACTATAACAGTACGGCAGCACCCATAACCAGAGAAGATACAAGTGCAGTTTCTTTTAAAACATCAATTCGTTTTCGAAGAAAAACATTTTGGCATTAACATTTTTTTGGTCAAGTGTGAGCAGCGCCTTAAAATGAATCAAGTTGGTAAAATTTTTTTTAATGCCGATCGATGCAGTCCTTTGTAAGAATCATTTTATTGTATCGGATATAAAAAATCTAAATAGCGAAAGTTAGTCAAATTTGATAAAACGTATTCTTATACAACAGGACAAACAAAATTCCTTCTACAAACATTCCTCAATCGCGGTCTGGGTAGCGTTCCTGATATCACTTCAGCTCATTAGTTAGGCTTCGTCGGTTAAGGAAGTATGCTTCAATTAAGTCTACTTTTTGCGTATTTGACAATGCCATGGTGCAAGAACCATGTTCGAAATTCAAAATTGTTCTGAAATACGCAATGTTTTTGAATTGCTCATGAGAGCATGGAGTTCCTAAACTTCTTAATCGCTACAGTATTAATACTTCTTTAATGTACAATTAGAATCTAATGAAATGTTTGTAGAAGGAATTTTTTTTGAGAATACTTTTTATCAAATTTGACTAACTTCCGCTGTTCATATTTTTTTCATCCTATACAATAAAATGATCCTTACAAAGGATTGCATCGATCGGCATCAAAAAAAATTTTACCAACTTGATTCATTTTAAGGCGCTACTCACACTAAACCAAAAAAATTTTGATGCCAAAATGTTTTTCTTCGAAAACGAGCTGATGTTTTAAAAGAAACTGTATCTGTATCTCCTCTGGTTATGTGTGCTGCCGTACTGTTACAGTTAAAAAAACACTCTGTATAGAGCTTTTTGTAGCCACCACTTGTCTTTGGTATCACGAGTTAGTTTCCTAATCTCGGCTGTCCTCTTTTTGATGTTTTCGATCACACGGTTGCATCCCTGATCTCATCGCCTTAACAGATCATGGTGTTTAGCTAATGCGTCACATAGGTTTTTACTGTTTTCGTCAAACCAATCCTCATGAGATCCGGGCTTAAAGCCTAAAACGCATGAAGCCGTCTCTAAAACCTTTGCCGATAGATGATGCCACTTCTCTTCAAGATCACTACCATAAGGACTGGTCTCAAGCTGTGATATAGTTTTATTAATTGCTAGGACGTATTTTTCTCGAATTTATAGATTTTGTAACTTTTGCAAGTGTATCCGTTGGGGTTTAGCCCTAGTAGGTCTGCGACGCAAATTAAGTTTTAGTTTTAACTTCGTAATGACTAGTCTGTGATCGGACCAACAATTGGCACTTCGCATTACCCGTGTGATGTTGACTTGAGCTATATCTCTCTGTCGGACAATGACGTAATCAATGAGATGCCAATGTTTTGACCTGGGGTGCATCCATGTAGTTTTATATTTAGCCGGAAGTCTGAAGATTGTGTTGGTGAGTGTTAAACCAAACTGTGAGCATAGACTAAGTAATAATTGGCCATTGCTATTTATGTTTCCTATTCCATGTCTACCTAGAACTTTTGGCCAGGCTTCAAAGTCACTTCCAACTCGGGCATTAAAATCTCCCAAAAGTAATATTTGTTCCTTATTAGGTATCTTAGACAGGACTCTGGTAATTTCTCCATTGAATTCATCTTTAACTTCGTCAGTTTTGTCTAAAGTAGGCGCAAATTATATTGAGATAATTATTATTCTCCAGATGAAGTCTCAAAGTAATTACCCTGTCAGAGACACCAACCGGAAGCTCTTCTAGTTTTGACGCTATACTAGTTTTAATTGCAAACCCGACGCCAGATTGTCTTGGCTCCGAAGACAGTCACCCTTGCCAATAAAACGTGTAACCACCGCAGTGCTCTCTGAGTTCCCCTTCATCAGCCAGGTGAGTTTCACTGATTGCAGCAATGTCAACGTTCAGTCTCCGAAGCTCTTGAGCAACGATGGCAGTCTTCCGTTGTGGGCATGCATTAATAGATCGATCGAGAAGTGTCCGTACATTCCAAGTCCCGATTTTTAGAGTAATATTTTTATTTCTTTTTATTTCTTTTTTGTTCTTTCGACCACGTGGTTAAAGATGCAAAGGCAGCTGTGGTTACTACCTTCTTTAGATTGTAGGGTAAACCTTTTTTGGGACACCTTTTCTAGCCCCCTCCCGGCTGAGCGGGGGAAGCAGTGCCTTTCTAAATAGAGCTGCTTCGTCGCAGAGGGTGCTGCCGAGCCACACTGTTACGCCAGTCCAGTGCAAAAGCGACCACTCTCCCTCTGCCGCCCATGTGCAGACATCATACAAAGCCCAGCAAGCATCAAAGCCAAACCTTTCTACCGCTGCCCATCGCCATGGGTCTTTTACATTCTCAGAATCCGTTAAGTGGAAACAGTCAGATGCGCAGAAAATATTTAAGTGCGTAAGTGTGCGCGCGAACACAGATGCACTCTCTCGCCCATCTCCCCTTGGTCCAATGGAATGACAAACCACTACAATCGGAGAGGAGCTGGATGCAGTGTCTAGCCGATGATAACAATATGACCCCTATCGACGCTTTTAAGGCCTTCCATCGCTGCCTTGATGCCTCGCCACCGAAAGTGGATTGCTAAAATGCTGAGGTAGTCTTTGTGCACTTGTGCAGAGAGCGACTGCCAGGCTTGAGTGCCTAGACACTCAAACCCCCGTCTACCAGGCTTAGCCCACGAGCCGACGTGGTTTCCGAGGTGTGGCCGTTGCATGCAGGACGGCTAGTTGGAGCCACTGGTGAGAACTTATGGATTGTCAACGAATTTAACTGTATATTCTGCCGCCAGATGGGCCGACTGGCAGAATCAGACGCTGAGAGTCCACTACACCCCAAAAAAGATAAAAGTTGCAGATAAAAAGTCAATGAATCACATATATTTTTTTAAGCACATAACACTGATTCCTCCCTGAGGAGAAATCCTCCAAATAAGACCAATTAGCTAATATATTCGCCTTAAAATGGGTTGACAGTGTCAACCCGAGACCATGACTGTTGCAACACAGCGGAAACGTCGGGATAACAAATAAAAAAGGTACATACGCGATAAATACCCGTTTTAATGAATAAATATGTAATGAACATTGAACCGTTAAAGGAACTATTTTAATATTTTATATTTGAAAGTAACTCTGTCTCTCTTTCTGTCTTTTTGTTACGTTTTAGTAAACGGTTGGACCGATTTCGATGAAATTTGGTATATAAAGTAAAAATGTTTTTATTTCTCTCAGAAAATATACAGTTGCAATCAACTCAAGCTAGTATAGATTTAAGAATAATTTAAGAATAAGAATAATTTATTAAACAGAACTTACTTAAACAGTTCTACTTAAATTTTAAAATTTATATATTAAAGTTCTGTATTTATCAGATTAGTTACATGTATGATGTGACAAGCTCGATATAATATGTGATCGCTCGAATATAAATATATTATGACCTGGATTAAGAGATAGGTTACTTTTATTGACAAACTACGCTTGCAAACCCGCGGGCGGAAGCTTGTGACGCTACCAAGAACGAATTGAGTAAACACTTCTAAAATTTCAAACAGGCCATTATGTTAATTTGTTTATTTCTTCATACTTTTTCTCGTGTTTGTCTTAAAACTTTCGGGTAATCTCCTATTCGGAGTCCGAAATATCGAATCCTTCGTCCATCAGGAAAAAGGCTACAGGCTACGCAACAGTTAGTACGATGAGAGTATCCTCAGATCGCGTGATATTCAGAGCTAAAGACAGGGATTGTCTGATGGTTCACTACAGAGGCGTTTTCCTAATTGACTGTGTATTGACATGCATTAGTGATATCTAACATCTTCTAGAGTAGAACTCTACCTATAAATAAATAATAAATAAATATTGCTGGACATTTCACACAAGCTAACTAGCCCCAAACTAAGCAGAGCTTGTACCACAGAACACAAAAAAAAACAATTGTTTTTTATGTTCTGTGGCTTGTACTATGGGAACCAGATAACTGATAGAATACTTAAATACCTTTTTTTGTAAATACATACATATAATATATAGAAAAACAACCAGACCCGAAACAAATATCTGTAGATCATGCAAACATTTGTTCTGCGGCGGGAATCGAACCCACTACCTCCTGCGTCCCACTGTGCCACGGAGGTCGTCTATGCTTTATTAAGTTCTTTTTAATCGGAAATATCCCTTTATTACCAGATATAATATACAATTATTTAGATTACTATAAAATACACTAGAGTTTTACTTAGAAAACTTTCGTGATTGATTTCAATCATTATTATAAATACGGGATTTATCACGTGCCGTCTTTATAATAATACACTAGAGGTTCGCCTCGAACTGAGATCTCGCGAGTCTCCCAAAACACAAAAGAAAATATTCTTAGGGTGACTAGCGCAACGATGCCTAAACGTATTTAGTGGTTAAATATGATTTGAGGAATTGTTAAATCAAACAAATACGTAAAATTTAAACATTTTTAGTTGCTAAATACGTTTAGAGATCGTTGTGCAAGCCGGCCTTAGTCTTTGACCAATAAAATAGTACCACGAAACGCTATCCATATTACTTGACCTACAGTTTCATTCAATTTAGAGGTAACGGGAGTTCATGTAAAGTGGTTTTTTTTGTGGTACAAATTGCAGTTATTCTGGATTTCAGACTTTTGCCTATATTTTTGTCACTTACACTACATGCATACCAAATTACAGCACTGTGGTGTGCACTGGTGAATTTTGTCAAAGTTCGGTATTTATTATGGCTAATAACTCAAAAACTATAAAGAATTTACTAACAACAAAAACGGACTCTAAATGTAACAAAAAAGACATTTCATTTGACGTCCCATTTGACCTAATAGTCTCATTTTCATTTTTTTACCCCTCTTGAACCCCAATATCTGAACAACACCCTCACAGTTTTAGCTCATTTATTCATACCAAAATTGTGCCATCACTACCTACCTATTTATCAAATTTCACGATGATCGGATCAAACGCTACGAAACTTATCCTCGGACAAACAAACATACATACATACAATGCCGATTTGCCCAAGTTGCTACAGAGATCTCGCTTCGCTCGATCAATATGAAACAGTTCAATCATCTAAATACCGTTTCAAATGATCCATAGATAGACCAACTGCTCCAGATCACTCTTAGGCGGAAGTGTCATTAAATACTTTTTATGGCCTACACTATCGATTCCCGTAATAAAACCAGCAATGGTTTTGTTTTCGAAAATGAGAGTTCGATTCCCGAGGCGTGTGTAATATTTGTCCAAAATCTTTAAATGCAGGCTTCATTTATATCAAAAACTGGGATGCGAGTTCTTTCAACATTTTTTCATATCTATTAACGTTTAGAAATTCCCCTCACTGACCCGTCTCAATGAAATACCCTATAAATAATACCCACCTAAAACAAGAATATTTCGAAAAGTCAGACAATGTTCGTGTCATAAGGACAATGACCTCCTTTCGGAATAACAGACATAATATTTGAAAGCATCCAGTTATTCCTAGTACTATTACTATGAGAAAGTAGAACGATATTACCATTAGGTAAAAATTGAGTAATAGAGTTTATAGCCTATGGGCTCCTAAAAGTTCCTAAGGTTCAAGGTCGCTCAGCATGGTATGGAAAGAGATTTGCTTTTTAAATAGAAATGAGGAAATTCGAATACAAACCAAAGTCACTAACATGGTCCAGAGATTTGATAAACTGAAGTGGTAGTGAGCGGGGCACATATCTCGAAGAACTGACAACCGTTGTGGTAGAAAGATTCTTGAATGGACCACGCGTTGCAAAGCGTAGCGTAGGATGGGCCCCCACTAGAAAGACGACCTGATAAAGGTTTCTGGGAGCCGTTGGGTGCAGGCCACACAAGATCGGTCACTCTGGAAATCAATGGGGGAGGCCTACCTTTAGTAGTACGTCCAATGACTGATGTTTGTAGGTCGCTCTAAGTATCTCCTACTTTGTACTACAAGAGCAGTAAGATAAATCTGTCATCATAAACAGCCATACTCAAAGTGTGCTCCACGGAGCCCTAGGGTTCAACAAAGCTACTCTGTGGGCTCCATGAGAATACTGATTGAGACGCGACGCGCACGAGCGCGACACCGTTTGACGCGCGTTTGGAAATCCTTGTTTACCCAACTTGCAATAAACCCAAAGTATGTCAAACGAGATTTATATGAATCACTAGTCAATATGATGCCTCTCAATGATTTTTCGTGTAGAATCCGTGATAATTATCCACTTCTTGACACATCATCATCAACCTGTAACAGTCCACTGCTGGACGTAGGTTTCCCCCAGGGCGCGCCATATAGCCCGATCCTCAGCTCTTCTCATCCAATCCTTGCCAGCCACAGCGCGCAAATCGTCACTCCATCTAGCCGGAGGGCGTCACTTTGCTTGCCTAGACGTGGTCTCCACTCCAGAACAGGTTTACCCCAACGGTTATCGGTTCTGCGGCAGATATGACCGGCCCACTGCCACTTCAGTTTGCTGACCCTCTGAGCTATGTCGATGACCTTAGTTCTCTGCCACAATGGCCCTGAATGTTCTTCTCCCGTTCCCAACAACATACTTGTGCGAATCAGGATTTTTGACCTATGCAGCTACAAAAACAAAATACCGGAATAGACTGGACGCGGAACCTGAGACGCGAAATATGAGACTTCAACTCTCTTCTATAAAATATGATATCAACCAATTGATGTAAAATAAGAAAGAGTTTTATACCTGTCATTAGATATCATTATTTAAAAAAATAATCTATACTGATATTACAAAGAGGAAATATTTGTTCGTTTGTTTGTATTGAATAGGCTCCGAAACTACTGGACCGATTTAAAAAAATATTTCACTGTTGGGAAGCTACACTATCCCCGGGTGACATAGGCTACTTTTTACCCAACTGCGCAGAAGGAGAGTAATGTTTTTATTGAAAAACTACGCGTGCGAAGCTGCAGATTTGTCAGCCAGTATTTAATAAATAGATAAAAATTGTTCATACCTAAACATATATTTCGCTTTCTAAAACGGTTCCGTCATCAAAAAATCTTTGAAAACCACTGCGTTGGCATATTTCCCAAAATCCTGATACTTAATAAAAAGCGTTTTTACTGCGTTTTCGCGAATTTTATTATCCAAATGTACAGTTGGATCAGTAATCTGTTGTTTGCATCGGTTGACGTTTAGCATTAATTGTGGGACATAATGTCGGGATGTTGTGTTGACTGTGCAATCTTTACTTTTATGGTGTTGTTAGGGTGACTATGGTAATTTTGGGAATTGGGATAGTTTGGTGAGAACAACGGAATTATTTTTATACAAATAGAAATAGAAACATTTTTTTTTACGGTTTTGTATTTCCGTTTTTGTAGGATATGAAAACCATTTTGACCCAGTTTAATTTTCTTTGTAGAAGCTTCTTCTTTGTAGACAGAGTGTAATTTTATTGATTTTTCTACAATAATAAGATGTATCTAAATAGATACGCATTTGTTTTAAAATTTCTAGTGTTCAATTATCTAATGAATGTGTACTGATTGTTTTCATAGGAATCGAACCGCCTTAAGAAATTATTGATCGAGCGAAGTGAGATCTCCAAATCAACTTGTGCAAATCGGCATTGTATGTATGTATGTTTGTTCATCGGAGGATAATTTTCGAAGCGTTTATCCGATCATCGTGAAATTTGGTATATAGGTAGGTAGCGATAGCACAATTTTGTTGTGACTAAATGAGCTACAAATGGGGGGGATTGAGATATTGAGGTTCAACAGGGGTAAAAAAAATGGGACTATCCGATCAAGTAGTACGTCTAATAAAAGGTCTTTGTGAGTGTATTTTGACCTCGTTTTCATTTTTAGTTTAAAACTTGTAGTTTTTAAGTTATTAGCCATAATAAAAACTGAACTTTGACAAAATTCACAGGGTAAAATACACCAGTGACCCCACAGGGCTGAAATTTGGTATGTGTGTAGCTTTAGTAACACAAATATGTAAACGTCTGAAATCCAGAATAACTGCAATTTCTACTCCAAAAAAGAGTAACTAATTAACATGAACTCCCGTTACCTGTAACTTGTATGAAACTGTAGGTCAATAAGTTGATTTCGCGGACTATTTTGATAGTCAAAGATTACAAATAATATTTTTATGTTTTTAGGGGAGACTCGCGAGATATCAGGTTAAATATTCAAATTCGTACCGGTTTTACCTTTTATTGTAAGCCCTGGATGATGGGTAGATGATTCTATTAGCATTTAATCCACCTAGCACTACCATATTTTGTGTAAGAGTATACAATAAATAAATAAGTATCATTTTGAATACTTTGAAATAAGATGAACTTTCGACAGGATCAAGATTTTGAATAAAACCTATTATATTGTCGAAATGGGAATCGCAAAAGAAACAAAAGATCCGTCGGGATGGAAGTCGGGAACTAGTTTGCATTTTCAATTTTAAGACGATCTAAGTTTTAAGTTCGCTTTAAGTCGTTTAAAGATTTCACTGGGAAGGGATTTATCGTTAAATGGTTCTCCACGGAGTTTACTTATACTGGCGTTTTACTCGGATTTTTATATTTCACAAGGCTTTTAGACTTACAGCTTCCACTACTTACATTCGTTGTCAAGTACCATTAGGTAGCGAATAGTGATGTTTTCTTTAGCTTCTATTTTTTCCTACCGGAGGGAACAAACCATTTTTAGGGTTCCGTACCCAAAGGGTAAAACGGCACCCTATTACTGAGGCTCCGCTGTATGTCTGTCTGTCTGTCCGTCTGTCACCAGGCTGTATCTCATGAACCGTGATAGTGAGACAGTTGAAATTTTGACAGATGATGTATTTCTGTTGCCGCTATAACAACAAATACTAAAAACAGAATAAAATAAATATTTAACGGGGGCTCCCATACAACAAACGTGATTTTTTGCCGTTTGTATAGATAATGGTACGGAACTCTTCGTGCGCGAGTCCGACTAGCACTTGGTTAGTTTTATTTACTAAGGTTTTATTTTATAGGTTTTAGTTCAGCTTTTTGTAACCAATGCCGTTTGCGTACTCTCTGAAGCACTGTCTGCAGATGTTGAGGCCGTATTTGCGGATAAGTTGCTTGTTGGAGCAGGCCCGGCATGACCGGGATCCCTATCCGTGTCTACGCCAGGTCTACGGACGGTGTCTACGAGGGTGAGAATACCAGATATTTGCGTGACCAATTGCGATAAACTTGTGTTTTTCGCAGCACAGAATGTGGAACACGTCCAAAATGGAGCTGCTGAAGAGCACAGATTGAAAAGAAGGTATTTTTATTGAAGTAAATCGGCGGCGCCTTTGCGTCGATTCCGTTTAGTCAGTTTAACAGGTACTTACATCTCTCTCTCTTCCCAGCTATGTATCCCACATGGTGGTGGGGTCAGCTTTCCTGGTCGTTTTTCTCCACTTCGCTCTATCCTTGACGTCGTCATCAGACACTTGGCACTCTCTCATGTCTTTTGACACTACATCTCTCCACCTTGTCTTGGGTCTAGATCTTCCACCGGGGATGGAAAGTTGTAGTGCCAAATTCCCTACGTAGTCAGGTGGCCTCTTCACGTGAGCGTACCATCGCAGCCGACTCTCCTGCATCTTGTCAGCGATGTCGCGCACCTCCAGGCTTCCTCGCACGTACTCGTTACGGATTTTATCGAGCCTGGTGACGCCGAACATCCACCTCAGTATCTTCATTTCGGCGACTTGGATGGTATGTATGTTCTTCTAACAGGTGATAGCAGGTTACATGATGATTGAATATGATTTGTTTACCTATTTTATTCAGACTATTTCATTGATATTTTGTGACTTGATATTATGGTTATTTGAAAATATACAAATGAATTTTAAAAAACTGTTTTTACAATAATACTAGTCTAGCTAGCTATTAACCATACCCGTGTTTTCATTTAATATCGTATTCAACATAACACGTAGGGACAGTTCAAGTATTACGTAAGCACTATGGAGGGGGGGGGGGGGGGGGTCTATGCTTTGCTTATTTTTTATGACATGTGGGGGGGGGGGGGTCTAGATGGTGATTACGTAATATTGTTCGTAATATTACTTAAGATTATATTTGTAAACAGAATACTTACGTTATAAGAAAAATGTATATTACCATGTACCATGTTTACGTAAGCATGGAGGGGGGGGGGGGGGGTAAATAATTGTAATAAATCTGCTTACGTAATACTTGAACGGCCCCTTAATGTAGATTTAAAGAATCAGTGGAAACCATGGTCACCCACGTTTATTACTCAGAAGCAATTGGGTGTCCCAGATTAGCGCAATCTCAGCACAACGGTGGCCGTAATTTTAAGTACAATAAAAATAAACTCTGATCGATACGATAAAGTCAAATACCGGAGGAAATAAATAACGAAAATACGTGTTTCGATGTTTTTATTCAAATGTGTTCAAAATTAAAAAGGAAATACTAAACACTATTAAACTAGTGGTGTATTCTACGACTACTGGTCAACTATACTATTAAACTGTACTAGTAGTGCAAAACAATATAATTCGTAATCTTTGACTATCAAAATACTACCACGAAATACATAACCAACTCACTTGACCTACAGTTTCATTCAAATTACAGGTAACGGAAGTTCATGTTAATTGGAATCCCTTTTTGGGGTAGAAATTGCAGTTATACTGGATATCAGACTTTTGCCTATATTTATGTCACTAAACCTTCGCGCATACCAAATTTCAGCACTGTGGGGTCACTGGTGTACCCTGTGAATTTTGTCAAAGTTGAACCCCAATATCTCAACAACCCCTCCACATTTTTAGCTCATTTAGTCACACCAAAAAACTGTGCCGACACTGCCTACCTATACCAAATTTCACGATGATCGGATAAACGCTTCGAAAGTTATCCTCGAACAAACAAATTTACATACATGCATACTTACATACATTAATACTTACAACGCCGATTTGCCCAAGTTGATTTAGAGATCTCGCTTCGATCGATCAATAATATATAACACATTAGAGACCTTACACTACGATTCCATGTTGTTGGGGGTATTTATCATGAATGAACTACGAGGCCCACGCCTACCACCCGATACAAATATTTGCAGGCCATGCAAACATTCTGCAGCGGGAATAAAAGGTCCCATCAAGTTTTAAACCGTAAGTCTCAAAGTTTCTACCGTACACAGAGTCGCTGCTTAGATTTAAAGTCCTAGTACCTATGTAGGTAAAGATAATACCTAAAATATTAATATAAAAATACCAAAGGTCTCTTAGTAGTACAATTTATCTAATGTACGAGATATATTATCAAATTAATGAAATCTTAATAAGCGCTCACATTCTTGCAAATTACTTGAAGAGTGTTAGCGAATCGGTCCCTCAATACGAGTCAAACAAGTTATTATACACCCTAAACGGCTTTAACTACAACCCAAGAAAAAAGACATGTAAAATAAAAAAAAGTTCACTGGTAGAACGCGTTCTCAGTCCCTTGCCTTGGGTATACACGACGAGAAAAAAGTATGCGAGCGAGAGGTGTGATTTGTGTACTTTTTCGCGCTCTCCGATAATGTAGAGTTGTCGATTCATCGAGTAAGATATCGATTACGTTTTAAATTATGAATTCAGAAGAAGGCGTTGCTATCGAGTTTCTCTGATTGATTAATGCCCAAAAGTTCCGAATTCGAATTATTCGAATATACAACCCAGTGAATGGGGTCTCGTAAATATAATCGACGCGATAAATCAGATATTTAATGCAATGACTAGTTTGGATTTAATTACCACAATAAATTAATTGGAGATCTCACAGGGATAAAATTAGAAAAACCATCACTGACCAAGGCAAGCTCCGAGACAGACTTACAAAAAAAATTGATTTTTAAGAACCTACTTTATAGATACTATATACTTTATACAAGACTAGCTGTTGCCCTCGACATCGTACGCGTTAAGGTAAGACCGCATTAGAGCGGCGCTGCGCGGTGCTACACGCCGCGCCACAAAGCGTCAAAATATTGTTTTAATGATTTTGAATGGTGCGTGTCGCACTAGAGCGGCGCTGCAGTAGGTGTGGCTGCGCGTCGCGGAATAGTTGCTTCCAAAAGAATATTGTGACGTGCAGCGACGTGCCGCCCGTCGCCGCACGGTACAGCGACGCTCAATGCGATACAGCAAGCGGCGCGTCGCGTCAGTCTGCGTACTGCGCTCGGTGGAGAGGCAAAAAAGGTGACGTGAAGTGACGTGTAGTGCTGCGCCGCTCTTAAACCTGTAGTGCGATAGGTGACGTGAAGTGGCGTGCAGCGCTGCGCTGCGCAGCGCCTCTCTAATGGGGTCTTACCTTAGCACTACTAAATGTGTAGGTAACCTAGAAATAAAGCTAAGCTCGCTGTTGCAACTTCACTTGACACCCCATTTTTATCCAATGGTAACTGATTTATGGGATAAAAGGTGGCCATATGTGGTAATCCAGGTAATCTACGTATATACCAAATTTCATCGAATTCGGTTCATCCGTTACGACGTGATAGAGTAACAGACAAACAAATAAATAAAACATCCAAACTTTCACATTTATAATATTAGTGAGATTCTAAAACTAGGTATCGTGCTTGAGTAAATTTATTTATTTATTTTGTGTTATAGACGAGCAGCATTATTGCTGAAATCTACATCACACAGTGCTTAAAGTCTTAATGTACACATTTTAGCAATGTCTTATTAATTAGTAGCCAGTTCTCGAGGTTTTTAAATTTTTACTTATTATTACTTAGCTACCTACTAGCTAGCTTTTACGAACTTTACGTTATTATTTGTTTCATGCCTCATTCAACCTGAAAAATCATAATCGAAAGTCGATGACAGTCCATGTTTGCGATTTATATAATCTTAATCGTTTTAATATCGTATTACTCGATAATAATCGCGAAATTAATCCGAGTCGCAAAACAAGCAACGACCACACCTCTTCTCTGTAGTCGATAAATCTCCCGCCAATACTTTTGAAAAGAGAATCCTTTTCGCACACGTTCCGATTCACGAAATATAATATAACACAATGTTATGCTACATTATTATGGTAAGGAATAACCGTTTTGAATGATTTAAATGATTATTTATTGGTTTGTGAATCATATCATTCGTTTGTTAAGAATCTCTCCGCCCACTGCGATAACTGTATATTATACTCAGAGAGTTATCTGCCTTTGCGGATATTACGATTTTGAGTACTTTGATAAATTGAATCGATAATAGGTACGTATCCAATTGACATCCCTATCATAGCCTAGAGTTTCAAAAATGGAACTTGAAATATAAAATGACAGCTAGTATTACGACTAAAGTTCACCAATAAAGAAACGGGCAGTTAGACGACTGACTAGCCTAGCGTTTGTTTTACATAAATACATACATTCCATCATGATTGTAACCGAAAACTCCAGTACTTAAATTTTTTTACATGTTTTACATTATACAAACTTTTCAACTTCATTTTTACCCATCAAGGATTAGGTACGCCAATACGTTTTTGTATGGTTGTGTTGCCCACAGAACATAAAAGTCATAAACATAAGTCTTCAAGTCCAGAGTGAATAGGTTCTTTCTAGGCAAGCGTGCTCCATCTTCGATCACACCTTCACTTACCATCAGGTGAGGTAGTGGTCAAGCGCTTGACTATCATCAATAAAAAAAACACAATTTAAAACAGAACAAAACATTGTTTCTTGTGTTCTGTGGTGTTGCCTGACCGATTACAGAATAAATTGAGTATAACTATATTTTTTAAATTCCAGCTCGTATTTCCTTTCAATCGTTAATGTCCTCCGTCACACCGTAACGTATATTTTATGCATGAATGTGTAATTTAATTACAACTCCCGACGGTGTAAATCGAAGTTTTGATTGGCTAACATTTGTTAGGGTTTTTCTTTATTTGCACGAATTCACAAGTGTTGGTAGCTAAATTATTGCAGCAAGTGATAAATGAAGCATTTTCAACTTTATTTCAGGTTTCTGAAATACGTAATTCTTTTGGAAAGAATGTTTAATACTAAAAAACCAGTGGAAAGTATTTTCGACAAGCCCTTTTCTAGATTCTGCAATGAATAAAGTGCTTTCATTGAATTTATGTCTAGCATAAAAAATCAATTATTAAATATACCTACAAAAGCAAAATCAAGTACATATTAAAAATAGAAAAGCAAGACAACTCTCTATACGAAATATACATATCTACGATTATGTATAGTGTTTAATTATCTACCATTCTAAACTTTTCCAATCTTATTTAGGTACACTTAGGATTTAAGTGTATAAGATTGGAAAAGTCTATCGAAAGGTAGCCTGAAAGAGATAGTTTTGAGCGATAAAGTCACATATTAAAATAATATACATTTATTTAGGACTAGCTTCCGCCCGTGGCTTCGCACGCGTAGTTTGCCAATTTAAAAAAGCCTAAATGTTAATCCAGGTTGTAACTACATACCAAATTTCATCGAAATCGGTTAAGGCGTTACGACGTGATTGAATAACAAACACATAAATAAACATAGAACTTTCGCATTTATAATATTTAGTGTGATAACCACGCATTGTATAGTTGTGGTGCCCGACAAACACACACAATAAAATAAACAAACAAAAATACACTGACACAAGCAATTAAAGGATCACAATAGATGCAGAGCCCCATGAATATCCGACCTGCGGACTCAGAACTCAGGTATTTTTATACCTCTGTTATCAATTGTATTCTTTCGATGTTTCATCATATTTCTTTAGAATGATGTCCAATAAAAATGTTTAATATCTGTAGTAGATTTTAGGGATTGGTTTAGTTAACAACAGTTCTTTCTCCGTACGTAACTTGGGAAAGAAAGTGGATAAACACATCTAAACTAGTGGTTCGCCCCGAACTGAACTCTCGCGAGTCGCTCTAAAAAAATATTCTTAGGGCAACTCGCAACGATGCCTAAACGTATTTAGTGCCTAAAAATGATTTAAGGAGTTGTCAAATCATAAAAATACGTACAATTTAAACATGTTTAGTCGCTAAATACGTTTAGGGATCGTTGTGCAAGCAGGCTTTAATCTTTGACTAATAAAATAGTGCCACGAAATACTGAACCAAAAACTTGACCTACAATTTCATTCAAATTATAGGTAACGGGAGTTCATGTATTTGGAAACTCTTTTTTAGGGTGCAAATTGCCTATATTTGTGTTACTAAAGCTACACGCATACCAAATTGCAGTCTATGGGATCACTGGTGTACCCTGTGAATTTTGTCAAAATTCAGTTTTTATTATGGCTAATAACTTAAAAACAACAGAGTTTAAACTAAAAATAAAAATGGGGTCGAAATGAACACATAAAGAACTTTTATTGGACATGCCACTTGATTGTACAGTCCCATTTCGTTTGTTTTACATCTGTTGAACCCCAATATCTCAACACCCCCCCCCCCCCATTTTTAGCTCATTTAGTCACACCAAAATTGTGCTATCGCCACATACCTATACACTAAATTTCACGATGATCGGATAAACGCTTCGAAAGTTATCCATGGACAAACAAACATTCATACATACATACTCACATACAACGCCGGTTTGCACAAATTGAATACATAAATAAGAATGATAGATAGTTTTTACGTAGTGGTTTTGTTTAACAACGATTTCTTTCTCCATGCGTAATTTGAGAAAGAAAGTGGATATATACAACTAAACTAAAACAATACTAAATAACTCGACATAAGAGCCGGAATAAACAGCCAAAACAAGGGTCCCAAAAAGAAGAAAAATCGCAAAAATTACAAGCATTTTGTAGAGATCCGTATCAACGCTATAAATTCGTCGCGTACGGAACCTTATGAAAATGCGCAGATAGCGCGTCAGGCATCATGTGAGAAATGTTGGTAGAATGTTTTGCGAGACAATAGCCCAAAAGTTTAGATTGTCCATGTTCAAAAATGTATATATTCCATTTTCTATGGTGTCAATTCTTTTTTGCTATCATTTTGACTTAATCCTTCAAGGATTCCATTCTGGAAGGCTTTTTTCGTGCTTAATCTATCAAGTTATGTAAGTATGTAATTTTTATTATTTTCCTCCCTACTTTTATTGTCCTCCTACTGGGCAAAGGTCTCCACATCGAAATGTTCAAGAATACTACAATATTTTCACAATTCTTTTTCGAAAGTATATTGTTATTGTTCAGTTACATCTTTAATATCGATGAATGTGAGTACCCAGACAAACTTTACATGGTTTTAGCGTATGATAGGTTATATGTTCTTACTAGCTGTTGCCCGCGACCTCGCACGCTTTACACTACTAAATGCGTAGGTAACCTAGAAATAAAGCTAAACTCGCTGTTGCAACTTGACTTGACACCTCATTTTTATCCCATGGGACCTGATTTATGAGATAAAATGTAGGCTTTGTGTTAATCCAGAATCTACGTACATACCAAATATCACCGAAATTGGTTCCGCCGTTACAACGTGATAGAGTAACCAACAAATAAATAAACTTTCCCATATTTTATAAAATTAGTGTGTTAGAATGTGATTATTCATATTTGCATTTCATTTTTACGACAAATTTGGGCTTTTGCATTATTTTCCAGTCAATCCCATTTGGTGATAAATAAATATTTATTTTTGACATATGTTACAGTAAGGTTTTAAATTAAGTTAAACTACAATATGGATGATGGATGACGTGTAACCAAGGGCGGATCCAGCTATAGTGCCGGGGGGGGGGGGGGGGGGGGGGGGGGTCACATAGTCGTGGTCAAGTCACAAGAAGTTATAATTTAATTTTTATAATCATAGATACAAGTAAAAAGTAGATATTTTATTAATGTACTTACATACTGTACTTAAAAATACCTATATTTAAATAACAAAATCAATTTTTCTTATCAAACTATTATATTAAATTAATTAAATATTGAATGTACTTACATAAAAAATATATAGTGACATAAAATATATAAAAAACATTATGTTTAACAATTTTAATTAGTAGTCCACCTAGGTCCTTGACTCAACCCAGGGGGGGAGGGGTCATGACCCCCATGACTCTCCCCCTGGATCCGCCCTTGCGTGTAACAACGGTTAAACTTTTAATCAAGGTATCTAAGTGGTGCAACTGAGTTTTTAAATCAAGTATGAAAACTATTTTACCGAAGAGATTCTGTCAGGAATAAACTCCACAGACTATAATAAATAGTGATGTGAAAATGTCTCAATCGCAAGTCCACATCGATATCTCGTCCCGTAACGAACTCAGTTGTCGTTCGTCAAAGATTTACCGTCTCATCAGACAGACATCTTTTATTCATATTTATATTGAGACCCGATCTAACTAATTGGAAAGCAAAAACTATTTACTATGGATTTATCCTGGATTCTATCTACACTATAGGAAATCTAAATAGATCTTTGGACGAAAAGCTATACAAGAAATCGAAAAATCAATCACTTATTGTCAAATAATTCATACATAATAATAATTAAATCCATACATTATAACAATTGGTAAAATTAATAAGAACTATGTTTTACTTTATATTGAATATTAAAACCGGCCAAGTGCGAGTCAGACTCGTGCACAAAGGATTCTGTACCATTATCTATAAAAACGAGCAAAAAAAATCACGTTTGTTGTATGGGAGCTCCCCTTCAAATATTTGTTTCATTTTATTTTAATTATTAATTTTTAATTTTTAAATTGAATATATAACTAAATACTCTGTGAATATTTCAAGCGTCTACCTGTTGCCGTTATCAATATTGAGCAAAAACGAGCAAAAAATCACGTTTGTTGTATGGGAGCCTCCCTTAAATATTTATTTTATACTGGTTTTTAGTATTTGTTGTTATAGCGGCAACAGAAATACATCATCTGAAAAAATTTCAACTATCTAACTCATTTTAACTCATTTCGGTTCATGTGATACAGCCTGGAGACAGACGAACACACCGGAGCCTTAGTAATAGGGTGACATTAAGTAATCCACAGGACGATATTCCAATGTTGTAATTTGGTTCTGTTTTTCGTTGTAGTATTTTGACACCTGTCATCATTTACACGAGATAAATGTTTTTTTAATTGATCGAGCGCAGCGAGATCTCCAAATCAATTTGGGCAAATCGGCGATGCATGTATATATGTATGTATGTTTGTATGTTTATCCGAGGATAACTTTCGATGCGTTTATCCGATCATCGTGAAATTTGGTAAATAGGTAGTTGTAGTTGGTGATGGCACAATTTTGGTGTGACTAAATGAGCTAAAAATGTGGTGGGGGTTGTTAAGGTATTGGGGTTCAAGAGGGATAAAAAAATACAAAATGGGACTAACCGGTCAAGTTGCACGTCTAATAAAAGATATTTGTGAATACATTTTGACCTCGTTTTTATTTTTAGTTTAAACCTTGTAGTTTATAAGTAAAAACTGAAGTTTGACAAAATCCACAGGCTGTACCAACCAGTGACCCCACAGTGCTGAAATTTGACATGCGTGTAGCTTTAGTAACACAAATATAGAAAAAAGTCGAAAATCCAGAATATCTGCAATTTATACTCTAAATAAGTATAACCAATGTATATGAACTGTCGTTACCTGTAATTTGAATGAAACTGTCGGTCAAGTAACATGGTTTATTTCTTGGCACTATTTTTATAGTCCAAGATTACAAATAATATATTTTTGTTTTAATGGGAGACTCGCGAGATCTCAGTTCGGGGCGAGCTATTAGTAATATATATTTTTGTTTTTATGGGAGACTCGCGAGATCTCAGTTCGGGACGAGCTATTAGTAATATATATTTTTGTTTTTATGGGAGACTCGCGAGATCTCAGTTCGGGGCGAGCTATTAGTAATATATATTTTTGTTTTTATGGGAGACTCGCGAGATCTCAGTTCGGGGCGAGCTATTAGTAATATATATTTTTGTTTTTATGGGAGACTCGCGAGATCTCAGTTCGGGGCGAGCTATTAGTAATATATATTTTTGTTTTTATGGGAGACTCGCGAGATCTCAGTTCGGGGCGAGCTATTAGTAATATATATTTTTGTTTTTATGGGAGACTCGCGAGATCTCAGTTCGGGGCGAGCTATTAGTAATATATATTTTTGTTTTTATGGGAGACTCGCGAGATCTCAGTTCGGGGCGAGCTATTAGTAATATATTTTTGTTTTTATGGGAGACTCGCGAGATCTCAGTTCGGGGCGAGCTATTAGTAATATATATTTTGGCTATGACTGCCGAACAGAGCATTTACAATGCATTTAATTTTATTTCTGTAATCCTACTAATATTATAAACGCGAAAGTTTGGATGTATGGATGTTTGTTACTCTTTCACGCCGGAACGGCTGAACTGATTGCGATGTAATTTGGTATGTACGTAGATCATAACCTGGATCAACACATAGGCTACTTTTTATTGGCAAAACACGCGTGCGAAGCCGCGGATTGGTCACCTAGTTAGTTTATTAGCGGTAAAGTATCCGACCGATAAGATACATTTCACATGAAAATGGCAAGATCGTTCAGTTTATTATATTACAATAATAAAAAGGGAAAGGCACTTAAATCCAGTTGATTTAGAGATAATAAATAACCAGTAGCTAGCCCCGGGCTAAACTTTAAACATAAAATTTGATTAAAATATTTCATTCACCGTGACCGTCTTTGATTTATGTTTAAAAATGCCAAAATTTAACTCGGAGATGCCTCATAGATGTTATGATCATTAAATGGGCTAAGATCTTGCTGAGTCTATTTTAACCGACTGCGCAAGATTAGTAATTGATCGAGCGAAGCGAGATCTTTAATGGCGGGTTCCTATATCCGTCAGTAACCGACTACGTGAAAAAGTGTCAAACTAGTGTCAAACTTTTGACAGTTTTTCAAGGAGAAACGAGTCGTAGCTGGTTACCGACGGATATAGGAACCCGTCAGAAATCAACTTGGACAAATCGGCGTTGTATGTATGTAAGTACGTATGCATGTTTGTTTGTCCGAAGATAACTTACGAAGCGTTGATCCGATCATCGTGAAATTTCATACATAGGTAGGTAGTGATGGCACAATTTTGGTGTGACTAAATGAACTAAAAATGTTGGGGGGTTGTTGAGATATTGGGGTTCAA
Organism: Philereme vetulata; assembly: GCA_918857605.2. Lineage (NCBI taxonomy): Eukaryota > Metazoa > Arthropoda > Insecta > Lepidoptera > Geometridae > Philereme > Philereme vetulata. The sequence goes on from OU975461.1 coordinate 7,584,182, forward strand.
GAGGGGTAAAAAAATTAAAATTAGGCCATTGGGTCAAGTGAGACGTCCAATGAAAGGTCTTTATTAGTACATTTCAAACCTGTTTTTCATTTTTTATTTAAACTTAGTAGTTTTTTGAGATATTAGCCATAACAAAACTTTGACAAAATGCACAGGGTACACCAGTGATCCCACAATGCTGAAATTATGTATTCATGCATCTTTAGTAACACAAATGTAGGCAAAAGTCTGAAATCCAGAATAACTGCAGTTTGTACCCCAAAAAAGGTAACAAAATTACATGAACTCCCGTTACCTGTAATTTGAATGAAACTGTAGGTCAAGTAAGATGGATGTTTATTTCGTGGCACTATTTTGATAGTCAAAGATTACGAATAAAATTATTTTTGTTTATATGGGAGACTCGCGAGATCTCAGTTTAAAGCGAACCACTAGTATTTTTAGGGTGTATGTATGTAAGTCTGTTCATTTGGCGCTTCCTGTAATATAGGCTAAACAGCTTGACGGATTTTGACATAGGTGAAATATCAAGAAATTCCAGCGATACTTTGAACAAAACTTACCATTACAGATTTCATATTTGTATTTATTTATTCCACAAAATGTTACATACTAACAGTAATACATAAAACACTGTAATACAAACCTAGAGGTTTGTCTCGGTGCTTAGAGACACTCGAGCCGCACCACATTATTTAGATAGGTTTAAAAAAAACGAGTGTGCTTTAGACCACACGACTGAAGTAAAATTTCTTTTTCAAAATATTAATTTATAAAATTGTTCAAGAACGAAATGAAATTACGAAAAATTATGAAGAAAGCACCGTTCGCGTAACGCTAGCAAACTCGCAAACGAACTACTGACTGAGATATATATATACATATATATTTCATGCACTAGCTATTAGAGGAAGAAAAAAGAAAGTGCTCGCTCTCGCTCCTACAGTGTGATACAGACAATAGGTCTGCACTGTGTCTTAGATATACGAAACGTAACTACGGCTATGAGAGAAACAGAGAAAGAAAATTTGTGCTTGCCCCTACAGTAACATACGAAACGTAACTCTCTCTTTTTCTATCTTCACTAACTTATATCTCCCTCTCAACTTCCGTTCGTCTCGCTTTTCGTAATGCTCTCGTCACTCATTCACCAGCTTACTCCCCAAGTTAAGCGTGCATAAAGAAGTTTTACTTTAAAAACTCGTCACCGATTCAATATAGCGCCCGTGACGCAAGATACCTACTGCTTTATACCCTCGTTTAATAATCGACTTTTAAATAATAGTAGATTATTAAACGAGGGGATAAAGCAGTATCTTGGCGTCACGGGCGCTACCTATATTGAATCCCGAACATAACGAATGATTCTAGAGTTATCTGACGAACGGAGCGAGGGAGTTACTAGAATCCTGAGTGCAGAGAGAGAGGGATATAAGCACGCTCAAGATGCAGACAACTTTTATCCACGAGGAGAATACTCCACTTTTCACACTTCCTGCGAAACAATAAAAACCAAATCTAGGTTGGTGCATTCTGTGCAGAGGTTAGTTCGATTTACGAATAAGTTCTTAATGTGTGGGCCTCTTTGGTTCAAATTTTAATACAGATGAGATCCCAAATTGAGGGCATAATGAAATTCAGTATAACTTTACTCCCGGCTCTGCCGTAGGGATTTAATCACCTGCAATCGGTGAGGTTTACAGTACATATAATTTGACATTTTCGAGCAGGTGGTGAGAAAACATAATCTTATGTGGTGTTACTAACTGAATAACAACCGACCTACCCATACAAATTAGAGTCATTACCGTAATTAATGTGATAATTACAAGCATTTTAATATCTACAAAATAGGAGTGGTTATCAATAAGCACTGTTTTCTGTACCAAAGTAGTTTTATCAATAATGAAAAAAAAACTAATTAAAGACGAGTAATGAAGAGCTTATTAAGTTTGGGGACTTCGAGTGCTGCCGTAATTCCAATTTATGTTCGTGTTTGTGTATTTTATTGGTGTATCATCTCAACATGGTCGTTTTTGTATAAAAATGAGTTGTTTTGTGACTTGGCGAGCGGGACGTAATTTGTCATTGTTTTCTAAGTGCGATTGATTTTCCTGCTTATAATTATTTTCAGAAGCCTAAGCAAAATATAATATTTTATTAATCCAGTAATTAATGCTGGTTTGGGCGCTTTGTATTACAAATTAAACACAAACCTTGTTACCACAAAAAGTGAAACAACTGTTAAACACATGTTTAAAAAAATCTTTCCCAATTTATGTATATGATTCTTTTAAACTAGCGCTAAACAGTGTTTAATTTTATTGTAGTAAGTAAGACCCGTTGGCGTTGTTTAAAGACAAAGTCAAAATCTTTTATTCATTAAAATCACAAGGATCACTTTGAAACGTCAATTTTACTGCCTGTTCTTTCGCGACCAAGCCAGGAAAGAAAGGCAAGAAACAAGGCTGGTTGTTTTTTTTAATGATCCTTTTAGAATAAGTACATTACAATACAGAAAATAAATTACGTCTAAATTGTAACATTTTGAACGAGTTGGAGCAATTTCAATCCCAAGCTTCCCTATCATCTAAATAATCCGATATTTTGTAGTAGGCTTTTTATAAATATTTTGTTTAATTGCGTTTTTAAATTTGTTAATTGTCAATTTTGGTACATCACTTGGGAGTTTGTTATAAAAGCGAACACCTTGCCTTTTAAACGATTTACTAACTTTTTAACTGTTTATAAATGTAATGTTTATAAATTAAGTCCTTACTCACGAGTAACTATATTATAAGTAGGGACTTAGAAAGGCGACCTTAATCCTAAAAAATGTTTTCTTCCAGCAAAACATTAAGGTTAGAGAGAGAGAGAGATGATTCTAAGAATACTAATTGAAGAGATGAACAACTGAAAATGAGCAACTTAATCTTTCCATATCACTTATTTTATTGTTAAGTAAGAAGTATATTGTATTTTTATTAGGGATCCGTACAAAAAAGGGTACGGTAAAACGGCACCCTATTACTGAGTCTCCGCTGTCTATCTGTCCGTCGGTCACCAGGCTGTATCTCATGAACCGTGATAGTTAGACAGTTGAAATTTTCACACATAATGTATTTCTGTTGCCGCTATAACAACAAATACTAAAAACAGAATAAAATAAACATTTAAAGGGGGCTCCCATACAACAGACGTGATTTTTTTGCTTGTTTTTGCTCGATATTGACAACGGCAACAGGTAGACGCTTGAAATATTCACAGAATATTTAGTTATATATTCAATTTAAAAATAAATAATGAAATTGAAATAAAACAAATATTTAAACAACATACAACAAACGTGAATTTTTTGCCGTTTTTATATTATAACGGTACGGAACCCTTCGTGCGCGAGTCCGATTCGCACTCGGTCGGTTTTTTTTATTTGATATTGGTATAGTTTAGTCTATCATATAAAGTATTTAAATAGGTTTATTTATATAGTTTGTACCTATATTATGCTATTTTTATAAGTCCTGTGCAAATTTTCATTAGTTACCTTTCAGTATTCAGTATTTTCTTCCGTTCATACAAAGTGGATTAAGGGGACACCGGAGAGACAATCGCCCATACAACACGTACTACCAAGATCATTTCTAATTGGAGCATATTTCTACCTTAATAAGGTATTATTTTAATTTTAATAGTATTTACCTAGGTTCCCAACTATATATTAGATCAAAATATTTACCTAAAATGAAATAGAAGCGTATCGCATTCTGCATGTTTTTACGTCATAAAAGACCTGTTTTCAATCTAATTGTTTCGTATTAAAAACAACAACATCTTACGTATCCTAGTCATGGGAACATAGATTATATCGTCTAGTTACAGAATAACAACACAATGAGAAAAATACAACAAGTTTTCAGTCATCATTTTTGGTATTACGGAACACGATCAAAATCTAATCAAATTTAGAATCGTTCTATTGCTATCACTGTCGCTCTGCGTGGCTAAACTTCGTCACTAAACAAGGATAGCGATATTCAGACCGAAGTTTTTGACGCGGCCGAATTGAATTTGTGCTCAGGGTTCGCCGGCGCGTTAAAATGTTACATGTCAGATCTTATTGACTAGTCAAAAGTCCAGCACTTCATATGCACCCTGCAAGTAAGGGTGTAGCAATATTAAAGCTAACTAGGCAGCTCTAGTGGAATCTAAGTTGAGCGATTTTATGTTTTGAATTTTATTGTTTAGTGAAATCATTATTGTAGAAAATTATTTGCATGTCTTGTCGTTAAAAAAGTCGTCTAGTGTGTAGTAACTCTTTTCCTTTGGTATATGTTTTAATCTATGTTTAAAGATGTAATCGTTTTCTTGTGCTTTAATTTGTTCTGCTATTTTGTTATAATAGGTTGGGGAAAAAGTCTTTTCGTATGTATGAAGTTGTAATAAAATCTCTTTGGCTATACTATTTTTATCTAACTGGTTTTGGTATCATTCAAAGTTTAAATTTTAAAGAAGATAATTCCAAATTCAAATTAGGAAAATGTGTGATTTTTATTTGTTTTTCGTACTGTAAAGATGAGTGAATCTAATGAAGAAATACGATACATTTTAAAATTTTACTACAAAAAAGGTAAAAATGCAACGCAAGCCGCGAAAAAAATGTTCGATGTTTATGGATCTAGTGCAGTGTCTGTGAGAGTAGCACAAATTTGGTTTAAGCGTTTTCAATGCCGAAATTTTGATGTGAAAGATGCACGACGCTCTGGTCGCCCTATTACGGATAAAATTGATGCCATTTTTGAAAAAGTGGAGCAAGATCGGCATATCTGTAGTTACGACGTAGCTGAAGAACTGGGAATTGACCACAAAACAGTTTTGGCGCATTTGAAAAAAACTGGGTACACAATAAAGCTCGATATTTGGGTACCCCACGAGCTCACTGAAAGAAACCTAATGAACCGTGTACTCATTTGTGATTCTTTATTACGACGCGACGTAATGAAACTGAACCATTTTTGAAGAAGCTGATAACTGGTGATGAAAAGTGGATCACGTACGACAAGAACGTGCGAAAAAGGTCGTGGTCAAAGGCCGGTCAGGCTTCACAGACTGTGGCGAAACCTCGCAACAAGGTGATGCTGTGTGTGTGGTGGGATTGGAATGGCATTATTCATTATGAGCTGTTACCACCAGGCAGGACCATCGATTCTGAACTCTACTGCGAACAACTGATGAGATTAAAGCAAGAAGTTGAGAGAAAGCGGCCGTCAACAGAAGGGGTGTGGTTTTTCATCATGATAACGCTAGACCTCACACATCTTTAGCCACGCAGCAAAAACTAAGAGATTTTGGCTGGGAGGTGTTAATGCATCCGCCGTATAGTCCTGACCTTGCACCTTCAGAAAACCTGTTTCGGTCTCTTCAGAATTCTTTAGGCAGTGTCAGGTTAACATCACGAGAGGACTGCCAAAACTACTTGTCGCGGTATTTTGATCAGAAGCCCCAAAATTTCTATAGCAATGGGATCATGTCCCTACCTACAAGATGGCAAAAAGTTATCGAACAAAATGGTACCTACATACTTTAGTTAAATGTAAAATAAACTATATTCAAAAATGTTATGAATTTTTTTAAAAAATCCGAAGAAACTTTTTCCCCAACCTAATATATTTTTACTGCCATTACATTCGGACCCGAGATGTGCATTTTTAATGTTGATTTAGGTAGTTCTAGGTTGTACTTGTACCTACATTGGAAAGTTGTTTCCTGTGCACTCTACCTACACATCTTTATCTACAATACAATACAATACAAAGGTTATCTGGAAGAGAATGCTCTTAAGCATTGAGTTCGCCTTTGTGCTAGTTTTATAAGTGCAATAAAGTAGGTATTTTCAATCAATGAAAGAGAGTATTTATTCAACGCGGGCGAAGTCACGGGCGTTCATCTAGTACTTATTATAAGTGAGATTATTTCATACATAATCTCCGTTCCGCTCAGTGGAATACGGCCCCTAACACATCACAAATAAATAATGCCCTGGGAAGATCCGGCTTTAAATAATTTGCTTAAGTGCTTAAAAACAGAGAAATCAAGAGAATTTGCGTAATTAAGAAACATTTGTAGTTCCCGGGTCCCGGGATTCGGGTCCCGGGGTTTAGGGATCTTTCCTGGATTAACACTAGTTACTGTAGATAAGTAGAGAGGAATTATTAAAACGGCCAATGGTCTTTTCGATGCCTTGTTATCCCATATACCTCTCTGTCAGTCGTGCGATAAATGACTAATTCTAGGCGCGAAGGCGAAAACCTAATAAAATTGTATAAAATTAGTATTTTTTAAACTTGCTCAATCCATTGTACATAGCTACTTATTCAAACGGGTATTTTTGATGACCTCCGTAGCTCAGTGGGCGAATAGCCGGCTGAGAAGCAGGACGTAGGGTTCGATTCCCGCCGCGGAATCGCATCATTATCTACAGATAACAGTTCCGGGTCTGGATGTTTATATATATATATATTATAAGTATGTATTTACAAAAAAAAAGTATATAAGTATTCTATCAGTTATCTGGTTCCCATGGTACAAGCTCTGCTTAGTTTGGGGCTATCGCTGTGTGTAATGTCCAGCTAAATTTATTATTTTTTTTTATCTCGTATGTACCTTTTTTATATGTTATCCCGACGACATTTTTACTGTGTTGCAACAGCCGTGGTCACTGGCGGTTTGGAGTACTTGGAGCTACCGTCGAGAACTGATGGCAGCTGCAGCAACTACCCTCACTTGGTCTTCAGAATTAGAAATGTCCTCGTTCATATTACTGCACACTACACTAACCGTATCTTACAGAGCAAAAACCTAGTAAAAATTTATAATACACATTTTTTTATTTTTTTTTATACTTGCTAGAGATGAATCTAGCCAACCTGATGTAAAGTGGTAACCATGGCCTATAATAAAGTATTGTCTCGTAGGTCACACACCTTAGATACGTGCCCTACGATGCATTGCCCTGCGTCCATGAACTAGAGGCATACAGGTGTAAAGCCTCATGTGCCTGTAATTTCACCAGCAACCAACCGAAACTTCAAACCGAAACACAGCAATGCTGCTTAATGGTAGAAATGGGTATGGTGGTACTATTATAGCGGATGTTTTGGTATTTACAATAATGTGCTGTGAAAGTTTAAATTATCTGTTATTAAAATTGTAAATCACACTAATATTATAAATGCAAGGTTTGGATGTTTGTATAATTATTTACTTATTTGTTTGTTACTCAATCACGTCGTAACGGCTGAACCGATTTCGAGGGAGTTTAGTATGTACGTAGATTATAACCAGGATTAACTCTTATAAAAGAAACTATGCAATAGAGAAAATGCATACAACACCGATACGACATCAATGCCGATAATTTACAAATAAATAAATAATGCTGGACATTTCACACAGCGCAATCTAGCCCTAAATTAAGCTGAGCTTGTACTATGGGAACCGGATAAATGATAGAATACTCATATACTGTTTGTAAATATATACTTATAATATAAATATAGAGAAACACCCAAACCTTTATGCTCTGAAAGTTTAAATAATCTTTGGTTTAAATTGGAAATAATTCTTTTGGAATTAATATGGAAATAATTAATCTCTCATAAAAGATGATTAGTTCACCTGTCGTCACTACGTCTGGCCAATTATGGCACTAACAGAATGGAGGCCAAGAACTGGGCATTGAAAAAAAGGCGTCCACCAGAGACATGGGTCGACGACATCAATAAGTCCGTGGGTCGTACGTGGTTCAGGCTAGTACAGGATTGGGAAGAATGACAGAAACGAAGAGAGGCCTATACCCAACAGCAGTTGGTCGCCACAAGCTGAGAATGATGATGATAATGATGAAAAGATGCTTTGCAATAGAGTAAATGATTACTATCATCATCATCCACAGCCTGACTTCATCCATTGTTGGGTATAGGCCTCCCCAAGTTTGTGCCATCCACCACGATCCTGCGCTAGTCTCGCCCACTGACGGCCCGCGATCTTAACGATGTCGTCCACCCATCTCGCTGCTGGACTTCCTACCCTTCTAAACCCGCTCCTCGGCCACCATTCAGGCACTGTCTTGCTACATCTGTCATCACCACGTCTAGCCAAGTGTATGTGTATGTACCATTTGAGCTCCATAGCTCGAATCCTAACGTCATGAACCTTCGTTCGTCTACGGATCTCGACGTTTGGAACTCGATCTAACAGTCTGATGCCGAGCATGGTACGCTCCATGGCTCTCTGTACAACTCTTAACCAATGCTTACTAATCAAGACTAAGCCCATGTTTATACCTAAATAACGGTTCCAATTCGCCCGGGGTCTCAGTTCTAAATACTAGCTGTAACCAGTACGTCTCTTAAATCAATACACGAAGCCGCGGGGCAAAGAAACTCACAAACAGTAGGAATGTAATTACACCATCTAATAACTTGTACAATAAGATTTAACGTTAATGTTTCTTAACAAATCAAACGCGGCCTTATCTACCGGACAATATTGCTATTGGGTGAGGCTGGATATCCAACAGGCGACTTGGTCGCGCTAAATTTGTTAATACGAATGAAATAAGTGTTCAAAACTAACGGGATAATTATTTAATTTAATTTAAATTAATTTTAGATACCTTCAAAAAACACACATAGTAACTTTTTAGCTCCATCTTTATGTATGTATATATGTTTATATGTATAAAATAATGTTTTAAGGAAATGTCAACCTTATTTCGAGGCGCATGCAGTAAATACATGACTTTTTTTTGGTGCTGCCTGCCATCTGATGTGGAATAGCTGAACTTTTTCCAAAATCGAAGCTGGTAGATTCAAAATACGAAACGTCGTAAATACTTTTTTTTATCTATAGCAAAATTAACTATTATACAGCATGAAGGAGTGTTTTGTTTTTGCAGTTTGTTAATTTAGGCTATTGCTCATTATACACGAGGCTGTGGGTTGCAGCCCGAGCCGTAGGCAAGGGCGTAAATCCGCCGAGTGTCTAGTTAGCAAGTTGCTCACGAGTTTCATACGCACTTTTTCAACACACATGCACTTTTTACCACAAAGCAACAAATGCGATACAAACAAACAAATGGGTATTAACGCGCATTTTTTTTTATTTTTGCACGCGATGTAAGGTGATTGATTAGTAGATTACATATAGCCATACAGCCTACTTCAAAATAATAATTTTAGTGATAAAATGCAAGTATTTTATAACATATTATTGTGAATTATACTCGTTAAGTAATTTGATAATAATAAATGTTTGTTCGTCTTTATTAGGGATACATTTATTTATTCCAACAATGTAATAGGATTTTACGCGCCATAAAATCTCTTTGTTGTTACAAAAACTGTATTACCCGATTAAATTGAAAATGCTCTGTTTACTCACATATAATTTGCAGTTAGGTACTAACTTTGTAGGGATAATTATATTATGCACTAGTGTGTAATATTATTACGCACGCGTGTGTTATAGTTCGGTTTATGGCCCTAAGAACGACGTACTATGGCTCACTTTACGAGAAATGTGTTGAAAATAATATTATTACTAGCTGATCCGCCCGAGGCTTCGCACAACGCGTGCCTTTGTCAATAAAAACATTTTTGTGTAGTCGAGTAAAAAGTAACTTATATCTCAATCCCGGTAAAGTCGTAGTCGTGAAAACTTTACAGACAGTAAAAATAGTAGGGCTGGCTCGCCTGGGGAAGTACCACCACCGTACCTACTCGTATATCTGCCGACAAGCAGCATAGCTGTGTTTCGGTTTGAGGTGGCCTGTGAAATTACAGGCACATGAGGCTTTACACCTGTATGCCTCAGGTTGATGGACGCAGAGCAGTGCAGTGTATGAGGCAAAGCCAGTACCGTCTTTACCATAAGGGCACACGGGGCCCGTGCCCAGGGCCCCTACCGTCATGGGGGCCCCGAAAGGCTAATATATTCGCCTTGATTCCCGAGTTTGAGAGAAAACGTGCCATTGCCAAATTTATCAGGTAGAAAATATGTAGTTCCGCGTTTCGTCACCGTCTAAACTTTTTGTCGGACTTTACAATTGCCTTACTACTTCTGGTATAGCCTGGATTTATGTTTTATTTCCGGCAATTCTATGTATAGGGCACTGACTAAAAATGTGATCCATAAGATTCAGGTTTTTCAAAGGGCGACAGAGAGGAGCATGTTGAGATTAAGACTTAGAGACAGAAATACAAACAGGGACATACGAAACAAAACCAAAGTAATTGACGCCGCAGAAATGGCATGTAAACTAAAATGGTAATGGGCCGGGCACGTAGCGCGGGCTATGGATGGAAGATGGATGTTATGTTATGTTGGTGGACTCACTTTTCCGCATTTGAACTCTTAAGTGGTCCATTATGCGTGAGAGAGTTGGCTATATGGATAGCCAGTCTAACTCCGACCAGAAGCGCAGAAGTTTCCTGGGGTCTTCGCAGGCTTCACGGAGTGACCTTGGATTGTCCAGGATTTGTGCTGCACGTTGTGCTGTTACCCCCACGCATTCCAGGAATACGTGGGCTGCTGATTCTTCTTCGGTGAGACATCCCCTGCAGAGTGGGCTGTCCGTTGCTCCCATGATGTTGAGGTGTTTGTTGAGAGGACAATGTCCTGTAAGGGCCCCCCCCCCCGATGATTCAAAGGTCTAGTCTCTGAAGGTTGAGCAGTCGTCGTGTCAGTCGTGGTAAGACGGCCGGCAGAGCCGCCCTCGACTGTCTGCAGTCGAGGCTTGTTGTATATAAAGATCTAAAGGAGCCAACCCTAAAATAATCTCAAGAGCGGCTGTTGGTGTCGTTCTCATGCAGCCTGATATTGTAGAGCATGCGTGTCTCTGGAACCTCTGCAGCTTGGTAATAACAGTATTAAGTTCGGTACGGGTCCACCATACAATGGAGCCGTACGTTAGTGTCGGTCTTATTACGGCTGTGTAAAGCCAGTAAGTTATTTTTGGGGAGAGTCCCCAGGTTTTCCGAGCATTCTGCTGCATTGAAAGAAGCAGGTACATGCTCGCTGTAGTTTGTATTCAAGGTGTTTGTTCCACAGTAATTTACTATCGAGTATGACCCCGAGATACTTGACTTCGTTGGTATGTTTCAGTTCAGTGTTGAATAATTTCGGCAGTCTCAGGTTACCTAGGTTCCTTTTGTGCGTGAAAATTATTAGTCCTGTTTTTGTAGGGTTGACCGATAAAACATGGCTTGTGCTCCAGTTTTCAATAATTTTAAAGGCTGCTTTCATGAGGTCACATATTACGTTCTCGAAATATCCGGTCGCGAGGATAGCCAGGTCGTCTGCATATCCTACTATGAATAGCCCTCTGCCATTCAGTCTCCTGATGAGATCCTCAACCACTATGTTCCATAGAAGTGGCAAGAGGACGCCACCTTGTGGGCAGCCTCTGGCCACAGTACCTCTGGTACCTCTGGTCTGTATTTAAGCATATTGTTAATCCACTCTGATATAGTCTGAGCTACTCCATATGCTTCCAGAGCTTGGTTTATACTGGAAAATGTGGTTTTATCAAAGGCCCCTTCTATATCTATGAAGGCGCCCAGGGTTGGTTGTTTTGTTGAGAGTCCGTCTCCAATGCGTGATATTACGCTATAGAGTGCAGATTCCGTGGATTTACCTTGGCTGTAGGCGTGCTGGTTCGAGTGTAAGGGCTTGTGAAGGAAAGTGTATCCTCTTATTTCACGATCACATAGCCTTTCTAGTGTTTTGAATAAAAACGATGACTTATAGGCCGAAATGATTTTGCCAAAGTGTAGTCGCTTCTACTCGGTTTTGGTATGAATACTACCTTCACTTCTCTCCATTTCCGAGGCACGTACCGATGGGCGATACATGCTCTAAAAATGTTAACGAGATGGTCAGCTATTAACTCGCTGCTCCATCTTAAAAGGCCCGGGAATATTTCGTCTAGTCCTGCTGATTTGAAGGGAAGGAAGCTGTTAATCGCCCATAGTACTTTCTCTCGATTAATGAGGTGTAGGGCTACGGTCCAATCTTGACTACTGAATGCTCGTTCTGTGTACACTTCCCAGTCATGAGTTTCGTTTATCTGGCAACCGGGAAAGTGTGTCTCTAGCAGTAGTTCACTGGTTTCTGCATCTGATTTGGTGTAGGTGTTGTCGGGTCTTTTGAGGCAGCCTATTGTGCGTTCAGGATCTCTTGATAGAATGCCTTTTGTTCTGGCTGCCTGACTAGTGTTTTCGATGTTGGTACAAAAGCGTTTCCAGCATTCCAGTTCCCTGAAGCGTTAACGTTTTTTATATGAAGATTTTATAATGTGGTAGTTTTCACAATCCTTGGATTGTCTTGTGTTTATTGCTCTAATGAACAATTTCCTTACTTTACGGCGTAGTTTTTGTAGTTCAGGACCCCACCAATGTCGTGTGGGTCTACGCCGGATTTCGGCTTGCGGTCTGACCACAAGCTTCGTGTCGGCGATTGGTGATGGGGTATTGCTCACTGCAAGATGTAGCCACTCAAGCGCCACATCGTCTTCGCCCCAAAACTTGAGGACGCCTTCGCTAAAGTGATCCTTGCCACGGAAGCGCACCTTCGCTGTTTTAGCCGCTGTTGCAGGATCCAAAAGGTCATCCTCGAACTTCAGCTCCAGACTGGTGCGAATTCCGGTGGCTTGTTCTGCGGTGAGGTCAAGGTATGGTTCGGTCATTACAGCAATGCAGAGTTCATTGGCCCTGAACGAGGCGGCGTAACTGGTGGTTACTCGATGTGAGCTCGTTCCCGGCTTCACGCGTTTGCTGTCTCCAGTGGGCGTGGTTGTATCATCGGGCCGAGGTCGCTTGGAGTTTTGTCTCGGCATGCTAGTGCCTGCCGTGGTGTTGAGCTGAGTCTTCGCCAACTTGCCAGCGCGTTTACCTCTAGGCTTGGATCGGCAGCGAGGAAGGTTGCTGTCGGCTGATGTTGGCGCTGCCTCGGGCGCTGCCTGCGTCAGGATCTGTTCGGCGTAGCTAGAAGTTGCGCCTACTTGAGTCAAGGGCTTGGCTTCAGAGTGAAGCTGGCGCCCCCCATCAGCAACCTTTTGCCTTGCCTGCATCCTTACCTGGGTGTCCACCTTGGCCTGCTGGGATTTTTTGACTTTGCTCTTGGTTTTCTTCCTGGGAGAGACCATAGTCCAGGTTGGTTCCGAATATTGCGTTGTAATGGCATCCAACAGTTCGATGACCGTGTCGGTTGACAGAGCCCCGAGGGGCGCGTCGGTTGAGACAGTCAGGGAGTTTAGGGAGGATATAATTCTCCCAGATGCCCCCTCGTAGGGTAGAAATGTTTGGTAGGTTCGTATAGAGAGAGTTTCGGTGAGTTGGGAATAAATCCTAAAGTTCTCCTTTTGTCCCCCATTCGCTCCCATCCACATCGTATCTCGGAAAGTAAAAGACTTAGAGCATTAGCGCCAAAACGAATGTTGCTCAGGACATTTTTTATATCCGGATCCATTAAAAAAAATCGTCTTTCATACAAAAAAAAATTGTCCCATACAAAATATTTTTGTGCAAATACCGTACACTGTACATATATTTCGTTTGCCGTAACTTTTATACAGTTTTTGTACGGCTTGTGGGTACTATAAGTTTATTTTACTGTAATTTTATTTATTGGTGGAGGGGCATGAGATAACTAAATTTTCAAGTTTATTCGACATCAATCATCATCATTATTTTGGACGTTAAATTTTTTTTTTTTTTTAGTTTTGGAGGGGCATAAGGCAACTTGCTTAGTAAATTTTCATGTTTATGCGACATCCATAATCATCATTTTGAGACGTCCCATGTTTTTTTAGATTTTGGAAGGGCATAAGGCAACTTTCTTATTAAATTTTCATGTATATGCGACATCCACAAGAATCACTTTGAAACGTCCAATATTTTTTTTTAGTTTTTAGATGGGCGTAAGGCAACTTTCTTAGTAAATTTTCAAGTATATGCGACATCTACAACGATCACTTTGAAACGTCCAATATTTTTTTTTAGGATTTGGAGGGGCATAAGGCAACTTTCTTAGTAAATTTTCATGTTTATTTCTTTGATTGATTCTTCCACTTCGATATCCTCTTTGATTGCTTCTTTAACTTCGATATCCTCCTTGATTGCTACTCCTACTTTGATATCATCTTTGTTTGTTTTTTCCATTTTGATATCCTCTAATAGATTCTTCCACTTTGATAACCTCTTTGATTGCTTTTTCCACTTCGTTATCCTCTTTGATTGTTTTTTGAAATTTAATATCCTATTCGATTGCTTCGTTAATTTCGATGTCTTATTTGATAGATTCTTCCACTTCGATATCATCGTTGACTGCTTCTTCGACTACGATATCTTCTTAACAAAATTATGATTTTTCTTTAGAAACTTTAATCGCTCATATCTTCTGAACGTAAGCAGATAGACATAGTAAACTTTTACAAAATGGTAGTACAATTTTTTTGTGAAATCGTTTTTTTATTGTTATTATCGACTTCGATAGGTATCCTTTTAGATTACTTCTTTCACTTCGGTATCATCTTTGATCGTGTTTTCTACTTGGATATCCTCTTTTATTGCTTATTCCACTTCAATATCGTCTTTGATTGCGTCTTGCACTTTGATGGCCTCTTTGATTACTTCTTCCATTTCGATACCCTCTTTAATATCTGCTTCCATTTGGATTTTCCCCTTTGATTGCTTCTTCCATTTAGATAACCACTATAACTTTGATTGCATCATCCACTTGAATATCCTCTTTGATCGCGTTTTCTACTGGGATATCCTTTTTGATTGCATCTTTCCCTTTGATATCCTTTTTGACTGTTTTTTCCACTTGGATATTTTCTTTGAATTTTTTTTCCGTTTTGATATCCTCTGTGATGATTGTTGCTTCCACTTTGATATCCTCCTTGATTGCTTCACCTACTTCGATATCCTCTTTGTTTGCTTTTTCCATTTCGATATCCTCTTTGATTGCTTCTTCCACTTCGATGTCCTCTTTGATTGCTTTTTTAAATTTAATATCCTATCCGATTGCTTCGTTAACTTTGATATCTTGTTTAAAAGATTCTTCCACTTCGATATCTTCGTTGATTGCCTCTTCGACTACGATATCCTCTTAACAAAATTAAGATTTCACTTAAAAAAACTTTAATTCCTCGTATCTTCTAAACGGAAGCAGATAGACATAATAAACTTTTAAAAATGGCAGTACAAATTTTTAGTAGAGTCGTTTTTTTATTGTCATCGTCGACCTTGATAGGTATCCTTTTTGATTTCTTCTTTCACTTCGGTATATTCTTTGTTCGTATTTTCAACTTCAATTACCTCTTTAATTGCTTATTCCACTTCGATATCATCTTTGATTGCGTCTTCCACTTCGAAGGCCTCTTTGATTACTTCTTCCATTTTGATACGCTCTTTAATTTCTGCTTCGCGTTTTCTACTTGGATATCCTTATTGGTTCTTCTTCTTCTTCTTCTCGATTGCGTTTTCTACTTATCCTTTTTTATCCTCTTTGATTGCATCTTTCCCTTTGATATCCGTTTTGACTGCTATTTCCACTTGGATATCATCTTTGAATGCTTTTTCCATTTTGGTATCCTCTTTGATAGATTATTCTACTTCGTTAACCTCTTTAATTGCTTTCTCATTTTCGATATCCTCTTTGATTGCATTTTTCTTCGGTATCCCGTTTGGTTGCTTCTTTCACTTTGATATCCTCTTTGATTGCTTCTTCTGCAAAGAGAAAAACACGCGAGCTGCGAGCAGCTCGCGCACCACGCGACCTCTAGTTTATATATACAAACACAAAAACAATAAAAAATAAAGTATATCAAATGTATAAATATAATAATAATTAATGTCTATAAAAGTATTAATAAATAAATGTCCTTGGAAATTAAGGACTGTATAATTAAAATAATGTAATTATTAATTAATATAATGTTGGGAAAGGAAAAGGCTTAAATAAATAAACAAATAAATTTTATGTATTTATATAATTATAGCTTAAAACATGTTGTTGGTCATATTGATAAAAGGATAATTCATGATATGCTTAGCGAATTTAATCGTATACCGTTTATTAAACATTTTCTAAACAGTGAACGTTTTAAAAGTAAATCTAATCTAGCGGCCACCGACACAAACCACTTCGAATATAAGATCATAGCAGAAACATATTTTTTTCATTAATTTTACTTTCTAACAGGGCCCCAAATGCTTGTGTGCCCAAGGGCCCCGGCATAGCCTAAAACGGCGTTGGACAAAGCTTTGCTATAGGTAGGCGATGGGTACCATTTAACATCAGGTGGGCCATAAGCTTAATCCATCTCCAGGTCGTAAAAAAAAAACAGAGAGAGCCCTTTCCCAATGAACTATACTACTCTCGTAGTTGAATCATTTACTGTGCCTACACAGGGTTTGAGCAAAGTGTACCGCTGCACTACACCAACAACTTACACTAGCTAAATTAATGATCATTATTTATTGTAAAAATATATTATGCCTTCCATTAAAAATTAGCTAAGCCTTAGTTATGTAAGTACCAGAACCCTTTGAAACCTTTCTGCTAATAAATTAATATTTTATTATTTATTATTATTACTATTAAAAAATCTATTTTGCATTCGGGTTTTTAACAATATCTTTATTGACGATGAAGTCGCACGGTGTATAATCTCAAGTCCCGCTAGAGCGCAGGTCGGTGCATATTCCCCAACACGGGGACCATGGTTCGTACACAACCTACAGCTATTTTGCTAAGACCTCGCGGTAATAGTAATAGCAAGCTATAGAAGAACGCTATTAGTATGAGCATGTATTGTATGTATAAAATAGTGAATTAAACAAAATCTTTATAATTAAGCCTACTATAAAATATCGAATTATTTAGATGACAGAGAAGCTTGGGATTGATATTGCTCCAACTCGTTTAAAAATATTACAGTTTAGACGTAATTTATTATCTTTATTATTATGTATTCTAAAAGGAGCATTATAAAGAACAACCAGCCTTGTCTCTTGCCTTTCTTTACTGGCTTAGTTGCGAAGGAACAGGCAGTAAAATTGACATTTCAAAGTGATTTTAATGAATAAAAAGATTTTGTTTTTTGCATTCAGGGTTAGGTATCTTTTAAGTAAAAATATCCTTGTATTAGAAGATACCGCTCTTCTATAGCCATGGCAGTAACTTTTTATAGGTATAATTTTATGGGTACAATACATTACAGTATAAATATACAGTTAATTTCTGTGCGCTATTGCTCATTTGGTTGGTTTTGTGTGAGAGGATACTCACCCTCTCACACAAAACCAACCAACCTGTGTGCGCGTATGTAACGGTGCATGGTTTTCATAACCGTTGACTAGTTGCAAGCCCGTTTCTGTATATTTGATCGAGCGAAGCGAGATCTCCAAATCAACTTGGGTAAACTTGGGCAAATGTCTGTATGTTTGTTTGTCCGAGGATAACTTTCGAAGCGTTGATCTGATCATCGTGATTGATACATATGTAAGTAGTGATGGCACAATTTTGGTGTGACTAAATGAGCTAAAAATGTTTGGGGGTTGTTGAGATATTGGGCATACATGAACCAGCAACCTTTCTCTTGATACGAGGATGCACTATTCAATTGTGCTACCGGGGTGTCTGTCACTTCAGGGTCAAAATTAGTAAGATGATTCAGATTACGACTAATGCGCCGTTAACTCCATCTACAGGAAAACTTATACAGTTTTTAACTATAATAAATATTTTTAGTCGCTAAATAGGTTTAGGGGTTGTTGTGCAAGCCGGGCAAGAGTCAACTATCAAAATTTTATAAAAATTAACTTGCTTTGAATGAGAAAGGATTGACACGTTCACAAAGCCTATCGGACGGCCGCGGTACCGCTGGGAAGATGTAGTGGAAGCAGAGCTGCGTTTATAAGCGGAAAACTGGCGGTAGCTGCACAGGACAGACCAAAATGGCGACTGCTTTTATCAGAGGCCAAGACACGCTTCGGGTCGCTGGACCATACGAGTAAGTAAAAGAAAGAAAAGAAATATATTTATTTGAACCCACCTGACATCACACACAATAAAAACAAAGGAAACGTCAAGATTCACCCAGACAGAAAATGGTGGTGTTGCGTGGGGACAAAATGGTCCCTGTCTCAAGTAAGTAACATGCTTTGAGAAGTGTAAAAGCCGGCTTACTCAATAGCTAGGTATATACCTCTGCGAAGTCTATGTACAGATTACAGGTACTCGTCTGAGACGTCGAGATACGCCGATACAGCGGCCATTAAGAATATGGCGGTGTCATGAGATTATACCGCTTTATTGCAAATATTGCCTTATTGCGCCATATTGCTGGATCCGATAGATAAATTATAGACCGTGAGATCACTAGCAAAATCATCAAGTAGATATGACTTAACCTAGAAAACTTAACGATTAATACGTGGTGGTACAACGTCTTATTTCTTAAAGCGCTAACCGTAGCCGATGACCTTGAGCAAATAGGCGCAGCTATTATTTCGGCTCCGCACCAACCGCACCTTCCACCACACGCATCTAACCGACCAGCAAATAGGTGAGCGCGAGGCAGACGAGCACAACCCTCCCGTACGACAGTCAGCGGTACACTGCCGCCCGTCGTCCGCCCGCGCAACCACCTTCTAAGGATACGCCCGCTAATTATTCGGAAAATTTTTAAATAATTAATTGCTACGTGAAAGACCGTCGCAGCACAGAATCATTTGTTCAACTCGAAGGTATAGTCTTTGCCCACATTTAGGTGAAAGAAAAATTACAAAATTTTACGTCGTTCAGAGATTGAATATAATTGAAAGTCGAAAACAGCTACATTTTGTTATATTTTTTTCATATTAAATAAACAGGTAGAACTTTTTTGTATGTTCACTTCGCAGATAAAAGGTCAATGAATGACATATATTTTTTGAGCACATAAAACTGATTCCTCTCTGAGGAGAAAGCCTCCAAATAAGACCAATCAGCTACTATATTCGCCTCAAAGTGATCTCTTCCAGGCAACCTTTGCATGAACTGGATTGTGAAGATGGAGCACGCTTGCCTAAAAAGATCCTGTTCACTCTAGACTTAAAGACTCTGAGACTATAATGGTTAAACAAATTTGTAATTATTCTCAAATGCTTATCAAATTTTCACTCCCAAACGTATCTAAATTTTTAGCTTAAAAATCTCCATAATAGGTACCGACAATTCTTAATTATTAAAGCTAATTACCCCCTTCTATGCAGTTATTAATTCTAATGACCATATTTTGTTGTTTGTGCAAGTCAGACGTATTTTAATGTTTTGTTACTGAAAAATTTAATTGTGGTAAGAGTTAATTTATCTTCAAAACCATTAATATCAATTACTTCGGTAAAATAAGCTTAAAATCTGAGTCAAAATTGCGAAAAAACAAGTACTTACCCAAAAAATGGTCACACTAATCAAAATACAAAATCCATTACAGTCTACAACATCCAAAGGTTGCCTGGAAGATATCGCTTCTGTAGCGATAAGACCGTCCATTGCACCTACTACTTGCTTAAGTTATAAAAATGAAAACGAATCGTTTCATGATCTCTTCTGTTGTAAGTAGCTTATAAAGTTTATAATTGATTTTTATTCATTCATTCGTTCACATTCGAACCCACAAGAGATGAAGACAGTCACTCGTAATTATTTAAACTAGTTACCAGTGCACACTGGTTCAAATTCATCTTTAATTTATGTATTTGTTTGTCAATTTTAGAATTGGCATCTCCTTCTCGATATAAACTTTAACTATACCAAATCTCATTTGTTCCGTGCGTCCAATGAGCTTAAAAAGGGATACTAACAGAGGTTCTCAAAGAAAACACTGCAAAGGAGATCTAATAGGAAATGTCACTATTTGGCAGTTAAAAGTTGCTCCATTAATTTATTTATTATTTATTCAATTATAACTTTATTTAAAAAATTATTCACTCCAACATTGTCATCTTCCACCCATCCGCAAACACATCACATTTAGGGCTTGCGTCCAGGTGGGTATTGAGCGCAGAAAAGGTTGGCGGGATGGACGACTGAGCACGCGCGACTGTTCGGCCAATAAATGACTGCGAGAACAATCTGTGTCTCCTGCCGCGCGGTAATTGTTGGGAACATAGAAACGCAAGAGCTCATCGTGGAGATCAGGGGCATCTATCTTCCCATGAAGAATCTTGAGCAATAATGCAGTATGTACCTAAACATTACCACCCGCATACCGATTCGTTTGGGAATACTGCTCTAATTAATAGAATAGAATAAATCCCGCAACCCGGCAACCTTTATAGTATCCCTATACAGAAACAATCTGGAACGTGTCGTCTATATAACGAGCTGGTTGCTTTATATGACGTGGATATCATTGGTACTAATACCCGTAGGTTTAAACGGTACATCTATAAATTCCTGCTTCTTTATTATAGCAAAAATATGTAATGTTGTTGTTATGTCAGGCCGCCGTGATGTCACTGTCAACCATCTGACAGCCCTGAGGGCATCGTTTAGTGAATTAGTCTATGGAAGGGGCGTTGCTGCGTCACGCGAAGCTGGCAGTCGAATAAACGGAGCTATGTGGAACAAGTGTCTTTCATTGGAAGTTTTCCGTCCTTACAGCTAAATTAACAGTTGTTTAATAAAATAAATAAATTTTGCCGGACATTTCACACAGCGCTATCTGGGCCCCAAACTAAGCAGAGCTTGTATTATGGGAACCAGATAACTGATAGAATGCTTATAAATACTTTTTTTGTAAATACATACTTATAGTATATAGAAAAACATCCAGACCCGGAACAAATATCTGTAGGTCATACAAACATTTGCTCCGCGACGGTAATTGAACCAGCTACCTCCTGCGTCTCAGCCGGCTATTCGCCCACTGCGCCACGGAGGTCATCAAATTGTCTGAATGCTTTTGTTAAATAAATAATGTCTTGTCTAAATTTGCGGTTTCTAGTTTTAGGGTAATTTAATTTTAATGCATGCTATACTTTTTTATTGTATTCACATATTTGATTAAAATCTAGATCTAAAATTGTATGTTTGGTTTAATTAGTGCTGAGTGGATTGTAATCTGTTTTGTGGAATAATAAATAAAATAAAAATGAAATTAGATTCGTTAGGGAACAACGAATCGATATCCTGAAAAATTCATCATTATCATCATAGATATAGTAAAGTGTTTTGTGAAAGGAATCGCCTGGGGAAATACTAACACCACACCATACAGGCGCATACAGGGAAGCAGCTACGAATCAAAATCCCAAAAATTAATAATAGTGTTAGTTTTTAAGTTTTTTCTTTTATGTATGTTAGTATTTAAGGTAATTATAGATAATATTATATGTGCCTTGTTACCATATTTTATATGTGCACATTGTTGCTTGAAATCAACGTGTTATAATTTTTATTATACCTATTTCTGCCGCCAACCCGCGTTGCTGTGTTTCAGTCTGAAGTGTGGGTGCTTATGTAATTACAGGTGGGGATTTACACCTGTATGCCTCAAGTTGATGGACCAGGGCAGAGCATCGTAGGGCACGCTTCTAAGGTGCGTGACTAAGGCTATCCTTTGTTATAGGCGAAGGCTACAACATAACAACAGGTGGGTCTTTTGCTTGTTGCATATCTACATAGTAATAATAATAATAATGTGCGGCCTGCACTTAACAGCTCCAGAAACTTGTGCAAGGTCGACTCCAGTCAAAGTGTGTAAAAACTCAAATATTCTCTTTAACCCAGGACTTCTCAACCAGTGGGGTGCGCCCCCCTGGAAGGGCGTAGAGAGATCCTAAGGGGAGCATAATGTGTTCGGACATATTAATTTACTCATTAATGTTCTTGATTTAACAGGAACACAGATTTAGTCGTGCCACCTAGTTCCGATCGGGCGAACTAATTACCATAAATCTATAACACTGTTTGTTCTATCAGTCATTGTACCAAACAAGGCGCGCTCTTGCTGCACCCGCGCATGCGCGGGGTTTACTTACATAATTTTATGTAAGTAACAACAAAGATGTGATTCAATTAACTTATGAAATAATTGTAGATAAAATAAATTAAGTATGTTTTATATTTAAGTAATGGAATTTAAATACGAGGAGGCATGAAAATATGTTTTATAATCCGGGGGGTCACCAGGCAAAAAATGTTGGGAAACCCTGCATTACCCTGTCTCATTACAATCAAATTTCTTAATTGTTATAACTATTCGTGGAATACTAGTTATAAATACATACATTGGCAACTTAAGTCTACATTTATATCTCTTGTAAACTTCTTGTAAATAAATGTATTTGTATTTGTAAATATTCCCCAGTAATAGTGGCAACAATTAAACTCAACTGTCACGGTACAAACGAATGCCTAACACGGCGCCGAACCCACTACACAATAATGCAGACAGCCAGGCACAACCGCTAGCCACCTAAATAGGCTTGATAACCATCTCACAGGTAGGGTTGGTACCACAGAACATAAAAAACAATAGAACTAGCATGATGACTTTTTACTAAGAAAACCAGTGTAGCTAAACTCACACATCTAAAAACTAGCACACTTAGAAATAAAAGTTATGTTTGGTTGAAAGAGAACGTTCAAAGAGGCCTAAAACCTTAAAACTAATTTAACGGATATAAAACCTTAGCTACTATGGTACATAGTTTAAAATACAATAAAATAAACAGTAACAAAAAATTAAAGTTTACTTTTTCTACTCGGCAAAAGATGGCGCTTTAGAAAATATTTTTATTTTAGTCTCTATTAATTAGAAATAAGACTGATAATGCAATGGCTGTTACTTGATTACCCACAAAACAAAACCACTCAACAACAGATGGCTCTGTCGCTAACGATTTTTGTTATAGTCTCTAACAGCAAAGTATAAGATCGATAATGTATTGGCATGCTCAAATAACAGTGATAACAATAACTACTCACTTAGTGATGTACCAATGAGCATACAAGACGAATGTATCGATATCGATTATCACTTTATCACCTACCTACTACGGGTAACGAAATAGTTACGTCAGGTTATATTTGTGATGGTCGAAATAAAAAGCTTTTCTTTTCTTTCTTTCTTGACATAATCACAGGTATCCAACTCATAAATACTTACTTAAAAAATATTATATTACTGGAATATTATATACTGAATTATTATTTGAGAGGCATACTAAAAGTTTCCGGAATCATTAAAAAAATACTAATAATGGTCAAAAATGAATTTATTGTTTCTCAAAATATTCTCCCTTTGCGTCAATGCACTTTTTCATAAGATTGAAACAAATTTGAAAACATTTGTGCCACTCCTCTGGTGGTGACGTCAGATACATGTTATTCATACTCTTCGACAGCCTCTTCTGGTGATGAAAACCGTTGATCGGGTAATTGGTTATTAATTTTTGAGAACAGAAAAAAATCACACGGTGCCAGGTCATGACTCTGTATGCTGGATGACTCATAAGTTGTACGTTTTTTTAATTTTTTTTATGTCTTGCGCCTTGGGGAAACTGAAAACAAGTTATTATATTATTTCACACCATATGTCTAAAATACATTCAGAAAATCATCAATAAAACCACAAGGAAGTAACGCCCTAAAACTTATACACCTTTTAATAGGGGGTAACTAATTAAAGCTATCGATAACACATTCATCAGTATATTGGGGTCACATCCCTAATTGAGTAGCGTAAGTTGAGGTTTAAGAGAAACGCGACCTTAAGGAGTATCATTCACAGTCTATTTTGTTTGACGATTTTGCATTTTAAACAAAACTAACAAAAAACAATAAAATAATACTTACCGGTGATAGGATATGCCCCCTTTTGTTAAATTTTTGGTTCGGCTATAATATTTACACTCCAAAACGGCACAATATGGCATTTTTATATTTTTTTGAAGTACGTTTACCCCACAGTAATTGAAACACGACTGAAGTGAGCGAAGCTTGTAGTGCGCGGAACTCCGCGTACTTGGTGTTACGCGGGCCCCGCCTACTTACGACTTCTATTGTTTTTTGTGTTCTGTGGTTGGTACGACTAGATTTTTTTAGGATTCCTTTTCAACGTAATATAAATAAATATTGGTGGATATTTCACACAGCGCTATCTAGCCCCAAACTAAGCAGAGCTTGTAGACGAGAACACAGAGTAACTTATAAATGAATGAATGAATGAATGAAAATTCTTTATTATACCTTACAAGCTAGACACAACAGATTTAAAGAAAAAAACAAATAAAAGTAAGCATAATGGGCGGTCTTATCGCTTAACAACGTACTATGGGAACCAAATAACTGATCGAATACTTATATACTTTTTTTTTGTAAATACATACTAAATTTATAGGGCAACAACCAGACCCGGAACGAATATCTGAAGATCATGCAAATATTTGTTCCGCGGAGGGAATCTAACACTCAACTTCTCTCTCAGAAGCGTCTCAGTCGGCTATTCGCTTAACCATAAAGTGTGCATGACTTGCTTGTTTTTAAGTAAATTAATTCAAATTCAGTCAAACTACGAGCAAGCACGACCGCTTTACAAAATTTGATGTCTACGGAAGCATGGAGTAAATTGATTGTTTTTAGGGTTCCGTACCGAAAGGGTAAAACCGGACCCTATTCCTGAGACTTCGCTGTCTGTCTGTCTGTTCGTCTGTCACCAGGCTGTATCTCATGAACCATGATAGTTATACAGTTGAAATTTTCACAGATGATGTATTTAAATTAATATTTTGAAAAAGAAATTTTATTTCAGTCGTGTGGTCTAAAGCAAACTCGTTTTGTTTCTGTATGCTTCCGGAAAGACGACCTGATAAAGGTTGCTGGGAGCCGTTGGGTACAGGCCGCTCGAGATGGGCCTGAAAAAGGGTAGTTCTGGATAAATAAGTAACTTTCGTAATTTCGTATTCCCATTCTTGTTTTATACCGGGATTCTGCATGAGTTAATGATTTCGACCGGTGTATAAGTACAGAATTTACTGTTAAAATATCGACGGCATTGAAGTACAATGGTCGTATTCACCAATAAACAAATATGTGAAACTATTAAAGCATGTAATAAAATACCAATTAATCAGATATTAACTGATTTGAGTGCTTCAATTTGCTCAGTAAAATGGGTTGTAAACTTTATAGAACTTTTTATGTGAAGCTTTTTTTCCTTTGTATTTCTGATGGACCACTTACGTTACCACTTACATTGCTATCATATTATTTAGCATTGCTTTAGCTTCGTAACTTTTCTCTGGATCCAAAGATTAAGGCGCTAACCGTAGCCGGATGACCTTGAGCGAGTGGGCGTAGCTATTGTTTCGGCCCCGCACCTTCCGCCACACGCATCTTACCGATCAGAAAATAGGTGAGCGCGAGGCAGACGAGCACAACCCTCCCGTACGACAGTCAGCGGTACACTGCCGCCCGCCGCCTGCGCAACCACCTTCTAAGGATACGCCCGCTAAATATTCCGAAAAATTGAAAATAATTAATTGATACGTGAAAGACAGTCGCAACACACCATCATATGTTCAACTTGAAGATATAGTCTTTGCCCACATTAGGTGAAAGAAAAATTACAAAATTTTACATCGTTTAGAGATTGAATCAAATTTAAAGTCGAAAACAGCTACATTTTGTTATTTTTTTTCTCATAGTAAATAAACAGGTAGACCTTGCATGTTCACTTTGCAGATAAAAGGTCAATGAATGACATATATTTTTTTGAGTACATGAAACTGATTCCTCCCTGAGGAAAAAGCCTCCAAATAAGACCAATCAGCTACTATATTTACCTTAATGAAAAATAAGTTTTTTTTTGTTGAAAAATTACATTTTCAATACAAGCTTTTACAAAATTCATAATCAGAACCGCAAGCAGGTTCAAATGAGTCCGAACACTAGTAGCCCACTACAATCCATTCGGAAGTTCCGTTGTCTAGTATCCGTCTCCATCGCCCACCTCCATCCCTACCATATTATTGCATTGTCACCAAAGTTATCACAAATTTAAATGCATAAACAAAATTTTGTGTCTGTGCTGTTGACCGTTGAGGAGTTCCTCCTTGGAAGCCAACCCTGAGTGCACAAGCCATGTCATGGTGGAACTTTTAACTATCATAATTAAATGCGTATATACAAAATGTCGTGTCTTTGATGTTGACCGTAGAGACG
Source organism: Philereme vetulata (assembly GCA_918857605.2). Taxonomy (NCBI): domain Eukaryota; kingdom Metazoa; phylum Arthropoda; class Insecta; order Lepidoptera; family Geometridae; genus Philereme; species Philereme vetulata. The sequence goes on from OU975461.1 coordinate 7,610,462, forward strand.
TTCCTTCGTCTGGAGCCAATCCAAGGTATAGAATCAGGTCAACAACAAACAAACATTGCAAGCTAAATAAAAGCTTGTATTAGTGTGACATTGTATTTGTTTTCGTGTTCTCCTCAGCAAGCCCTTTTATTTCATACCCATACTGTGGTAGTGCAGAAAAATAACTAGTCCGCCATCTTGGATGATACCGCCATGTTGGAATTAGAATGACCTCACATAGCTAAGCATGCATTGTCATCCAAAATAAGCGTGTATACCAAATTTTAGCTCAATCGTTTATAAATAACTGGTTTAAAATTCAGTTGCAAGATTCCACCCGGACAAACATACATACATTGCAAGATAAAAAAACAAGTGTGCTTTAGACCACACGACTGAAATAATACTTCTTTTACAAAAAAATAATTTATAAAATTGTTCGAGAACGAAATGAAATTACGAAAAACAATCAAACGAACTACTGACTGAGCTATATATATATTTCATGCACTGGCTATGAGAGGAAGAGAGAAAGAAAATGAGCGCCCGCACCTCTCTCTCTTTCTCCTACAGTAGTATACGAAACGTAACTCTCTCTTTTTATCTTTACTAACTTATATCTCCCTCTCAACTTCCGTCCGCACTTTTCAAAACGCATTTACCAGCTTACTCCCCAAGTCAAGCGTGCGTAAAGAAGTTTTACCTCAATAAAAGCTTGTAAGAAATAAATATACAAGACGGAGTAGAAGTTACAGGAGACATTGGATAACGCTCTGCTAAATATAATGTGTTGCAATTTAAACTAGCTATATTGAAGGGATAGTTTCTTAACAAAAATTCAAAAATAATGCAAATTTGCTTGTTTTATAATCAAAACATTGAAAAAATCAATAAAATGCTGCTCGGCGAAATGTTAGAGAACTAGCCTATTTTACCATGCCACAGATTACTAAAATGTTACTACGAGCCGTTCAACGCCCCGCTCGGTCAATGCTGCGGCCAGTCAAAAAGAACCCAACCGGTCAATAGAGCGTGTACGGTGCGTATTGCAGGGCCTATCCTATCTACATTATGACATAAAAAATCACAAAAAATATTTTTTTTTGGACTTACACAAGAACATCATTTATTAATTATGTATGGTCTCGTCATTATTGATAGTTTAAACTGAAACACCTTTTATAGGGTTCGGAGATATTTTTTTATAGCGACTGGTGGCATTTTGGCAGTTCTCTTTGAGTGACGGTCGCAACCGCTGCTATAGCACCTAGGAATAGAGTAGAGATAAGATAACTCGTTTATTTGCTAGAACATACCAAATACAACAGTATGGCAAATTTATGCTCTACCCTAGTTAGGCACGCAAATGTTTAAATGAACATAATAATTAAATAAAAGCAATTGAATACCGAATAAATTAGATAATATTATAGAATAATATAGAATAATTTTAACTTCAACATGGGTGTCTTCAAGTTGCGAGTGGATAAGTTTCTTCTAAGCAAGCGTGTGCCATCGTAGACTACATCATCGCTTATCATCAGGCGAGATCGTGGTCAAACGCAAACCTGCAATGTATAAAAATAACGATATATGTACTGTTATTATAAAAGGCGGTTGTGATGGTCGGCAGCCCTGCGCACACGCACCGTTATGCGCTCCTTATCGCGTGCGCGTGGGGTCGCCAACCACGTTATTGAGACAGGTGGTAGGCGTGCGAATCTATCATTAGATCTATTTGTCCAATTTAATATTTTGGATATAAAGGATTTTTGAGAGCTTTTTTTCCATGGGAGATTTGATGAAGGGTGGCCTTCCTCTTTCACTCAAGCGAAAGTTGATGGACGTATGGATCCTCCCCGGTTACTTATGGTTTCTTATGGTGCGCAGACCTAGTCTTTGACCAACGTCCAAAAGTATAAACTCAAGGTTTGCCAACGTGCGATGGAGCGCAGCATACTCGGAGTCAAGCGTATTGACCGCATACCGAGCTGCGGTCCCGAACACAAAGCGACGATGTGGCAACGAAAGCCGTCCAGCTCAAGTGGGTCTGGCCTGGTCATGTTTGCCGTATGTCGGATGATCAGTGGGCCAAGCTGACCACCGAGTAGAATCCTGACACAACCCGAAGACGTCGCGGCAGACCAAGGAAAAGATTGAGCTCACTAACTTCCGAACAGATTGGACCATCTTGGCGCTGGAAAGAAGTGACTGGAAAGAATGTGGGGAGGCCTTTCCCCAGCTGTGGGACAGAGAGGGCTAAAAATATTAGATTTTTACATTTACGAGGCGTATTTAGTATTTATTTATTCGACATAAAGTTACATACCAACAGTATTATTAGGTACCTACCAAAAGCACTTAAAACCCTAGAGGTTTGTCTCGGTGCTTAGAGACACTCGAGCCGCTACAAGTTATTTAAATACCTACTTATAGACCCTACATCTTTACCTAACCATAACTGTATAGTTATACTGATACAATTACAACCGACTACCGTCCCAAATACCGTTTACAACCTATTACCAAAAGTATGTACGCAAACTTAGTAAATAGACGGCAGAAATTATATATACAAAAGTGATAAACACACAAACACCAAAAGGTATCCACTATACCACAGATAGCTTCATATAATCCAATATTTTACCACTAGTACTGCATCATTATCTGTGTTATCAATATATATGTAAAAGTTAAGGATATACTTATGCAAGTGACTAGGTATGTGTAGCGCAAACATTTTTCATTAAAATTTTCTCAATATTATACAAGGTCGGGTTAGTTACATAACTCAAGAACAGCGGGACCGACCTTGATGCTCTTTAATTTGCTGGATTTGTCTCCGCCCCGAATAGCAAAATAACTATTAAAATATCGGAAGAATTCCCGCAAAAATAATTATGAGGTAAATTCATTTTCTCATACATAGATGCAGCTAATGATGGCCGATTGACAATTCTACCGTTGACGTACACTAGCAGCCCGCGTCGTATGCATGTCAAATACGAAGTTCGCCGGGTCAACTAGTAGAAAATAATTCCAAAACTTGCAATAAACTCGTATTATTCAATAAATAAACGTATAAAATATAAAAAGTTTATTCGTTGTAGCAAATATTGGTACATAGTATTACCCGTGCGCGATAAGTTGGGACCTGAGCGCGGTGACGTCATATTGGCGTGTTTGTACCGCCCGCAAAAAAGCGAACATAACAAGCAGCCGCCCGCGGCTTCGTCTTTGTTTTTTTTAACCTAATTTATTATGTTACTCAGGGAGGGCGCTGCTTTTTATCTAATCTTTTTTACACTATTTGAATAAAATAAAAATACAATGTTTAAGTTTATACATTTATTTTATCTATTATTTACATTATCTCATCTTCGTCACTACTTAGTGGATTTATGCCTTCTAGAGGTTGTTCTTCGTCCTCAGTCTCACTATAATCACTTGACGAAGAGGTATCCGATAAATTTACAATTAATTGCGATTCATTCGTCTCTTGTAAGAGGTCATCGTCCCAATACTTTTGTCGAAGCCTGTCCACATGGTTGACTTCTTTTTTCCAGTCACTCTCACTTATGCTGGTAATTGCATCTCTCGTTAATTTTTCTATGTATTTCCCTTTCTGACTGGTTGATATTTTTATCGGCTAATCTTTGCTTGACCAAATTCCAAATGTATTCTATTGGATTGAGGTCACACATGTAACAAAACAAAACAATAACACAAACGAAAACTAAAAGAATTCCAGCGCGCGTCGTTACGTGACGTAGGCCAGTACGAGACTAAAAACCCTAGTAAAAAATAGTGATGCGAACGGTACAATACGGGCGCCATCGGGGAAGTGCAGGGGAAGCGGTCGGGGAGTCGCATTCCTAGCAGGTCCCAAGTTATCGCGCACGAGTAATATAAAGTTACAAATTACAATTTGGTTTTCAAAAGATTCTCAATTAAGTACAAGTACATCTTAATCGTAACATAACAGTATAATTTGTAAACGGGCTCGCTAGCTCCCACCCTAGGGAACCCTGTGTTGCGGATAGCTAGCCTCTTTCAATCGCTGTGGTCGTAAAAATCATAAGAAATAACCTGATATACGTTTGGAGAGAGTGCAAAAAAATGTTTTAGACGATTATATTCTATATTTCAATGTTGTAAATTTTTGAATAATATTGGGGAAAAGTTATGTTGTGTTATGTTTAGGTGTAGTGCAAAATTTATTACATATTTACTTACTTATGTTAATTAATTAGTTAGTTAATTTTAATGTCCTACACATTAACGCGCAGAGCATACCGGCTCATTACCCAGATATGTTGGCGTCTTTTGATCTAATTAACATTCATGCTATATTAGTCTCCGAGTCTTGGTTAAAACTTCGCTTTAGCGATAAGGCCGCCCATTGTATTGCCTTATTTATTTTAACCCAGTACTTGTTTTTTTATTATTTCTGTTTGTGTGGTAATTCAATAAAGAGTTATCTATCTATCTATCTATCTAAAACCCTGTTTGCCGACTACTTCATATTCGTTGCCAGGTTTTATTTTAATAAGAAATGACCGCTCAGATGGACGTGGTGGAGGCGTAGCTATATACATACGCGCGCACATCCCCTACTCCGTGATTCACATGTCTCCACAACCACCATCTCCCGGCGCAGGCGAACACCTCTTTGCTGAAATTCATCTCTCTCGCACCAAAATTCTACTCGGGGTCTATTATAGCAATCACCTTCGTAACAACTATTTTCTGTCTCTTGAAAGGCTTCTCGAAGACCTTACTCCTTCTTATAACCACACCATTATTATGGGTGACTTTAACACTTGCCTCCTAAAGCAGGACTCTCGCTCTTTCTCACTTCAAAATCTCGCTAAGGCTAGCAACTTGACCATACTTCCTCTAACAGCTACTCACTTCTTTCCGGATTGTTCTCTTCTTGACTTAATTTTCGTATCTTGGCCAAACAATGTGGCTAAGCATGGTCAAACTTTGGCGGCTGCTTTCTCTTATCACGATCTGATCTACTTGTCATACAAAGTTCGTCCGCCGAAAGCAAAGCCTAAAATCCACATGCAGCGTAACTTTGGTGGAATGAACCTTGAGAACGTTCGTGAGGATGCCCGAAATATTGATTGGTCAGAGGTCATGAGTGCTTGTAACGTCGATGACATGGTAGCTTCTTTCAATAGTCAACTCAACAAGCTTTACGACATACATGCACCCATAAGTGCTATCAAAATTAAACACCTCCCTGCGCCATGGATTACGGACGAAATCCGCACTGCAATGCACAAAAAGGCTATGGCAAAAGTAAGAATGGCATGCAAGCCTACGGAGGTCAATAAGGCTAAATATCACGATCGCCGCAATCACTGCATCAGGTTGTGTAGGGATGCACAACGCCGATTCATTCACGATTCTGTTGATAAAAGTAATGATTCATCCAAAGTATGGAAATTTCTTAGAACACTGGGTGTTGGTAAATCAAAACAAGAATCTATTCCTAAAAACTTAGACATTGATCTACTCAATCAGCACTTTTCATATTCCTCAAATATTGATGGATTAACTAAGCTCAATACACTAAAATATCTTTCTTCTCAGCCAACCCCAGACTTCCCTCAGTTTCAGTTCAGTCAATTCGACGATTGTGATGTTAAAAGGAGCATTGCATCTATTACTTCAAATGCTGTGGGCAATGACAGTATCAGTTGAAATATGATTGTTCCCATTCTTGATGAAATTATCCACGTTATTACGCATATCCTAAATTCCTCTATCAATTCTTGCTCATTTCCCGATGCCTGGAAAGAAGCTCAGATTATTCCCTTACCTAAAAAATCCAATCCTTCCTCTTTTGCTGATTACCGTCCAATATCAATCCTTCCTTACTTATCTAAAATCCTTGAACGCCTTATTCATCAACAGTTAAGTACCTTCCTTTCCAAAAACTCCCTGTTAAATTCTTTTCAATCTGGTTTCCGTCCAGGTCATAGCACCGTAACAGCCCTGGTTAAAATAACAGACGACATTCGGTCTGGGATGGACAGTCAGAAGCTGACAGCAATGATACTCCTTGACTTCAGCAGCGCTTTCAATAATGTGGACTTCGACCTACTTCTGGGTATTTTATGCTCCTTTAACATATCTCCAATGTCAATTGACTGGTTTCATAGTTACTTGTTTGGGCGCCGTCAGCGCATCCGTGTTGAAGAGTCTTACTCTTCGTGGTGCAATCTTTCTGCTGGTGTCCCACAAGGAGGCGTTTTATCCCCTCTCCTATTCGCTATGTTCATTCATTCTATCTCACAAAATTTAACTTCTTCCTACCACCTGTACGCAGATGACTTGCAAATTTATACTCAAGCTACAGTTGAAAATATTGACGGAGCCATTAGCTTACTAAATACTGAACTTGACCGGATATGTGACTGGAGTAAATCCTTTGGCCTTACAGTCAACCCAAACAAAACACAGGCCATTATAATTGGTAGCTCCATACAGATCTCCAAAATCAATTTTGCACAACTACCATCCATAGTTTTTGACGGAACCCCTATAGACATCACCCAGTCAGTGAAAAATCTAGGAATACAGATGGATACCTGTTTAACCTGGGTTCCCTGTATCAATGAAATTAGCCGCAGGGTATTTGCATCATCTGGATCTTTACGGAGACTTCGTAACTTCTTGCCGACTGCTACCAAGGTTACGCTTGCACAGACCCTTTTACTTCCAATCATGGACTACGCCGACGCCTGCTATCTTGACATCACTGAAGCCCAACTGAGCAAACTTGAGCGCCTTCAAAACCTCTGTATTCGGTTCATATTTGGCTTGCGCAAGTATGACCATATTTCTGATTTTCGCACAAAGCTCAAGTGGCTCTCCATCCGTCTTCGCCGGAATGCACACATACTGTCCCTTTTGTATAACATCCTTTTTAACCCTTCTTCTCCCTTCTATCTTAAGGAGCGTTTTGAGTTTCTCCACCAGGCTAATGATCGCAATTTGCGTTCTTCAGATTCCCTCCAACTTAAAACTCCTGTCCATACGACAGAGTTTTATAGTCGATCCTTCACTGTAACAGCCGTACGATTGTGGAACGCTTTGCCCCTCTCTATAAGAACATCCAAGTCTATTAGTAATTTTAAAACAAAAGTGCACACCCATTATCTGTCCTTGTGTTGAAGTTGTAGCTGCTTGTTAATTCATCATAACCACTTTTAGAGTTCCTTATTTAAATTAAATTTGTGTTATTACTGGTAATTTAGGTTTATAGTATGTAGATATGTTTTTAAATTTATATAGATGCACCGCCGTCATGTGTTACATTTTGATCCTGTCCATACAAAGGTTGTCTGGAAGAGATCGCTTTTAGCGATAAGACCGCCCATTGTACTAAATCTATTTGTAAGAATTATGTTCTGTATTTTACTTTGGTGTACAATAAAGAGTTATCTTATCTTATCTTAATTAGGATAGGATAGAAAGTAGGTATCTAGGTGTATGAATAGTTTTTGAAAGTGGTTGTGTGTGTGTGTGTATATGTGTTTCTGTGTGTGTAAATTTGTGTGTATACTAAAAGACGATAAATGAGTTCGTGAAATATTATAGTCCTTCTCGCAATATCGGTCTCGTAACTTTAGGCAACGCCTAACGTCATCATCTAAAGGTTGGTGAAACATTTTTTATGCTCTAGCTAGAGTCTAGACAACTCCTTATTATTTAGGTGTAGTGTTAGTGAAAACGGACATAAAAGGAATTTTATTCTCTTCTTCCGGAAATAAACATCTTGATTTTCGATGATCATTTTGAATCACTATAAAGACGGTCATTTTAATACTTTACAAAGAAATCTAGTAGATGCAGGTACCATAAGCTGTGACCTTAATGTCTGTAAATTATATGTGAGCTAGCGAAGTGTGAACTAGAGTCGCATAGCATTAGGGCGAGGTGGATTTATCGCCTTGAACTCAATTTTATATTGTCGATGGACTATTCAGTCCTGATAGGCACAGATAAGAGTATAAAGTTTATTACAGGTAGTAAATCATATGAAACAGTGGGGAGATGACCATAGTAATTTAAAAGGCTTATTGATAGAAAACCATGTTTCTTGAAACTAAAATTTAAATTGAAAAGAAACCCTTCTTTATCGTTCTTACCGAAAAATAATTGGCCCACTAATGAATGAATGAATGAAAATTCTTTATTATACAAGCTTAGTCACAACAGATTTAAAGAATAAAACAAATAAAAGTAAGCATAACGGGCGGTCTTATCGCTTAACAAAGCGATCTCTTCCAGACAACCTTTGGATGGAGGGGATCATTGCTTAATGGAAGATTGGCCGAGGTGTAGAAAGAATAAACTTAATAATAGAAAAAGAAATTACTTAACTCTAAATAGTTATATACATACATATTAGGTACATAAATAATTTTAAATAAATAAATATCATATATAAAATAAATAAATATGTACTTACATACTTATACTTACAATAATAATATTAGAGATCAGATGAATCATGACTCTTCATGGAGAAAATTTCGTTGACAAACCACGCGTGCGAAGCCGCTGGCGGAAGCAAGTATATAATAAACCGAAACCTAAAATAAAATAGAAAATACTTAATTGCATACCATAAAAAAACGAGTGCGCTTTTAACCACACGACTGAAGTAAAACTTCTTTTTCAAAATATTAATTTAAAAAATTATTTATTATCAAAACTGTCCACACGTCTGTAGGTCGATCAGTCTATGTTCATTCTGGACAGACGCAAACAACTCGCACTCGCACATTAACGCTTAAAAATATACGAAACGTAACTCTCTCTCTCTCTCTCTCTCTCTCTCTCTCTTTCTATCTTCACTAACTTATATCTCCCTCTCAACTTCCGTTCGCACTTTTCGTAACGCATTCACCACACCCCAAATCAAGCGTGTGCGTAAAGAAATTTTACTTCAAAAATCAAGCAATAACAGTGTATAAACTGTCTACAACTTGCTATTTCCTGAATCCTGAGCAAAAACCGTTGAGAAGGAGATCGACCAAATGATTTTACAAAGAATTGAAGAAGAGAGGTGTCATAAACACATTTTTTCGGGAAAAGCTATAAAGATGTTGATTCGGTAGAAAAGTAAAATATCACCTTACCGTGTACGGCCCATACTAAACTCCATACTAAACTCATATACTCGAAACTCTGAACGTACGAGTACTTAATATATAATCTATTTATTGTAGCACCGCCTTCTCTCACGTTTTATCAATCCAATCCATCCAAAGTTGCCTGGAGCAATAAGGTCGCCCATTGTACCGCCACATATTAGTCTTTAAGTTTTCTAGATTAAGTTATTTGTAATTTCGTGTAACAATAAAGAATTATCTATCTATCTATGTATATACCAAACTTTCTTCTCTTCTTGCGAATTGTTAATTTAAATATTGATGTACTTTATTTTCAAGCCCTTTCAAATCAAATAGGACCACTACCATAAATCCTCAAGATCGCAGTTCTAAGTGAATATAAATTACAACATATTCAAAGCTACTGAACAATATATTCACATTTATTGTACCTAAGATAGATCTAACCGTGTGCATTATCTCTCTCATTGTAACCCATATCAAGCCTTCCTATTTCACACTATCGCCCGCTTAAAACAACATCAAAATCATCTCAGCATGCCGCCATCTTTGATCTCCAGATATCCATTTCCGATGTGCAAGCGCATTCGCCGTTGTAATAAGACCTATAAGGATGCTAGATTAGATTCATGTAGGGCCTTTTACAGATTGTATTAGAAAATGTAATTTACCGGGCAAAATTATATTGTGCTACCGCTGTTAATTACGAAAATATTATTATGATCAAAATAAATCATTTACACTTATCTTGGCAGCTTAATAACCCTTAGTTGAGTATATGTCAAACGCTCTACGCTCTATGTTGTTCAGACGCTCTGCGGTGCGCCACCACTATATAGTAGAAATACCTCCCATTCGCACAAAGCGGTTCTCTTCGACCTTTATTATGCGCACCGCCAAAGAGTGGAACGCCTTGCCAGAGTCTGTGTTTCCTGATAGCTACAACCTGGGTATCTTTAAGTGCGAGTGAATAGGTTTCTTCTAGGCAAGCGTGTACCATCGTAGACTGCATCATCGCTTACCATCAGGGGAGATCGTGGTCAAACGCAAGCCTATAATGTATAAAAAAAGTCCTTGAACGCTACTTCAATCGAACCTGTGCTATTCGCAAACAGAAAATAGATATAAAGATAGATAATTTATTAAATATGGCACACTATAAACAAGAAACTATTAAAATTATCAGGATTTAAGTAAAATAGTTTCCCACAAAACAAAAAAAAACGAGTGTGTTTTAGACCACACTACTGAAGTAAAACTTCTTTCGCTCCATCTAGGCGCATACAGTAAGTACATAAGTTATTTTCTGCTGCTGCCTGCCATCTGTTGTGGAATAGCTGAACTTTTTCGTAAATCGAAGCTGGTGGATTCAAAACACGAAACGTCATAAATACTTTTTTTATCTATAGCAAAATGAACTCTATTATACCTAGTCAGGTCATAAGTATTGTCACACAGTAAAAACTTTTATTTTAGAATGCTGGCCACAAAAAAGTTTATAGAATTCGAATTTCGAATTGTTCATGAAAATAAAAATGTATACTTTTTAGAATTTTACTCATTTTTAAATATGGAGTGGATGCTTAAAAAAGACCGTGTTGCAGTTATTGCGTTGCATCGTTGCGGTTACGCGCCAATTCAAATGTTTGACATACTGAAAAATTTGAATATAACCAAAAGATTCGTTTATCGCACCATCAAACGATACAATGAAGACTCTAGTGTAGATTACAGGTCAAGAAGTGGTCGCTCTCGGTCTGTTAGGACTCCAGCAGTGATAAAAGCTGTGAAGGCGCGAATTCAAAGAAATCCCAAACGTAAGCAGAAACTGTTGGCCCTTCAGATGGGGTTAAGCAGAACCACGGTGAAAAGGGTGTTAAATGAAGACTTAGGGCTTCGGGCATATCGAAGAAAAACAGGACATCGTTTGAATGCTCGTCTAATGGACCTGAGACTGAAGAGATGCCGCGCTTTGTTGAAGCGGTACGCGGGAAAAAAATAACGGGAAATTCTTTTTTCGGATGAAAAAATCTTTACCGTAGAAGAGAGCTACAACAAACAAAATGATAAGGTGTACGCACACAGTAGTGAAGAAGCGAGCAACCGTATTCCGCGTGTCCAACGAGGTCATTTTCCATCCTCGCTCATGGTATGGTTGGGAGTTTCTTATTGGGGCTTAACAGAGGTACATTTTTGGGAGAAAGGTGTAAAAACGAATGCAGTTGTGTATCAAAATACAGTCCTGACGAACCTTGTGGAACCTGTTTCTCATACCATGTTCAATAACAGGCAGTGGGTATTCCAACATGATTCGGCGCCAGCTCATAGAGCGAAGAGCACACAAGACTGGCTGGCGGCGCGTGAAATCGACTTCATCCTGCACGAAGACTGGCCCTCCTCCAGTCCAGATTTGAATCCGTTAGATTACAAGATATGGCAACACTTGGAGGAAAAGGCGTGCTCAAAGCCTCATCCCAATTTGGAGTCGCTCAAGACATCCTTGATTAAGGCAGCCGCCGATATTGACATGGACCTCGTTCGTGCTGCGATAGACGACTGGCCGCGCAGATTGAAGGCCTGTATTCAAAATCACGGAGGTCATTTTATGTCATTTAAACTTTAGTGTCATAAGAATCTATGTTTTGTGTTCATTTTGGTATATAAATGGTTACATAATGAATAAACTTGTTTCAATTATTTTATATTAAACATGTGACAGAATTTATGACCTGACTAGGTACAGCATGAAGGAGTATTTTGTCATGCAGTTTGTATAATTTAGGCTAATATCGGATAGGAGATATGCGACAAATCAACTGGCTATGAAAGAAAGAGAGAAAGAAAATGTTTGCTCGCACCTCTCTTTCTCTTGCCCCTACAGTATACAGTAATATACGAAACGTAACTCTCTCTCTCTCTTTCTATCTCCACTAACTTATATCTCCCTCTCAACCTCCGTTCGCAATTTTCGTAACGCATTCACCTGCTTACTCCCCAAGTCAAGAGTGCGTAAAGTAGTTTTACTTCAAAAATATTATTCATAATTATTGACTCATAAAATAGTGCCACGAAATACATATCCAATTAACTTGACGTACAGTTTCATTCAAATTACAGGTAACGGGAGTTCATTTTATTTTGTTACAATTGTTTTGGTGTAGAAATTGCAGTTATTCTGGATTTCAGACTTTTGTCTATATTTGTGTCACTAAAGCTACACGCATACCAAATTTCAGCACTGTGGAGTCACTGGTGGACCCTGGTGAATTTTGTCAAAATTACGTTTTTATTAAGTCTAATAACTTAAAAATTACAAGGGGTAAACTCTCACTACTCACAGACACCTTTTATTAGATGTGCCACTTGACCGGTTAGTCCCCCCCCCCCCCCCCCTCCCAGTTTTAGTTCATGTAGTCGCACCAAAATAAACATACATACATACATACAACGCCGATTTGCCTAAGTTGATTTATAGTGGGTTCCTATATCCGTCGGTAACCAGCTACGACTCGTTTCTCCTTGAAAACTTGTGAAAAATTTGACACTAGTTTGACACTTTTTCAAGGAGATACGAGGCGTAGTCGGTTACCGACGGATATAGGAAGCCGCCCTTAGAGATCTCGCTTCGCTCCATCAACAAGAATCAATTAATATTAACAGAATAAAATAAAACAATAACAAATACTTATTAACAAATTACCTTTAACACAATTAAATGTAGCTGAGCGGTGAATACCTAGCAAGATACAGGCAAAACTTTATCCCGAACATATACTATGTACTTAACAAACTTTTTTTCGAAACCAGGTCAAAGTAACAGCTTCAGACTGTGTAGTAACTACATAGGTATGTATGTATGTTTTAGCAAATTAATCTGCATATACCCAGGCTGTGCTTATGTGATAGCGATATATCTTCTTACAAACTGACGGTTACGAAACTAACTGGTACTGTGAGAGTGAAATTGTGTTTTGTTTTGCAAATTACCTGGTACGAAAATCTAAGTTATTCGTTCGTCTGACAACCTATATAGTCTTTAAGTATTTGGTTATACCCTTTGCACTTTTCATTATTTTCCGGGCGTTTATCAAAACGACCTGTCCGAGAGCTGGCGCTTATCTGGGTTGCAATCCAGCGGGGCGATGGAGTCCGATCATATCTGATCTGCGGGGCTAAATTAAAACGTCGGAAAGCTGTCAGATCAGTCAACCAATCGCCTGATCGCCTGGTGCTACATACAGCCGGCGGCACCATTCATGGGAGGCGCCTGGGAGCGCATGATACGCTCAGTCAAGGAGGCCCTACACGTAACCCTCCACGAGAAGACGCCGTCGGAAGAAACCAGATCGTAATTTTCTTCGCATCATTTCTAATCCAAAACTAAAATCTAAAACAAATAACAAAACTAATAACAAATTATAAAACTAAAATGTTTAATCTTAAAGACTACAGACCCATCTCTATTTTACATTTTCTCTCAAAAATTGTCGAAAAAGTAGCTCACCGCCAACTCTCCTCCTTTCTTCATAAAAATAATCTTCTCTCCTCTTTTCAGTCCGGTTTTCGTTCCTCGCATAGTACTTCCACTGCACTCATTAAGATAACTGACGACATACGAGCTGCTATTGACGACCGTAAACTTACTTTGCTTGTCTTACTTGATTTCAGCAGTGCGGTTTAACTGTGTCAATCACGACATACTCCTGGCTGTCTTGCGATCATTAAACCTATCACAATCTGCCATCACTTGGTTCAGTTCTTATCTCTGCGGGCGCCAGCAGTGTGTCAGGATTGATGAGATCACCTTGGACTGGTGCTGTGTTGATGCGGGCGTCCCTCAAGGAGGTGTTCTCTCACCCCTCCTTTTCTCCATTTTCATTAACACTCTCGTATCGAACATTGGCTTCTCATCATACCATCTGTACACGGATGACGTCCAACTATACCTGAGTTTTGATCCTGATCTGGTGGTACGTGGTATTGAAGACCTTACCAGTGACCTTAGTGATGTGTATGAGTGGACCCAGAATTATGGTCTACTTATAAATCCTACTAAGACGCAAGTGATGATTGTTGGTAGTAAGTATCACATTTCCAGACTAGACATTAGTTCCCTCCCCCCAGTCAGATACAATAGTTCTCCCTTACAATACTGCACAGAGGCAAAACACCTTGGTCTGGATGTCACTAACGACCTATTGCTCAGGTTAGTACGAGAATGTATGCTTTCTGCCTCAATCTGCAAGGAGGACACAGGTGAACGCACTGCTTTTTCCCATTCTAGACTACGCCGATATCGCTTATTCCGATGCTACAGAGGATGGGTTGAACAAGCTGGAGCGTTTGCAAAACCTCTGCATACGTTTCATCCATGGTTTGAGGAAATATGATCACGTGTCTGCTTTCCGCGCTCAATTACAGTGGCTCGAGGTCAGAATGCGTCGGGATGTACATATACTATGTCTACTTTAACATCCTACATGATCCCAAATCACCTAACTACCTCAAAAAGCGGTTTTCTACCCTGTATGCTGCATACCGTCTTGTACGTTCCACACAACTTCTCCAGTTAATAACTCCTCAACACAACACAACCTGCTATTCTAACTCTTTCACCATTACTGCTATCCGACTATGGAATAGTATTCCACACGAGATTCGGCATGTTTCATCTATTGAGGTTTTCAGATCCAAAGTGTACAAGCACTACCTCACTCTCATGAACGAAGCCTACAAAATGAGTGGTGTCCTGTAGATGCTCTGTCATTTGTCCACTCTGTTATCTTTATATCATATGAGTTTATTTAGGTTTATTGTAACTACCTATTTATTAGTTTATCTATTATTTTTCAACTAGTGTTTATTGATGTGTAATATTTGAAAGTACGTTTATTGAAAATACTCTATATATATTTGATGTTTCGTTCGTATTCTCAATATATCTTAGTCTTATTTTTTATTATAATTTTTTTCCTGCTACATTATGTCATGCACTATCTACAAAAATATTTTTTCAACACTACGCAAAGGTTAACTGGAAAAGAATGCTTGCTAGCATTAAGTTCGCCTGTGTACAGATTTATGTATTTTGTGCAATAAAGAATTTTCAATCAATCAAAACGCAATTTTTAAAGTATTTCGGATTGACTATACCTAAAGCTCGAATACCTTCCTAACACGGATTCTAATGTTGATAGTTTACAAAATAACGTTTTCTGATTCGAAAACAGTTGAGATGGATGTGTGGGGTGACGAGAATGGATAAGATAAGGTTTAAGATATAAGAAGGAAAGAAAAGTCGAGGGCCAAGAGGCTAGCGTGGTATGGGCATGTCATGCGGAGAGAAAAAATCATGGGTCTAAAAGAGTTAATGAATGTGGATGGATATAGAAGTACAGGAAGGCCGAAGAAGAGATGGATGGACTGTGTGAAGAATTATGTAGGTAAGAAAGTAGTGACAACAGAGATGACGGCTGATAGAGAGAAATACATGAATACATGGAAGAAAAATACATGTTGTGCCGACCCCACGTAATGTGGGAAAAGGGCAGGAAGAAGAAGAAGTTCTCTGATTCGAAATAGAATCCAAAAAACTGTCTGAGCGATCCGATAGCTTTCCGACGCTCTAAAATAACCGAGCTGATCGGATATCTGTTCGATCTTTTCGTGAGGCAACCCTTAGGTCCTCCCGACTGAAAACCAGCGCCGCTTACCATCCTGGTTGGCAGCAATACGCTGAGACGGGGTCTGTTTCTCCCACACAGTACGGAAGCATTGTATTGTTGTTGCACAGTATTGCTACTCGCCTACCTATGTTTTTTGGTTGTCTATGTGTGTGGTATTTCCTGAGTATGTCAAATAGACATATTTACGTTTTATGGGTGAGGACAAAATGCTGAGATGCCGTCTGATAGAGGGGATGAAAGAAAAACATATGTTGTACTGACAGCACTAGGATAGATAGATAGATAAATGACGCTTTTTGTACATCACACTTAAATTAGGATAGGGGCTAGATGCATCAAATTACCAGCAATAAGGTAAGAATGCTTTTGCTTCTCAGCAATTCCGTTTATTGAAAATACTGTGTAACTATATATATATATATATTTGATGTTTAGGTATTATCACACATAATATTATAAATGCGAAAGTTTGGATGTTTGTTTGTTTGTTTGTTTGTTACTCAATAACGCCGTAACGGCTGAATCGATTTCGATGAAATTTGGTATATACGTAGATTATAACTTAGTTCACCACATAGGCCATTTATCCCATAAATAAGTTCCCATAAGATAAAAATGGGATGTCGAAGTTTATATATGTATTTTGCACCCCAGAACAACGCGGGCGAAGCCGCTGGCAACAACTAGTTAATAATGTATCTTAGTTTTTTCTTAAACTACTCCTGCTACTCTTCATGCACTTCCTACAAAATATAATTTCCACATTACGCAAAAGTTACTTAACTGGAAGAAAATGCTTGCAAGCATTAAGTTCTCCTATGTACAGATGTATAAAATTTTCTTCAATAAAGAATTTTCAATCAATCAATAAAGTCTAGAAATTGATAATTTCGGTAAAAGTAGTTGAACACTTCGTCTGTACATAACTAGTCATGCCGCATTTACACCATCGCAGGTCACAGTGTCACAACAATATCATTAAACGTAACTTTAGATAAACATATCTATGCGCTGGGAATCGAACCTGCACTTTCACAACTAATTTATGCATGGAGATAAACTGATAGTGGTTTCTGGTGTGGTAAACAACTTGGGTATTGGAAACGAGTGATTTTACATTAAAATAACAATTCGTGGGATCGATGTTCCAACTAAGACATTATTTTGAAACTGGATTTGAAAACGAGGGGAAGATATTTCGTAATTATAACGTTAATGCTGCTAATAAAAGATACTATCGTTTTAGGTACGTTCTAAATGGAAGTTTATAGTACATATTTTTATCTACATTCTCCTTTTATTAGTACTAATTATGCCATGAATGCACCAATTAATAGGAAATGCTTTAGTTACAATAAGCGCTTTTCGAGTGTTTATAAGTATATTTAACAATAACAAACACTCATTTAAAAACAAATAATAGATTTATTGTCATATAAAAATATTGCAGTGTAAAATAACTTTAACTTAACTGACTGTTCAGTCGATCAGCCTGGTCACCATGGATTATTTTATTTTTTCATTTATTCATATCCTTCGACCAATTACATGTGCTTGGACAAGTCAGATGAAACAATTAAAATATGTTACCTACGTAATTATTACATAATCCATAATACATAAAGATACCTATAGTTAATAATTTTTTATAAAAAAAAGAAACAGTTCTAAATAATAACAACTTAAAATAAGGTCTGCAAAAGCATCGTCAAATTGTCAATAATAATTATATAATAATGAGAAAAAATAATAATAATAAATTAATAAATTTATATATGTCAGGTAATCATTACAATTCATCAAATTTAAATATTGTTTTTGTGCACGACAGCATCATAAGGATTACCTGCGGCGAGAGGGGTGCAAGTAGTGACCGTCGCGACCCATGACCATAGTATGAAAATTGTATTATTTTACCTCGTTTACATATTAATCAATGTACTTTAAGAATAATCTTGTTTGTAAATAGATAGTAAGAATATATATCTAAAAGATAAGAATAAACGTTTGGAAGTATTATAATAGGAATAATTAGATAAGAATAATATTCTTCAGTTATGATGCAAATAAAGTTACGTATATTTGTTGTTTTACTATAAAATGGGTAAATGTAGGTAGGAGGTAACACATTTTTATGTAATAAAAGTAGAAATGAGTGCGCATACGCCCGTTCCGACGCTCGAATTGAAAATAACGCGCGGCCGCCACTTAGGGCGAGTATATATAGTAGTGAAGCGGGGGACAGGGTAGTATTTATAGCGCCGCACCGAAAAAGCGCCGCCATTTCTAAACCGAGCGGAGCCGGGTGAAGACGCATGTATTATTCATAAGTAATAATCATAGTCTATAAGATAAATATAGTAATATATAACAAACAGTATGTAAAGTATGAAAAAGTAATAAATAAAGGCTAGAGGGGGTGAGGCAGTGAATGTTCTAGAAAATTGCGAGGAATAGTATAAAAAACGGCGCCTATTGGCCGTCAGCAATTCAGTGCTCGGGCAACATCGGAAAAGGAAGCAACAGGAAGAAAGAAGAATAGGAAGAAAATCTGCCTCGCCGCCTCGCTACCTATTTGATCAAGACTGGTGTTTTTTATTTTCTCGTTCGCAAATACGGGACTACGTAGACACTAACCCTCGGCAATCTATACACAGAGGGCAAATGGTCCTTCGTAAGCCGGATAATTTTTGAAGACTAACAGCGCGGGTTATCTACGTATTTTTGCGAACGAATTATTCAAGATGCCTGTTACGCGATCGAAGAAAGGAAGCGTCGCCGACTTGACAGAACAACGACCAAGCCCGACGAATCAAGAACCCGGCAACACAGAGGGCGCTACTAGCGCTCCGCGAAGTACCGGGATGACGACACGAAGTACTACGAGCTCCGCGAGAGTTCCGCCAGCTTCTGCACGTCAAGAAAAATCTGCGACAACGTCGGAAGGCACCGCGACTACGGAAACCACGGCCACAGAATACACGACGTCAACAGAGAAAACAACAAGTACCGAGACCAACGTCACGACACAACGGGCTGAAGACTCCAACACATTGAAGCCGTCGAAGCGCGCCAAGTCACACCGCTCCGAAGCGCGTCGAAGAAAATTATCGGAGTTAGAAGCGCAAGAAAAATTGGCCGAATTAAAATTAGAAGAAATACGCGCGTCGCTCGCACTCGCCCAGCTGAAGTTACAAAAACAGCGCGCCGCCGCCGACGATGATGAAGCAGCTTCTGCGTCAGAAGATGAAGAAGAAGAGGAACGATCAAGTCGAGTTCAAGAATGGTTGGATCACACGAAGAACGACCCACCAGAAGAAAAGAAGAGGCCAGAAGAGGGGGAACAGAAAGGACGAGGACAGGGAGTTCACAAGGAAAAGGAATGTGAACACCGGGGGGACCATGAAGAGACCCGGCCTGCGCGTCAGCCACAGAACGTGGACGTCACCTCACTGGCAACAGCCCTCACTCAAGCAGTACGGATGACCAGGGATGCACCGAAGTACCTACAGGAGTTACCTGTGTTCAATGGACAATGTAACGGCTGGCTTGCGTTCCGCGCCGCCTACTACGAAACTGAAGCTTTATTCTCGAAGACCGAAAATGTAGCAAGACTAAGAAGAAGCGTCAGGGGGGTAGCATGGGAAGCAATCAGCAGCCTCCTCATCAGCCAACCGGATCCAGCAGCTATCATGGAAGCTCTGGAAAGAAGATTTGGACGACCGGATGCACTGGCGATGAACGAGATGCAGAAGATTAAGGCACTAGGAAAACTCAGCGATAGTCCACGTGACCTATGTATATTCGCAAACAAGGTGGCTAACATCGTATCTACTATGGAAGCCCTCAAGAAAATTTACTACCTGTATAATCCAGAGTTAGTGAAGATTACCATCGAGAAGCTTACGCCGATTATGAGAAGCAAATGGTATGACTATGCCGCGAAGAACAAAGAAGATGTACCCGACTTGAAGAAACTCACCAGCTTTTTGAATGAAGAGGCTGACAAGTGCGGAGCATACGCGCAACCCGAAGACATCGTCACAAATACTACGCAGGAGAAACATCCAAGAAGAAGATTCGAGCACACCTTCGCTACTGATTCCAAGAAAGAACAATGTCCAGCATGCAAGCAGAGTCATCACTTACCTGAATGCAAGAAGTTTCAAGACACAGATGTCAACGAGCGATGGGAAATGGCTAAGAGACATCGCATCTGCTTCCAATGCCTACGAAGCACGCATCGCCGCGGTACCTGCAGAGCAAAGAGGTGCGGACAAGACGGCTGCGCGATGGCTCACCATCACCTCTTACACCATAAGAGGTCAAGAAGGACATCATCACCATCACCACCAGCAACACAAGAAGTGACATCAGCAGTGGAACTAGTGAAGAACATCGATTGCATCAGAAGCCGTCAAGCCTACCTGAAGATCGCACCAGTAACACTCATCGGTCAAAATGAAGCAAGAGTGGACACCTGCGCCTTGATGGACGACGGAAGCACTATCACTCTCGTTGATGAAGGATTGGCAGAGATACTGGGCTTGGATGGCCCACGCGATCAGATGTGGGTGCAGGGCCTGAACGAGACAGTGAAGCATGAAAATAGCAAGAGAGTCGACATCAAAATACGGGGAAGATACAGCGAAGAAGAATACACAATGCGCAATGCACGCACAGTACAGCGGCTGATGTTCACCAAGCAGAATATAGAACGGAGAGATCTTCAAGACTGCACTCATCTACGGGACATCGAAGACCAGCTGATCTACAAGGACGCCTCACCCAAGATACTGATAGGACAGGACAACTGGGAACTTCTAGTGGCACTCGACATAAGAACAGGAAGACAAGACCAACCGGTCGCAACTCACACGCGACTGGGCTGGGTGCTACACGGATACCGTACGTCTTATCAGAAACCAGTAGCCTTCTGCGGACATACCACCATAGCGGCTAAAGAAGACTCGATGGAACATATGATGAAGAGGTTCTTCGACCTGGAAGCGCTTGGAATAGAACACAAGAAACAGAAGAACGATCCAGAAGAACGAGCAATGAAGATTCTGCAAGAAAAAAGCAGAAGAATGCCCGATGGCCGTTTTGAGACTGCACTTCTGTGGAAAGAAGACGAGTGCCAGATCCCAAACAATTATGAAGACGCCTACAAAAGATTGCGGACGCTGGAGAAGAGACTAGATCGCGACCCAGACTTGAAAACAAAGTACGAAGAAAGGATAAACAACCTTCTCACGTCGGGATACGCGGCTCCAGCCACCACACCTGCACCTAAAGGGAAAACATGGTACCTGCCACATTTTGCAGTGTGCAATCCTTCAAAACCGAAGATACGCCTGGTACATGATGCAGCAGCAAGATCACGCGGGAGGAGCCTGAATGACATGCTACTCTCCGGCCCTGACCTTCTGCAGTCACTACCCGGAGTCATTATGAGGTTCCGGCAGCATCCATTCGCGGTCTCTGCCGACATTCAAGAGATGTTCATGCAGATCAAGATCAGACCAGAAGACAGAGACGCGCTGAGGTTTCTATGGAGAGGAGACTGCAGAGGAGAAACGAAGCCGAAGGAGTTTCAGATGACATCAGTGATCTTCGGAGCAACGTCCTCACCGTGCACAGCGTTGTATATAAAGAATAGGAACGCAGAAGACTTCGCAGAAGCATTCCCCAGAGCAGTGAAAGAGATAAAGAAAAATCACTACATGGACGACTACATCACAAGCTTCCCGAGTGAAGAAGAAGCAATAGAAGTATCGAAAGAAGTGGACCACATTCATCGTCAAGCTGGCTTCGTTCTGCGAGGTTGGGTGTCGAACCAACAGACCGTATTACGTCGCTTCGACACGAACAGCAAAACCGCTACAATACCCATAGGTGGCACCGACGTCGAGAAAACCCTCGGACTGCTGTGGGAAGTGAAAGAAGATTGTATCGGTTTCCACTTGAACGATAAGAAGACTCCGCCAGAGGTGCTGTACAACAATCGCCCACCTACAAAGAGAGAAGCACTGAGCGTGATAATGTCGCTGTTCGATCCGCTCGGACTGGTATCACCCCTGACAACACCTGCCAAGAGACTGATGCAAGAAACATGGCGATATGGGACCGGCTGGGATGAACCAATCCCTGAAGAGCTGCAACCGCGCTGGACAACGTGGCTGAACAACCTGCGCGCCATAAAAAAACTTCACATTCAGCGATGTTACGACATGCAGCAATCAGTGGCTTCGAGAGAATTACACACGTTTGTCGACGCGAGTGAAGAAGCATATGCAACAGCGGTCTATATACGTACGCAACACGTCGATGGGTCAGTGAACGTCGTATTGGTAGCAGCCAAGAGTCGCGTCGCACCCCTGAAGCCCACGTCTATACCACGACTTGAGCTGCAAGCGGCCCTGATAGGCGCGCGACTAGCGAAGACTGTGGCCGAAGAACACGACCTGGAGTTCGAAAGGAAGACTTATTGGAGCGACTCACGCACTGTCCTCGCGTGGATAAGAGCGGAACCGCGTGCCTACAAGACGTTTGTCGCACATCGCCTGGCTGAGATTGAAGACCTCACCAAAGTGAACGAGTGGCGTTGGGTCCCCACCAAAGAAAACGTTGCAGACGACGCCACGAGAGAAACGCCGAGCGACTTCACAGCGCGGCACCGATGGTTTCAGGGTCCTGAGTTCCTAAGACGGCGAGAAGAAGACTGGCCAACAGAAGTAAAGGTCACCAGCACAGAAACTGGGGAAGAAAGATGCCACGCGTCGCAAGACATAAAGACGCACGAACACTTGCCGAACATAGACAACATAGCTAAGTGGCCGATACTTATACGCGCCACAGGAAGAGTGCTACAATTCATAGATCTGTGTAGGATCAAGAAACACAGAGCAGCTGCAACAAGACACAAAAAGACTAAAAAGAATGCAGAAAAAGATGCCGCATGGAGCCGCGGTAAGAAAAAGACCGACAAGAATAAAGGAACGGCATCAACCAAGAAAACAGAAAAAAGAAAACTAGTGTGCCTGGACGCGAGCTACCTGTTACGAGCGGAGAAGATGTGGATAAGGAAAGTACAGGATGACAGCTACGCCGATGAAAAGACGCGAATAATGCACGGCGACACGCCCTCGTCAAAGGACCGCCTTGCCACTCTGAGTGTGTACATAGGTGAAGATGGATTACTACGCCTACGAGGAAGAATCGCCGCGATGCCAGGTATACAGGAGGAAACAGCCAACCCTGCCCTGTTGGACGGACAGCACAAGTATACAAGAATGTACATCCAACATGTACACGAGAAGATGCTCCACGGGGGGGTAGAAACCACAGTGAATGAAATAAGACAACGGTTCTGGGTGACAAGAATACGACCCACAGTGAGGAGCGTAATAAGAAGATGTCCACAGTGCCAAATGAGAAAAGCGAAGCCCGCGATCCCTTCGACAGGAAACCTACCTCCAGCACGTCTCACCCATCACGCGCGTCCCTTCTCCTACACAGGACTGGACTACTTCGGACCGCTGGAAGTCACCGTGGGAAGACACCGTGAGAAGAGGTGGGTCGCCCTCTTCACTTGCCTCACGACAAGGGCCGTCCACCTAGAAGTAGTGACATCATTAAGTGCGGATTCTGCCATCGCCGCGCTAAGAAGATTCATCGCGAGGAGAGGACAACCGACTGAACTGTGGTCAGACAACGCGACGTGCTTCAAGGCAGCAGATAAGGAATTGAGAGAAGCCCAGCAAGAAGCTTGGGAAGCAACGCGAGAAGAGGCCAATGCACGCCGCATCAACTGGCGTTACATTCCCCCCGCCTCCCCCTTCATGGGCGGCGCCTGGGAACGACTCGTGCGTAGCGTCAAAGAAGCCCTACGCGTCATCCTGCATGAGAAGCACCCAAGTGACGAGGTCCTGCACACACTCCTCGTGGAAGTCGAGAACATAATTAATTCGCGGCCGCTCACGCATGTCGCTGTGACGCCAGAAGAACCCGAGGCCTTGACCCCGAACCACATCCTGCTGGGGCCAAACAGTCACGTGCCAACACCGGGCAGCTTCACTCAAGAGGATCAATCCGCACGACAACTCTGGAAGCGCGCACAACTTCTGGCCGACGAATTTTGGAAGAGATGGGTGAAGGAGTATCTCCCTTTGCTCCAACACCGGCGGGAGCCCAGAGCCACCGGGACCGCCCCGAAGGTCGGTGACCTGGTGATCATCTGCGACCCAAACCTGCCGAGGAACGTCTGGCCAAGAGGAAGAGTGACCAGAACCTACCCTGGAGAAGACAACGAGATACGAGTCGTGGACATCACTACGAGCAACGGGCACGTCCTGCGCCGACCATGCAAGAAGATCGTCGTGCTACCAGTGGAGTCGCGTGCTGCGACGGCGGGAGAAATGTGCACGACAGCATCATAAGGATTACCTGCGGCGAGAGGGGTGCAAGTAGTGACCGTCGCGACCCATGACCATAGTATGAAAATTGTATTATTTTACCTCGTTTACATATTAATCAATGTACTTTAAGAATAATCTTGTTTGTAAATAGATAGTAAGAATAGATATCTAAAAGATAAGAATAAACGTTTGGAAGTATTATAATAGGAATAATTAGATAAGAATAATATTCTTCAGTTATGATGCAAATAAAGTTACGTATATTTGTTGTTTTACTATAAAATGGGTAAATGTAGGTAGGAGGTAACACATTTTTATGTAATAAAAGTAGAAATGAGTGCGCATACGCCCGTTCCGACGCTCGAATTGAAAATAACGCGCGGCCTTTTTTTTTTTTTTTTTTTTTTTCGAATGGACTAATCTCGCTGTTGGCCTCTGAGGCCGTGACAGCTTAACCGAACTTTTGGCGAGCGCAGATGGCGCTCAGCCCTGTAAGTTTTTTAGGCAACTAGCGCAAGGGCACCACTTAGGTACGAACCTCGGCTTGGGCTGTTGCCGGGATGGGGATAGGAAAGAAACGCCCGGGTACATGTCTGTACCTCGTATAAGCGGCGACTGAAGGGACTCGTCGACCTCGCCGGCGAGGTCGGTGTTTCTGTGAAGTGTTTGCTCTGTCTGATATAGATGACTCACCTTCCGCATTAGCAGAGGTGATTTCGTCATCCGGGTCTCCGAGAACGTGTCTCGGACGACGGAGGATTTAATAACGCGCGGCCGCCACTTAGGGCGAGTATATATAGTAGTGAAGCGGGGGACAGGGTAGTATTTATAGCGCCGCACCGAAAAAGCGCCGCCATTTCTAAACCGAGCGGAGCCGGGTGAAGACGCATGTATTATTCATAAGTAATAATCATAGTCTATAAGATAAATATAGTAATACAAACAGTACAAACAAAAAAAAGTACAAACAGTATGTAAAGTATGAAAAAGTAATAAATAAAGGCTAGAGGGGGTGAGGCAGTGAATGTTCTAGAAAATTGCGAGGAATAGTATAAAAAACGGCGCCTATTGGCCGTCAGCAATTCAGTGCTCGGGCAACATCGGAAAAGGAAGCAACAGGAAGAAAGAAGAATAAGAAGAAAATCTGCCTCGCCGCCTCGCTACCTATTTGATCAAGACTGGTGTTTTTTATTTTCTCGTTCGCAAATACGGGACTACGTAGACACTAACCCTCGGCAATCTATACACAACAGTTTTATCAGCAAAAGCTTCGTCCAACTTATAATAACTTTTACAAATAAGATGTCTTTTTATAAATGATTTTAATGAATTATCTGACATACATATTACATTGTGCGGTATTTTATTGTACAATTTAATTGCTGTACAGTAGTAGCTCTTTGAAATGTTGGCTAACCTTGTTTTAGGTAAGACAAGACGATTTCGATTTCGAGTGTTATAATTATGTACATCTTTATTTCTAGTCATTTTATCAATGTTTTCTCTTACATATAGAACATTCTGTAGTATAAACTCTCCGTTCATTGTCATAATACCTAGATCCCTAAACTTTTCCCAACATGAATCAATGTACCCCCATACTCAAAATATAACGGATTGCCCGTTTTTGAAGTAAAAATACTCTATTGGCATCTGCAGCTGTACCCCAAAACAAAATGCCATAAGTCATTAAGAAGTGAAAATATGAAAAATAAACATCACGCGCTGCCTTTATGCCTCCTAACTCCTTTATTTTTTTTATTGCATATGTTGCAGAGCACAACTTCTTAAGAAGAAGGCCCATGTCAATTTGGTGTCTAGCCAAACACCCAAAAATTTTACGCTAATAGTTGAAGAAACACCTTAAGTTTATCGAACACATCTTCAATAGATTTAGGAGTTTCAAAATATCTAGTGCTCAAAGAAAAGTGTATGATATTTGTCTTATTAACATTAAGAAGCATGTTGTTATCGTGTTCCAGAGCCGCCGGCAGGATTTCCCGTCACGCTAGCCTTAATGATATCATTCGCCGAGCTTTTTGCAGCGTCAACGTTCCAGCCGTTCTCGAACCGTCTGATACGGTCTGATACGTGACGATGGTAAGAGGCTGTTGATGCTTTTGCTTTTGTTGATGCTGATGACTTTTGTACCTTGGGAGAAGGGTGGCGTGGGACGCCACGTGCGTCGATACCCTTGTGCCATCTCATCTGTCTGGTACAGCAGTTGGGGCCGGTGCGGCGGCAAATTCAGTCGAAGATCTCAAGCGGCGCAAATATGGAAGTCTCGACAGAGCTCACGTATTTGAGCCATCGTGTTTTCAAAATTCTTTCTGGGTGTCTGACGAAGCGACGTGTGATCCGAGAGCTGGTGGTTATCTGGTTATCTGGGGTATCTACGCACAAGCATTGCAATACAGTGGGGCAATGCAGCCAGTGCCTTGGGGACACTTCCGCCTGGTACTGATCTGGAGCAGTTGAGCTATCTATAGATCGTTTGCAACGGTCTTTAGATGATTCAACTTTTTTTATTGTAAATAATTGTAATTGTAATCTTGTAATACTTACTGTAAAATGTTCTGTGTTGAAGTTATAAATATGAATGCTTATTGATACTTTTAGAAGGTTAGCGTGAGCTATGGTTGCCTTCACAGAGTGAGCACAAGGTCAAAGGCAAACTCAAAATATTTTATTCATTAAAATCACAAGGATCACTTTGAAACGTCAACTTTACTGCCTGTTCCTTCGCGACCAAGCCAGGCAAGAAACAAGGCTGGTTGTTTTTTTAATGGTCCTTTTAGAATACATACAGGAAATACAGGAAATAAATTACGTCTAAATTGTAACATTTTAAACGAGTTGGAGCAATTTCAATCCCAAGCTTCTCTATCATCTAAATATTCCGATATTTTGTAGTCGGCTTTTTTATAAAGATTTTGTTTAATTACGTTTTTAAATTTGTTATTTGTCAATTTTTGTACATCACTTGGGAGTTTGTTATAAAAGCGAACACCCTTTAAACTATTTACCAACCTTATGGAGTCTACAAGTCGCAACAGCGAGTTTATCTTTATTTATAGTATTAAAATTATGATTTTTGCTATAAGATTTTATAATTCAGATTTTTGTGAACATACATCAGATTTTCATAGATGTATTGACAAGGGAATGTCATAATATTTATTTCTTTAAACTCATTGCGTAATGATTCTCTGGGGCCCATATTATAAATTGCACGAACAGCCCTCTTCTGCAGCACAAAAACGGTGTTTATATCTGCAGCACTCCCCCACAGCAGTATACCGTACTAGGTCGCGTCTGTTGTACTCATTGGAAATCCTAAATAATAAATAATCTAAACCTATGGCATTTAGGAAGGTTTGTCCGAGTTTAATTGACAGAATAAACTTAAATCCACTCATATTACTATCAAATCGCCTCAAACCCCATTCAACTGCATTACAATCATAACGCGTTTCAAAGGTCATCAGAATCAGTAGGTAAAGCAGATATTTCTAGGTACTTAACGACGTGAAAGGGAATCGTGTTGAAGCCTACTGGCTTACCTAATAAACGCGTACTGGTTAAGACGCGATTTCACTTATGGTAAAGGTGGCGGTTTGCGTCGCGACAAAGACAGGAGACCGAGACAGGAGACTGAGACGGGAGACCGCAACCAAAGCTACAATTAATTCAGTATCGGAGTGTCTGTCGATGGAAGTTTTCGTCTCTGTAGGAGTCTAGTTGTGCATCGTATATCAGAGGGTGTTGTATGATCAGTTCAATCAGCTTTTCACAGTCTCCATCAGAAAAAGTAGTCATTTTTTAAAATAAAGACACGTACTTTTTGAGCGCGACACTAGACACTGCTGGTCAGGGGCAGCAACCGTCGCGCAGTCTCCGGTCTCGCGTCTCTGTCTCCTGTCTCTGTCTCGCTCGCGAACTGATGCTTATACATTGCCTAAAGTCAAGTAACGGTCGCGGTCTCCCGTCTCGGTCTCGTGTCTTTGTCGCGACGCTAACCGCCACCTATGTCCCCATGCCGTACATGCTCGTCGTTTTTGCGTCTAATCGAGCAAGATCGAACGTATAGACCGATTTATATAATTTTACCCAAAGTTCGGGAAATAAATCTTTTTTTTAAGAAGTGGACAAACAAGAAAGACTTTATGTAGATAAATAAATATAAACAAAGTTGTTTATTTTGTTATATAAGTATATAAGCAGTTTTAATTTTTTTTAATTGATGATAGTTAAGCGCTTGACCTCTACCTCACCTCATTCAGGGTTAGGTATCTCCTTATATGCTTGTATTAGAAGATACCGCTCTTTCTATAGCCTTGTCAGTAACATTTCATAAATATATGTACCTACCTACAACACATTTCAATAAAAATGTAAATGAATAAAAAATAGAACGTAATAAAATTCTTCTAAAAAAGTTTTTCTAAAAAAAGCACAGCCTGAACTACCTACATGCATGTACATCAGTTGCCATTTAAAAAGTGGCCGCGTCAAGGAATTTGTACTAAAGCCTTAGTACGTTATTCCTTGGGTTGCGTATTATTCACTCATATTTCTATGATTTTACCTAGAAAAGCTTAGGAAAGGCATGTTCAGCAAAATGTTATATTCCTACAGTTATACTTTTCGCATACGAATTTCTTAGACCATTTGTAGATGGATTTCCGTAATAAAATATTTTTATTTGTTTTATAAGGTTTTATATTACTAGTTGACCCGCCCGCGGCTTCGCACGCTTGAAATTTCCCGTTCCCGTTGGAACTTCGGGATAGAAACTATATAAACCACTTGTCAAAGTGCCGCGACACTTCATGTAAGTGACTTCACGTCAATGAACGACGGATAAATTATATGGATATTGTTCATACATATGTAAGTACTAAGTACTATAACCGCGATTAAAAAATTGGGGGTGGGGGTAGTAGGCTGAAAAATGCCTTACGACATAATCTCATATCTACTAAATATACAAAAAAAAAATCATTAAAATTGGTCCGCCCGTTTCAGAGGAGTGCGACCACAAAAACCGTGACACCAGATTTTTATATCTTATAAGATAATACCTAAGGAATTCTTACTACTTGAACTTGAAAAAGCCAATAAAATGGTTCAAGTTTTATAATTAACTAGCTGGGCCGCCCGCGGCTTCGCACGCGTTGTTTGTCAATAAAAACATTACCCTCCTGCGCAGTCGGGCAAAAAGTAACCTATGTCTCATTTATATACCAAATCTAAAAATATGAATTTCAAATCCGTAACTTGAAGAATTTTTTGATTGCCCATAAAATTTCCCTTTCAACCCCTATTTCACCCCGTTCAAGATTATTTTTGAGACAAAAGATAATATATGTCCTTCTCCAAAAAATCTCCATGCCAAATTTCATTACGATCCGTTAAGCCGTTTATGGCGGGTTCCTATATCCGTCGGTAACCAGCTACGACTCGTTTCTCCTTGCAAATATGTCAATATTCACAAAAGTCAGGCCATTTTATTAGGTAACATTTGACAATTCATCAAAATTCAACAATGTAACCTTGTAACGGCGGGCATAAAATAATATATTGTTTCGTTTTGTTAGAACTGCACAATTGCTTAACTTTTTTCAATTACGATTACATATTTATTGTAATAATGACCGATACGAGTTCGGTACGAGTTGTACCGAACTGACAGACGTCAACAGACGTCAAAGTTTACCTATTATAATGGCCTGACTTTAGTTTGACAGTTTTTCAAGGAGAAACGAGTCGTAGCTGGTTACCGAGGGATATAGGAACCCGCCATTAGTCATGAAAAGGTAACAAACAAACAGAGTTACTTTCGCATTTATAATATAGTGTGGGTTAAATTGGAATATGAATTTTCAATTTAGAAAAATCTCATCATTCTATGTTAGGTATATTTTTTAAACAAAGGTCGGAATGATAGCTTTGGGACTGTTTATTTTTAATTAATTGTGAAATCTGGGTAGGTTCTAGACTTTTTTACAAAACTCATAAGTAATTTTTCTTTTTTCTGTGTAGTTAGTTATATGGTCTCTGAGTGACCATTTAAATGAATTTGTAATTCAATGTACCATAACCACATTATGTTTTGTTATGTTGTCAATACGTTTATACAAGTTTTACTAAATATTTAGGTACAAAATATTCCTGTAAACGATATACTTACCCAGATTTGGAAGGGCAAGTGCGTGAACTGAGAGACCACACGTAGCATATCTTTTTATCAAATTCTTTACAAATTCCAAAATTCGTTTTACAAATGTTTTATAACTTTTACTAAACCTTTTAGTCATAAAAACTACAAAAAAACCATGTGGTCACTCAGTCAACACACATGTTTTTTCTATAAAGTATATATAAGACCGTAATTAGACCGATATTGATGTACGACTGTGAGACCTGGACGCTAACACTGAAGGAAGAGAATAAACTCTTGGTGGCAGAGCGGAAGATCCTCCGTAAGATACTGAAACCAATCCGCAGAGAGGACGGAAGCCTGAGAGTCCGAAAGAACTTAGAGATCGAGGAGCTGGTGAAAGAACACAACATCATCGTCGATACGAAAGCGCATTGCCTTCGCTGGCTCGGTCATATAAAGAGAATGGGAGAGGATCGACACGTTCACAACGCCTATCTCAGTTTCCCCGCCGGCGGACGACCCGTACCGTTGGAAAGATGTAATGGAAAAACTGGCGGGAAGCTGCACAGGACAGACCAAAATGGCGATTGCTTTTATCGGAGGCCAAGACACACTTCGGGTCGCAGAGCAAGTAGGTATATTTGTGAGTTTTTACTTATCACAGTTATGTAGCACAGTTGCGCCATGATCCAAGATAAACTCAAAAAATATCCAGGTTTCTGTTGAAAATAATATCATTAACACATAGATTTACTTTGTTCTATTTAATTGTTTGTTTTATGGTGTAAAATACAATATTCTCTATTCTATTCTGCACAAAAGATTGTTCGAAAAGATGGATTTTAGGTAGCTCAACTTTTTTAACATTATTCTTAATAATAAAATACATAACAAGAAAGAAATAGACGACACAAATGTCAGCTTCAGGCTAAAAAGAGTTATCTTCCAGCAAACCTTAGATGCTAGAGAGAGAGATGTTAGTCTAGGTAGACAGGTCTTAACTCGCAAAGACTTCAGTTTACCCGTGATCATGACGCATGCAACTGCTTCGTACGAAATATCGAGATACTCAAGAACTCACAAATCATGGTAAATTTCCCGTTTTTAGTACAAATACGTAGATAAATATTAAAGAAAAACAATGTCTCTTATACTTGTATTGTATTGTACTTGTATTGTAGTTTGATTGAGTTTGTTCGTACAAATAAACGTTAATAATAATTAACTATGTTAGTTGAATTGCAGAATGATAAAGCCTTCAAAGCCCGACCAAGCTGATACACAATTAGATAGCAAGTACACAATTACACAAAACTAGAACAAAACTAGAACAAAACTGAACAAATACCTGCTATTTAGGTAACTAAGCGAACGCTGAATACAAGTTACGACCCCGCTAAAGTTTACACTAGCTGAAAGTAAACAGTTGGTGCACTCTTACCATCACCATCATCATCAACATGACTTTACCCACTGTTAGGTATACCTGACAGCTATATGATATTAAACTAAACATAAAAAATAAAATAGGACGCAATAAAACCTCAGCATTATTTACTTTTGTACGTGCTTTATGTGCTCTATTTTTTTTTATTTCTATGATTCGTCTACAATAACGTGTTTTAATTCATTTATTCACAATAAAAAAGTGGCACTGCAACTCTTCAATTAAGCATGTATTACCAAATTTAATTTATAGTGAAAAAAATTAAAATAATTGAGTAATTTGTGTGTTATTCAATTATTCCGAATTTTTCACTCACTCTTGAATTAACTAGGTATTACCAAATTTATTATATAGTGAAAAAATAAGATTAATTGAATAATTGGTTTGTTATTTAATTATTCTTATTTTCCCACTATAAATTACATATGGTAATCTACTTAATTGAAGAGTTGAAGTGCCACTATATTTTATTGTGAATAAATGAATTAAAACACGTTATAGTAGACGAATTATAAAAATTAAAAATACAAACAAAATAGAAGACACTAAGCAAGTGCAATAGTAAATTGTGCTGAGGTGTTTATTGCGTTCTCTTTTATTTTTTCTCGCCAGAGATCATATCAGAAATTGCGAGAACTTACCGCAACACCGAAAGTAGGAATAATATTTGCAGAACATGAACCACGTTCTCCGCAGCAAGAATCAAACACGCATTCTCTTACGTCTCTGGTAGCTTTCGCTAACCACGCGCGCCACAGAAGTCGTCATCATAATTTTATCCCTGGCCAAGTTGTCACAATGGAGATAAGGTAGACCACAAAGGAGATGGAGAGACATTTTTACACAACTATGTGGACCGGTATGGATGAGGACAGGGAGAGGGATGTATGGAGGGATTGGAGGCCTACGTCCTTGAGGTGACTATTGCTGAAGAGATAGATAATGGAGATCAAAATAGTAATAATGGATTATCGTGTTCCAGGGCCGCTGGTAGGATTTCCCGTTACGCTAGCCTTAATGACATCATACGCCGGGCTTTTTGCAGCGTCAACGTTCCAGCCGTTCTCGAACCGAACGGTCTGATATGTGACGATGGTAAGCGGCCTGACGGTATGACTCTTGTACCTTGGGAAAAGGGTAGGCTTTTGGTGTGGGACGCCACGTGCGTCGAAACCCTTGCGCCATCTCATCTGCCTGATACAGCAGTTGGGGCCGATGCGGCGACAAATTCAGCCGAAGATCTCAAGCGGCGCAAATATGGAAGTATCAACAGAGCTTACGTATTTGAGCCATTTGGGGTCGAGGCCCTGGGTCGATGGGGTACCGGGGTCCATCGCCTTTTTAATATTCTTTCTTGACATCTGGTTGAAGTGACGTGTGATCCGAGAGCTGGCACTTATCTGGGTCAACGCATAAGCATTGCAATTCAGGGGGGCAATGCAGCCAGTGTCTTGGGGACAGTTCCGCCTGGTGGTGATCTGGAGCAGTTGAGCTATCTATAGATCGTTTGCAATGGTCTTTAGATTATTCAACTGTTTGGTCTGCATTATAGTCTTGTAATAATTTTATATCAGCTGACAATTTTATCAGATAATCGGGTTTTGAAGTTCAGGACATCCGTCGGCGCGGTGGGTCGACGACATAAAGAAAGTGGCTGGCAACTCCTGGATGCGTGCAGTACAGGACCGGGAAGGGAGGCCTACACCCAGCAGTGGATACTTATGGGTTGTGAATGATGATGAATGGGGTGTTTTGTTTATTTTATTAATTATATAATTAAGAGTTATTAAGTAATTAAGTTATATTGTGTTTAATAAGCAATATAGATACATAAAGGTTTTCTTATTTTATTTTATTTATAAAATTTCGTAAAAAAAATAAATGTTGAAGTGAACCAGCTTTTTGTAAAATCTAAAGTTCGACTCCTGTATATTTTAAACAATAAATTAGCGTAGTTGAAAGCCAACACCGCTTTCCATAAACGCGTTGACTTAAATCAAAATGTCGGCATTAATTGCACGAACAATATCTTAATTATTTCGTTTTCCATCTATCTTCGGGGTCGGGTAACTGTTGGCTTATGACCAAACGCAGTGGCTGCGGGGCAATGCAATTCCCATACGTTACACTTGCGGACAAAAAAATAACACTTTTTCTTTATTTAATTCTATAATAGCATGTTACAAGGTCCCAAAAGCACAATGCTTTCAATGGGATGGAGATTAGATGGCAGGTCTTATTATAGGGTTCCGTACCCAAAGAGTAAAACAGACTCTATGACTAAGAGTCTGGCTGTCTGTCTGTCCGTCTGTCACCAGGTGTATCTCATGAACCGTGACAGTTAGACTTGAGTTGAAATTTTCACAGATGATGCATTTCTGTTGCCGCTATAACAACAAGTACTAAAAATAGAATAAAGTAAATATTTAAGGGAGGCTCCCATACAACAAACGTGATTTTTTTGCTCGTTTTAGCTCCATATTGATAACGACAACCGGTAAACGCTTAAAATATTCACAGAATATTTCGTTATATATTCACTTTAAAAATAAATAATTATATTAAAATAAAACAAATATTTAAGGGGGCTCCCATACAACAAACGTGATTTTTTTTGCTCGTTTTTATAGATAATGGTACGAAACCCTTCGTGCCGAGTGCGACTCGCACTTGGTCGGTTTTTTTTATTTTATATTTTGTATATTCATTCCTACAATCTCGGCCCCATCGTCGCCTAAACATTTAAAACCTCCGATCCTCCCAGCAACTATTTACCTACACCTACTTGCACTTAGTTGGGTACTTATAATGTAAAACAGCCCCCAATAAATGAAAAGACCACGAGGTTGCTGGAAACAATTTTAAATGTATAACTTTTGAAATGATCGTCGTTATAAACACTATTTGTATTAAAAACGGGATAGATAGAGAGTTTTTTAGAGTTTACCCGTGATCAAGGCGCATGGAACTGCGTCAAAATATTTGGATACTCAAAAACTCACAAATCATGGTAAGGTAATCCTGTTTTTAATTAGTTTTTAAGATTTTTTTTCTGTACTAATACTATTATACTTATAATATAATAGACATAGACATAGCCACTCATTTATTTGCTAAATAGCACACATAATACAAACTAAAAAAAATATTATAAATAATCAACACAAAAATAACCACAATACAATATCTACATGCAAAACAGACACAAACAAACAATATAATATAACTGTTAACTTTAAACATGAGGTAGGTGTATGTTGAAAGAGTAAGAATAGGGGTGTATGGTGAATAATGAGGAAAGATTTGTTTGTTTGTTTGTATTGATTAGGCGACGAAACTACTGGACCGATTAAAAAAAATATTTCACTGTTGGGAAGCTACACTATCCCCGGGTGACATAGACTACTTTTTACCCAACTGGGCAGAAGGAGGGTAATGTTTTTATTGAAAAACTATGCGTGCGACGTTGCGGATCGGTCAGGTAGTAAATCTATAAAACTACTTAATACCAGAAATAACTTAAAGTTAACTATTAACTATCAAAAATTCTTTGATAGTTAATAGTTTACTTTAAGTTATGTCAAATGTTGTAGAATCTGAAAAAGTCTGATAACACTTTTCATACTAATTCCATTTACACATGAATGATCATTCCACATCAAAATAAGATTGTTACACCGAATCAAAATAGTATAAAATTCCATTACCTTTCCATTCTTAGACTTAGTCCCTCGTGAGTGTCTAAATGGAATTTCTAGAATTTTCTTTTTCACAAAACCTTTTCTACTTACCTTTTGTCTTATTATCTAGACCATTTATATGCATTATGTAACAAAACTGGAGTTGGGTTAAATGTGTAGGTATGTTTGGCCAACGATAACTTTTGAAATGGTTGATACAATGGGTCTGGAGTCATTAGAGCCCGGTCGGGCCCACGGCTGGGTAAAAAAACGAAAAAATACAAAAAAAAAATATCTTTATGTAACACAAAAATACCTTGATTGTCACATGGGTTAAAAATAAAATATTATTTTTGAAATATACAACTAATCAAAGCAATTTATACTTTACATTACGTAATTTGTTTTGTTTTATTTATTTATTGTACAAAAAGAAAAATGTACAAATGGAGGGCTTAATGCTAAAAACATTTTCTACCAGTCAACAGTGACAAGTAAAAAACTTTAGTTGGCGTGTTTAACTTCGGTACTAACAAAAAATACAAATAGAAATTTAAACAAAACTACTAACTACTTAATTGCCTATATAAATATAATAATACTCACAAAGACAATATAATTATAAAAAATATAAAATTCACTTTAACACATAAATCGATAATATAATTTAATTGATACATAATATATTAATTAATATAATAATAAATAAAGCTATACGGAAAGCTCAAGTGGAACTAAAATTTAAATAGGGACTATGGACAGATCGTTTGAAAGTTGGTGTCGACGATATTTTTCTAATACTGAGGGGAAGAGCGTTCCATAAGCCCACTGGCACGGTAGGCAGAGGAGTGCTTAGGCAAAGAAAATCTGTTGACCTAAGATTACGAGCGTGAGTGTCGGCTAAGAAAGTAAACCTTGATTTTAGGTAATGAGAAGAGTCTGGGTCTCTCAAAATGGCAGAGGAGTGCTTACGAGTGGCTAGGCAGAGAGAATCTGTTGACCTAAGATTACGAGCGTGAGTGTCGGCTAAGAAAGTAAACCTTGATTTTAGGTAGTGAGGAGAGTGGCTGACTCAAAATGGAGAACAGGAGACACAGTATTCTTAAATTTCTCCTTGCTCTAATTGGGAGCCATTTCAACTTACGAGTAGTATTTTTTTCAAACACTTTTTTAAACGCCCGTAACTCATACGTTGGCGACTCGTCTGAACTCGAACTCGCTTCGCTCTCTCATTCAATTAAGCACATTGTGTAAGTGAAAATTAAGAGACCTAAAAATAAAACACGAGGACTTGCGGATGATCGTAAAAATCATAGTCATAGATATTTATTGTTTCATGTTTGTTTTACAAAAAGGACATCACAGGACACTGCAAACTAAATCCCCATCTCCTGAAGACAGGGGCCACGGATACTGGGCTATGTCGGGGATCACTGGGGCTTATTCTCCCCAACTCTACAATTAGAATAATAAAAAGTGCAAAAACGCGCAATTACTTTTTTTGTCCTCAAGTGTATCCCTTCTAGGACCTAGAACTAAAGTAAGTACCTATCATGCGTTGACATTTTGATTTTATCCGCTTTGCGAAATAATAACCGACTATCTCTTTCGTTCTTTGCGTCAGATGCTGCTAGAAAGAGAGGGAAGCAACCTGCGCAGGAGTTGATGCGCATTCGCAATACGAATGACACCGACACAGGTTATGTAATAGCTTTATGTAAGTACTAATGTTTTACTTGTCGACATTATGTTAGGTACATTTTAAGAGTTCCGTTGTCAAACTATGCCCGTCTGTGTCTGTCTGTATGTCTGTACGACCAGTTACAGCTGTTTTATTCGTAGATTATAAGTGCTGTAAATGATGCATTTGCGGCATGATGAAAGGAGCGACAAATGTTATTTTATTATTTTTTGAAGTAAAAGTTTTTTACGCACGCTTGACTTGGGGAGTAAGCTGGTGAATGCGTTACGAAAAGTGCGAACAGAAGTTGAGAGGGAGATATAAATTAGTGAAGATAGAAAGAGAGAGAGTGACGTTTCGTATATTTTTAAACGTTAATTTGCGAGTGCAGGTTTCGTCTGTCCAGAATGAACATAGACTGATCG
Source organism: Philereme vetulata (assembly GCA_918857605.2). Taxonomy (NCBI): domain Eukaryota; kingdom Metazoa; phylum Arthropoda; class Insecta; order Lepidoptera; family Geometridae; genus Philereme; species Philereme vetulata. Next base: position 7,648,107 of record OU975461.1, read on the forward strand.
ACCTATAGACGTGAGGACAATTTTGTAATTGAACAATTCCTTTATATTAATATTTTGAGAAATAAATTTTACTTCAGTCGTGTGGTCTAAAGGACACTGGTTTTTTTTCTTTAACGCCTTCCATTTTCGATGAATCCAACTATGGGTGTATTTATTTTTGTGTATCTCTCTTGAACACCCGGGCCACAGTCTTGTTGGAAATATTCGCATCGCGGATCGACCCTGGATGAGGCTAGCACAGGACAGTAGAGATTGGATTTTTTTTTAGTGGACTAATCTCGCTGTTGGCTTCTGAGGCCGTTGCAGCATATCCGAACTTTTGGCGAGAGCAGAGGGCGCTCAGCCCTGTAAGTTTTTGATGAAGCAACTAGCGCAAGGGCTCGGGCGCAAACCTCGGCATGGGCTGTTGCCGGGATGGGGATAGAAGAGAAACGCCCGGGTACGTGCTTGTACCTCTTATAGGCGGCGACTGAAGAGACTCGTCGACCTCGCCGGCGAGGTCGGTGTATCTGTGAAGTGTTTGCTCTGCCTAATGTAGATGACTCAGAAATCTCTTCCGCATTAGCGGAGGTGATTTCATCATCCGGGTCTCCGAGAACGTGTCTCGGACAACGAAGGGTTTAGTGGAGAATGGCACAGGCAAAGAGAGACCTATACCCAGCAGTGGATGAAGTCCAGCTGCGGATGATGATGATGATGAGACTAGTGAGTGACACGGGCGGCATGGAGTTGCGAACACAGAACAGTAACCAGTCGTAAGCTAAATGCTGTAAATATTCCGTGATTGACATCAGCCGTTTGCTCAGTAATGATACAGGGAAACAGGACATAGGGATATTAAAGGTCCAGATCGAGGAGTGGACGCATTTATATAGAAAACAGAAATCGATTTCCAAGGAAGATCTGCTAAGCTTGAAACATTATTTTAGCTATACGTGCGTACAGATTCCGTTGCGCGTCTCTTTGGGGTCTCTGTGAATAGGTTTTCTAGATCTTCATGCTATACCTTAGACCAGTGTTCCACAAAGTGTGTGCCGCGGCACACTCGTGTACCGTGGTCATTAATTGGTGTGCCGCGGGAAAAATATTTTTTATAAAAGTATAAAGGCGGACGGAAATACAGCCCAGTCGAAGATTAGATACTCCAAATTTGGATCGCCTTTGCTCAATAAAATAAAAAATAAGCTCATGTTTCGCATTTAATACAACTTATGCTTTAAAATTAAGTGTAAGTTTCTGAATTGATTAAAACTTAAGAGTAAACGATAAATATATGATTAAAATTATATTTAGGGTGTATATCTGACATTACCCGATTTCGTAGGTGTACTTTGAACACAAAAAGTTTGCGGAATACTGTCTTAGACCACATCATTGCTTACATAAGGTGAAATTGTGGTTCAAACGAACACATATTCCTGTAAAAAAATGGTATTTTATTTTGCATAATGCTTTCTTGGCCGACCCCGACCGCGTCTAAACAAACTCATATTTTTAGTATGAATAAGCGTTTAGTAGTCTATTCTGGGTTTTGCTGTTTTGGTAACCGTGGTCAATTGTATGTGTGCCGGTGGTCATTTCTGATGTAGACATTTCCGCGGCCACAGTGGTTAACTTTACATGGACTCAAACTCGCGAATGGGGCCTGCTATCTGTGTAAATGAAGTCATCTGAGCTTTTGTGATAATGAGCTATTTGCATTGTAATGCGAGATGATATAGGTTTGATTCTTCGTAATGGTGTGAAAATGCATTCAATATTGGACGTAGTTCATTTTGCAGACACCATTACTATTTACAAGGTGCTGCATAAGTAGAGTCATAGTTAGCAGTTAAAATGGTCTGCGCAGGTTTAGTTAATTGTCTAAAGGTTTTTAGCGAAATTTTTTACCTACAGAATACCTAGTGGTTCGCTCCGAACACATCTCGCGAGTCTCAGATAAATATTATTTGTAATCTTTGACTATCAAAATATACCACTAAATAAATAACCACCTTACTTGACCTACAGTTTCATTCAAATTACAGGTAACGGGAGTTGATACCACCAATATTGTGGTTATACATTTTTGGGGTACAAATTGCAGTTGTTCTAGATTTCAGACTTTTGGCTATAGATATTTGGGTCACTTAAGCTACACGCACACCAAATTACGGCACTGTGGGGTACCCTGTGAATTTTGTCAAAGTTCAGTTTTTGTTATGGGTATCACTTAAAAACTAGGTACAAGGTTTAAACTAAAAATAAAAACGGGGTCCAAATGTTACAAAGACCTTTTCTTAGACATCCCACTTGTAGATAGTCACATTTTAGTTTTTTTACCCCTCTTGAACCCCAATACCTCAACAACCCCTCCACATTTTTATCTCATTTAGTCACACCAAAATTGTGCCAACACTACTAACCTATATACCACACGATGATCGGATAAACGCTTCTAAAGTTATCCTCGGACAAACAAACATATACACATACAACGCCGATTTGCCCAAGTTGATTTAGAGATTTCGCTTCGATCGATCAATTATTTATTTTGGGCCAATCAAATTCTTTAATGTTAGTTTGTATTTAAGTAAGTAGTACTTTTATGATGTCGTAACACACAAATGGATATTGGTTATTATATTCCCTTCATATTTCTATTAACAAATTAATTTATAATGTTCAATAAACAGACGAGTATTTAGCGCAAGATTAACCATAAATTGTCTGTAATATATCGCCCTCAATAAATCTTAGGCCGGAGGGCAGCGGCAAAGCTCGATTACGCATTGTAAAATGTTTCTGCTTAGGTACCTTTGGAATAATTATCATTGCAATAATTTAATAGTAGATTATTAAACGAGGGGATAAAGCAGTGTCTTGCGTCACGGGCGCTACATTGAATCCCGAACGTAACGAAGAATTCTAGTCTAGAGTCCTGCGTGCAGAGAGGGATATAACCACGACGATGCAGACAGCTTTATCCACTAGGAGAATACTCTACTTCTCATACTTTCTGCGAGACAATAAAAACCAAATCTAGGTTGGTGCATTCTGTGCAGAGGTTAGTTCGATTTACGAATAAGTTCTTAATGTGTGGGTCTCTTTGGATCAAATTTTAATACAGATGAGGTTCAAAATTCGAAACACATTATGCCCGCGAGGGCATAATTAAATTCAGTACAACTTTACTCCCGGCTCAGCCGTAGGGATTTAATCGCCTGCTTTCGCTGAGGTTTATATGACATATAATTTGACATTGTCGAGCAGGTGGTGTTAAAAACTTATTAATATTTATATTAGAATATTAAGTCCTGATGCTTCCAATTCTGTTTGGAGTCTGACTGTTAGAATGAGGGTAGTTGGTAAATATATAGGTAGGCACGTATTATACTAGGTATTCCGAAGTAAGATAAGATAATTTTTAATGTAATTACCACACATAAACAAAATAACACTAAACTAATAGCAAATGAAATACTTATCCTTTTTTTAGGGTTCCGTACCCAAAGGTAAAACGGGACCCTATTACTGAGGCTCCGCTGTCTGTCTGTCTGTCCGTCTGACACCAGGCTGTATCTCATGAACTGTGATTGTTAGACAGTTGAAATTTTCACAAATGATGTATGTTGCCGCTATAACAACACATACTAAAAACAGAATAAAATAAATATTTAAGGGGGGCTCCCATACAACAAACGTGATATTTTTGCTCGTTTTTGCTCGATATTGGCAACGGCAATAGCACAGATAGACGCTTGAAATATTCACAGAATATTTAGTTATATATTCACTTTAAAAATAAATTATAATAACCCAAATATTAAAGGGGGCTGCCATACAATAGACATGATTTATTTGCCGTTTTTATAGATAATGGTACGGAACCCTTCGTGCGCGAGTCCGACTCGCACTTGGCCGGTTTTTAAGTACGTTGCCATTACCAAGCACACCAGTCGACAACTATTTTACAATTAGGTAAATAGTGACCATACCTAGCGTTATTAAGCCAACTGCGACCGAACAGCTAGCGGATCTGTTGCCATACCATCAGAGATTCCTCGTTAAGGAATTGTTTAGAGATTGACAACATAATGGCAAAGTCTACCGCGACAATAATTTACTTTGATTAACTAGTATTTTAATGATGAAACATCCTAGCTGTGGTAAGGGTTTTGGTACAGACGATACAGTTAGCGGTATAGATTCATCAATTCTGTAATCTGTAGGTAACTTGAAGTGATAACTTCTTTTGGCGCGTTAAGCATATTTGAGATGGGGAAAAACCATTGAACTCGCGACACTGTTACCGACACCTCTGTATAAAATTTGATATTTTTTAGTTTGTTAAGGGGCGTAAGATAACTTTCTTAGTAAATTTTCATGTGTCCATCATGATAATTTTGCACCATCCAATTTTTTTTATTTTTTTAAGGGGGCATAAGACAACTTTTTAAGAAAAATTTCATGTTTGTGCGACATCCATCATGATCATTTTGCAACATCCAATTTTTTTTTTAGTTTTTTGTGGGGCGTTGAACAACTTTCTTAGTAAATTTTCATGTTTATGCGACATCTATCAAGATCTTTTTACAACATCCAAATTTTTTTTTGAAGTTACCTTTTTTACGTGCGTTGGGCATTTTTAGAGATGGGAAAAAACCATTGAACTCTCGACACTGTTACCGTTACCGTTACCATCTGTATATAACCGACACCTCTGTATATAAGTATCTCGTAATTGTTCAAGATTTCCGGAGTGCCACTTTTTTTTTTTTGATAATAGTCATGCGCTTCACCACTATCTCACCTGGTGGTAAGTGATGGTGTGATCGAAGATGGAGCATGCTTGCCTAGAAAGAACCTATTCACTCTGGACTTGAAGACCCCGAGATTATACTGGTTCGGAAAAACATACGCCGGATGTGAGCTCTACTCCTTACTTGTGCTAACAAGAAAAGTTGAAGCAATTCGTTTCAATTTGTTTTCATATTTATTTTAAATCTAAGGGTGATGTACAATAAAGCGTTATTTATCTATCTAGCTTGGTAACAGATATGGCTTTCCCTCGTAAGATGCCAGGTATACTCAATAATCAATTAGGTATTTATTAATTAGGTAAACCCAGTCGCCTAGGTAAATAGGTACGTATACAACTAAGTAGGTATTTAGTATTTTATGTAAAGAAATATAAAAAAGCTAAGTAGGTAGGTACTTACTCGATTACTCATATTTATTTTACATGTACCTATATTTGTCGCATTAAAAAACCGGCCAAGTGCGAGTTGGACTCGCACACGAAGGGTTCCGTACCTATCTATAAAAACGACATAAAAATCATGTCTGTTGTATGGGAGCCCCATTTAATTATTTATTTTATTCAATAGCACAATTTTACTTATTTACCTTATTTGAGGTTGGTGCCGATTAAGCAAGTCCTCTAAATTGTATGAGCGCCCATACAACTCTGAGAACTATCTTATTGGCGTCAACTATGTATGTATGGGGACACTTTTTAGTTTTCATTTTTTTTTTTTTCGGAATTTTTCCTTTATTTGTGCTGTAAGCCTTGCTTTTTGCCAAATTTCGTGATTCTAGGTTAACGGGAACTACCATATAGGTTATCGACCCAAAAGTACTTCCGGTTGACCTAGAATTGTCATTTTTGGTTAAAAGCAAGATCTTTACATCACAAGTAATGGTAAAATTCCGAATAATAACAAAAGTTGAAAATTAAGGTAAATTTTAGTACTTACAAGTTTCTTTTTATCGTGTTGATTCAGGACCTTGATTTGTATACACCTAATAGGGACTTCAGACCTCAGTATCTGGTATAAATTTCAACTTGCTAGATCCACCCGTTCCTGAGAAAATCGGTGGTGACACACGGGCAGACGGACAAGAGAGTGATCTTATAAAGGTTCTTTTTTTACCTTTTGAGGTACGGAACCCTAAAAATGAATGCTCATTTAAATGCCTAGGTGACAAAACAAGCAAATTACTACAACAAAAGCCATAGATATACAACAGAAGCTATTTAGATACCAATTTACTCTAAGAATTTACTAGTTTAATTATTTCAACAACATAAACTATGATTTCCCATTACATTCCGAAATGAATGCCTTTATCAAAGTGCGTAGAATTGCAACAGAGGTGCATTGTGAACGTAGCATTTACGGGATCTTATCAATTGCATCGCTACCTGCTAGGCTTAGGATATTCCGTATTTTAATCATTGAGATGTCGATAAAAAATCGATAGATAAGTATTTTTTCACGCCACCTGCTCGACAATGTCAAATTATATGTCCTGTAAACCTCACCGAAAGCAGGTGATTAAATCCCTACGGCTGAGCCAGGAGTAAAGTTGTACTAAATTTCAAATGCTCTCGCATGACATAGAATATGCACCATCCTAGATTTAGTTTTTATTGTCACGCAAAAGTGTGAAAAGCAGAGTATTCTCCTCGATGATAAAGCTGTATGCATCTTGGCGTGCTTATATCCATCTCTGCACTAAGGATTCTAGTAACTCCCTCGCTCCGCGCGTGAGAACTCTAGAATCCTTCGTTACGTTCGGGATTCAATGTAGCGCCCGTGACGCAAGTCACTGCTTTATCTCCTTGTTTAATAATCGGCTATTAAGCCCAACGCAAATAGAGAAGTGTAATAAGTTAAAATCTTTATAAAAAAAACCTACTATAAAATATCGGATTATGAAGATGATAGAGAAGCTTGGGATTGAAATTGCTCCAACTCGTTCAAAAATATTACAGTTTAGACGTAATTTATTTTCATTATGGTTATCTATACTAATATTATAAAGAGGAAACATTTGTTTGATTGTTTGTTTGTATTGAATAGGCTCCGAAACTACTGGACCGATTAAAAACAAATCTTTCACTGTTGGGAAGCTACACTATCCCCGGGTGACATAGGCTACTTTTTACCCAACTGCGCAGAAGGAGGGTAATGTTTTTATTGAAAAACTACGCGGTGCGGATTGGTCAGCTAGTGTATTATAAAAGGACCATTAGAAAAACAACCAGTCCAGTTTTCTTGCCTTTCTTTCCTGGCTTGGTCGCGAAGGAACAGGCAGTAAAATTGATGTTTCAGAGTGATCCTTGTGATTTTAATGAATAAAACATGTTGACTTTGACTTTAACTCCTGTGTGTCTATGGCATCGTAGTGGATACGACAATGTCCGTCCGTCTGTCACAGCAGGTTATCTCAGTAACTACTAAACGTAGAAATTAAAATAGTTGTAAATAATATTGACCTTCTATTATATTAATTTTTTTCAAATGTAAATATGTACTACAATTTTTCGAGATGTAAAATCCATTGGTCATGTCCATCCATCCCACTAAGCTCTACCACCTCTTGATTTACTTTGTAGATGATTCTGAAGATCCTATATTAAGAAGGTTTCTTCATGTTAGTCAAAGGTCACTGCTGAACATAGGCTTCTCCCATAGATTACCAGAGCGACCGATCTTGCGCGGTCTGCACCCAGTGGAGGGCCGTCCTACGCTACGCTTTCCAGTGCATGGTCTCCACTCAAAAACCTTTCTGCCCCAACGTCCGTCAGTTCTTCGAGCTATGTGCCTTGTCCACTGCCAGCTTGCTAATCCTTTCTGCTATGTCGGTGATATTCGTCTACGAATCTTCTCATTTCTGATTCTATCTCTTAGAGAAACACCAAGCATAGCCCTCTTCATTGCACACTGAGCGACCTTGAGCCTTCTTATGAAGCCCATAGCCAAAGACCGCGTTTATGTACCATACGTAATTACCGGGAGATAGATTTGTACATCACCCTTAAATTAAAAAATAAAAAACCGGCCAAGTGCGAGTCGAACTCCCGCACGAAGGGTTCCGTACCATTATCTATATAAACGAGCAAAAAAATCATATTTGTTGTATGGGAGCTCCCCCTAAATATTTGGTTTATTTTAATTTAATTATTTATTATACAGCTAAATATTCTTTGAATATTTCAAGAGCCGTTATCAACCTGTTGCCGTTATCAATATCAAGCAAAAACGAGGAAAAAAATCACGTTTGTTGTATGGGAGCCTCCCTTAAATATTTATTTTATTCTGTTTTTAGTCATTGTTGTTATAGCGGCAAAAGAAATACATCATCTGTGAAAATTTCAACTGTTTGACTATTACGGTTCATGAGATACCCTCATATAGGCCTGGTGACGGACGGACTGACAGACAGACATACAGCGGAGTCTTAGTAATAGGGTCCCGTTTGACCCTTTGGGTACGGAACCCTAAAAACAATATAAAATACAAATTATAAGACAGGCGGAAATACAAGTGGTAGTCTTATCGCTAAAAGACATGAGAGAGTGCCAAGCTTCTGATGACGACGTCGAGGATAGAGCAAAGTGGAGAAGAACGACCAAGAAAGCTAACTCCACCACCATGTGGGATACATAGCTGGGAAGAAAGAGAGAGAGTCTTATCGCTAAAAGCGATCTCTTCCGGTAACACACACTGATCAAAGAATTTCGTCTGAGACACTGAGTTATTATGCAAATACTACGATATACGAGTAGGAGCAACCACAATACCTTGTTTTTTAATGTTTTGTCGATACTATATCCACCTCTATTCGTATTAGCTATTTGTTGGGAGTGGCGGTGGCGGGCGGGTCGAGATGTCAATCAGCTAAAGTTACGAGTAAGTAGATAACCAGACATTGCAAATCCTATGAGGCATGTTAGCTACAATCAGGTAGATTTTAAAATCACCGGTACAGTCCTTACCGGAAGTATCTGAGCAACTGATGACCTCCGTGGCACAGTGGGCGAATAGCCGGCTGAGAGTTCGATTCCCGCCGCGGAACAAATGTTTGCATGATCTATAGATATTTGTGCTGGGTCTGGATGTTTAGACAAACATCCAGACCCAGCACATATATACTATATATAAGTACGTATTTACAAAAAATATGTATATAAGTATTCTATCAATTATCTGGTTCCCATTAGACAAGCTCTGCTTAGTTTGGGGCTAGATAGCGCTGTGTGTAATGTCCAGCAATATTTATTTATTTAACTTAGGTTTCAAAATATTGGCATCAATTTTTTTACCAAACATCATCATCATTATCGTCAGCCCTTCTCATCCCACTGCTGGGCATAGGCCTCTAACCCACATACGACCTGCGATTCTTATAATGTCGTCGACCCATCTTCCCGGCGGACGACCCGCATTCCTAGTTCCATCTCGGGGCCATCACACAGTCAGCACCCTGCTCCACCTATCATTACCGCGCTTGGCATACGCTTGCTAACGTCATGAACGTCTGTCCGCTTGCGAATTTCTGTATTGAGGACTCGGTCAACAAACAAAAAATTGGTCAAGGCGTTCTTAATCTCAAGTGGCAGAAGTAACTATACATTTATTCAACAATAACATATCAGCCGTAAGATGACCACTAGGCCAAAGATATCAATTATGCAGTTTACCATCAGATATTTACACGCCTGCATGAAAGATGAATATTTTGTGTAATATTTGTGTATTTATCACATTAATTGAATTTGAATTTGAAAAAAAAATCTTGCCGTAAAGATGATTTCACCCGACACCATGCTTTGGTCTAATTCTAATGAAACACCCAAAGTGACCATTTTAGAGCACAACAGTTGCTTAGCTAGATTTGATTTGTATCTGTGAATGTAAGACGTCTATTTTGTTCAAAGGAACGTTTTTGTACGGAATTGAGCCCAGGGAACGCTCAGCCAATGTCTGTCTTAGCCAATCACATTTGTTGGACTGGTATCTTGCAGAATAAAAAGTTTTTACCCTGTTGAAAGTTTAACCCTTTTTAGGACCTTCGAGGCTGGCATGAATCTATAGGTAAGAACAATATCAAACTTCGTTTCCAAAAAAAAGTTTGGAACTAACAATTCAAAACTAAACATAGCATTGCTGTGTTTCGATTTGAAGGGTATGGTTGCCGGTGAAATTACAGGCACATGAGGCTTTACACCTGTATGCATCAAGTTGATAGACGCAGAGCAGTGCATCATAGGGCACGTTTCTAAGGTGCCTGTGGCCTACGAGGCAATACTTTGTTATAGGCGATGGTTACCACTTAATATCTGGTGGGCCTTATGCCTGTTGCATCTGTTGCAACTATAAAAAACAAAATCTAACTATTAAAAAATTGTTAGATATCCATTTATACATCTAAAGAAGACTTTGAAATGTTTTGGTTACCTACAAAATTATACGGTTGCCTGGGAGAGATCGCTTTGTTAAGCGATAAGACCGCCCATGTATGCTTACATTTATTTGATTTTTTTATTTATTTATGTCTGTGGTGTCTAGCTTGTAAGGCATCATAAAGAATTCATTCATTCATTCATTCAATGCGTCCAAAAGTTGACTGAAGTTTGAAAGTAGAAATATGAGTACGTATTGATGACCGTCAACCGATGACCGGGGTAAAAGCGTTCTGGAGTGGAGAGCACGTCTAGGCAAGCGAATCCTCGTATCGCATAGCGAGTGATGCAGTCGCTGAGACGAAATAGTGGAGAGCGAGTTCTCGCCGGCCGGCGGCAGTGTGAACAGCCAGCGATCAACTTTACTATTAATATACGTGTCTCTTTTGACTGACACGGAATCTATATCTTTTGTTCGTTTCTTGTGCGAGAAAATAGTTGATAGCTAATCGCTTACTCGCCGGCGGTGAGACAAGTGCCTTAGAGAGACGATAAATCTAATTGATAAACATAAACATTTGTCAAAAATCGACCACAAACATTTAAACAAAGATAATTTCACTCAGATACCTCGTATTTCAGGATAAATTGGTTTGAATTGAACCTTGTCTGAACGGAAGCTTTCCGTAAATACATTGCAAATGTACTGTGACAGTGCGCATTATCAGATCCGCAAATCCTGGGAAATTGTATAAATCATGTGTGCCACGAGCGTAATCTTTCCCGACATTAATCCAGATAGGCAGCTATTCTGGAAGCATTCGAGAAAAGTCTACTAAAAATTTAATCTCGCTTTTATTAAATTCGTAGACCATACGTTTTAATGTGTATTTATTATCTTTTGACATTAACATGTACTTAGATAAGTCATAACAATAATATAATCATACTATCACTAATACTACATTTTATACAGAACTAAGATTAAAAATTACAATAGAAATTAATACATAACAATATGTATTCAATCCGATACACTGAATCCCCAACGTAACGAAGAACTGTCTCTGCACTCAGGATTCTAAAACTCTAGAATCCTGAGTGCAGAGACAGTTTTATCCACGAGGAAAATATTCTACTTTTCACACTTTCTGCGAGGCAGTAAAGTCCAAATCTAGGTTGGTGCATTCTATGCAGAGGTTAGTTCGATTTACGAATAAGTTCTTATTGTGTGGGTATCTTTAGTTCAAATTTTAATACAGATGAGGTTCCGAATTCGAATCACTTCAACTTTACTCCCGGCTCAGCCGTAAGGATTTAATCGCCTGCTTTCGGTGAGGTTTACATGACATATAATATGACATTGCCGAGGAGGTGGCGTGAAAAATTAAGTATAACCTGTTGTTACACAGGATTGTTATCATTACAGAATATGTATTTATCCGTCAAAGCTTCGTCAATTGCATACTAACTTTTAAGTAAGTAATAAACATTTTTTTTACTTTGAAAATTCTATGTCAGTCTCATTTCGTATGTCAATTGGAATATTATTATACAGCAGCAGGCCAGTTAGACAGCCTTGTGCCAAATGGTCAAAGCAAGTGTGCTGAAAAGATTCAAGAGGTGCGGATACACTTTGCAGAATACTACACGTTTTGTCGATTTTCATTTTTTTAGTTAATAACATTACCATAAAATAATTAATATAAATTAATTAATCAATAATTAATTCATATAATCATAAGCAACAAAAATAAATTATACGAATAATAAAACACAGAATTTCACACAAACTATTTTTTTAAATATTTTGATGAAGAAAAAAGTAGAAAGTTACACTGCACAATATTCATATCATTATATAAATATTGTGCAGTGTAATTTTCTACTTTTACACAATATTGATACCATTATATGAATATTGTGCAGAGTACTTTTCTACTTTTTGCTTCATCAAAATATAGAAAGTACACTGCACAATATTCATATCAGTATATGAATATTGTGCAGTGGAATTTTCTATTTTTACACAATATTTTTATCATTATATGAATATTGTGCAGTGGAATTTTCTACTATTACACAATATTGATATCATTATATGAATATTCTGCAGAGTAATTTTCTACTTTTTGCTTCATCAAAATATAGAAAGTAAAAAATTACACTGCACAATATTATTATATCACAAATCATTATATGAATATTGTGCAATGTAATTTTCTATTTTTTGCTTTATCAAAATATAAAACAAAATAGTTTGTATGAAATTCTATGTTCTATTATTCGTATATGTATTTTTGCTTATGAACTTAACTGTATCACCTGTGTAACACGCCACTTTGAATACATGTTAACTTGAATACTTGATTGATTGAAGTACTTAGTCATCAAAATAAAGACTTTGAAAACAGTAACATTGGAAAAAACGTACTTATTCCATACATTTTAGCTGAATAAGTATTGAAAATTTGTACGAAACTGGTGCTTTATATCGAGCGGTTTGGTAATAGGTCTCTTATTACGGCAGCAGCGTCCGCTGGCCCATCGATCATGAAGGATTCCGCAAAAGCTAAGTATTGTTTCATGCTAAACTGCTTATTCCGTACTGCCCAATTTCGAGCCGAAATATAAATTATTATTTTCAGTGTCTAAGAGGTTTTTTCTTGAGAGTTGTGTGAAGTTATACAAGTGTGGTACTTTGTTATTGTTTTAGATACAGAACTGCTTATAATTTAGTTGTTTGGACAGGGGTGGCCAAGAAGGTAGCCCTCGCGAATAAATAGTAAATTCTACCATAAGGGAGTAAAATTATATTTTTACGGCGAGGACAGTATTTTGAATACAGAGCGGAGTGAAGGAAAGAAGGAGTAGAATCCCGAGTGCAGCGAGCGATCCTTATGTAAAACTCTGAGCGTAGCGAGGGATTCAAAGTACGTTGACAAAGGAAAAAATACATTTAAATGTGTCGAAAATCAAATCAATTATTATTATAAAAAAATAAAACACATTTATTTCAAGCTCATATAGGAAAGCGCACAACACAATAGGTAAGCTAAGGTTTATACAGGGTTTTTGAGAGCATGCCTGTGACAGCAATGTCTGGTGTACGGGCAGTCTACTCTGCCGGCTATCATTGCCAAGACAGTGTTGGCGCTGGCCCGCAGCCTGTCCACCAGGGACGCGGCTCGCTTGCGCATGACGGTATGGAAGCAGTCGACCCGCGCCGCCGCGAAATTCCCTGATGCACTGCAGTAGCGGGGCAGCCCCAGCACCGCCCTGAGTGCATTGTTATAGTGGACGCGGAGTGCGCTGTACGTCGCCTGCGTATACTTCACCCACAGGCTGCACTAGTACAGAGAGGTACAATACGCCCGAAATAAAGTCAGCTTAACCCCCTCTGAACTACGTGCAAACCTGCGAGCAATCATAATCGCATGCACGGACAGCCCCCTCCGCTCCCGATGTCTTCATTGTCTTTGAGGTCGGTAGTGACAACGTGCCCAAGATATTTAAATGTATATACTCTGTCTAAGATAATCCCGTTAAGACTTAAAGTTGGGACACTTTCAAGACGTTTCGTACCGGCCTCAGAGACCATGAACTGACTCTTTTTAGGGTTATATTTTAACCCATGACCAGTAGCGTATTCCTCACACGTCCTCACCAGCTCTCTCAATCCACAGACCGAGGCGCTCAGCAGCACCATATCATATCATTTATATAATTTATATTAAGTATATATAATAGAATATACAATTATTTACAAGATTATACAATACGTAAAAAACAGTTAAATCATCTAAAGACCATTGCAAACTATCTAAAGATCACTCCAGGTGGAAGTGTCCTCAAGACACTGGCTCGATTGCCCCGCTGAATTTCAATGCGTATGCGTTGGCCCAGATAAGCGCCAGCTCTCGGATCGCACGTCGCTTCGACGAGACGCCCAAAATAACTTTGAAAACACGATGGGCCCCGTTGACCCATGGCCCGGTCTCACTCGTCCTCAAACGGATTAAAGATTTGAGTTGTTGTGACGTAAATCATTAATTAACCAAAAACAATCCAATCGTCCGTTTAAGATCGTGTTCAGATTACGAAGTTCTGAACTATGCTGATTGTTGGAATTTATTTGAGAACGTGGTTCACGGAGTGTTCTCGCGTGAGCTCGTCCCGCGGCGCTATTTTACGCCATTGCGGCCCTGACTCCAGGTAATGGCTTTTGTTACTGTGAGTTGGGATACCATGGCATCAGGATCTTCTAGGATAATCCACTCTGTTTTGATAGTAAACATTTTATCTTCTTTTTTCTCATTCTGTTGTATCTAGCTTGTAAGGTATAAAAATTTCATTAACTCATTCAATTTTTTAGGGTTCCGTACCCAAAGGGTAAAACGGCACCCTATTACTAAGGCTCTGCTGTCTGTCTGTCCGTCTATCACCAGACTGTATATCAAGAACAGTGATAGTTAGATAGTTAAAATTTTCACAGATGATGTATTTTTGTTGCCGCTATAACAACAAATACTAAAAACAGAATAAAATGAATATTTACGGGGGGCTCCCGCACAACAAACGTGATTTTTTTGCTCATTTTAGCTCGGTATTGATAACGGCAACAGGTAGACGCTTGAAATATTCACAGAATATTTAGTTATATATTCATATTAAAAATAAATAATTAAATTATAATAAACCGAATATTTAAGGGAGCCCCACTTAAATATTTGTTTTATTTTAATATAACACACGTGATTTTTTTGCCGTTGTTATAGATAATGGTACGGAACCCTTCGTGCGCGACTCCGACTCGCCTTTGGCCGGTTTTATTTTTAAACATTTAGTGTCATTCAGGTCATTAACGTTGAGTCATTCACTAGATAACTGAACAGCAGAAATGTATAAACATGTGCGTATCGAATTAATTATATCATATTTATGTCGAAAAATCATTAAAATTGCACACTCTATAAATATCTAAGTATTAATCATTTTCACTAATTTAAAATGTCATTAAAAAAGTTATTTTTTTACGGATTATTACTTAAGGCGCTAACCGTTGCCGATGACCTTGAGCGAATTGGCGTGTTTCGACCCCGCACCTTCCGCCACACGCATCTAACCGACCAGCAAAAAGGTGAGCGCGAGGCAGACGAGCACAACCCTACCGTACGACAGTCAGGTACACTGCCGCCCGTCGCCCGCGCAACCACCTTCTAAGGGTACGTCCGCTTATTATTCGGAAAAATTGAAAATAATTAATTTCCACATGAAAGACCGTCGCAGCACAGCATCAATTGTTCAACTTGAAGGTATAGTCGCCCCTGGTTGGGATACTATACCTACTAGCTACCTACTAACTAAAATTTGTGAAAAATGAGTTAACCCCTATCATTTCCCATCTAACCAACCTTTGCTTCAACAAGGGAGTTTTTCCTAACATCTTAAAATAATCCATCATTACCCTGGTTTTCAAAAGTGGTGACATTAACGATGTTAGCAATTATAGACCCATTTCGGTCTTACCATCCATTTCTAAAATCCTTGATAAATTTAATTTACTTACGGACTCTCAATACGGTTTCAGAAGTGGAAAGTCTACCGAAGACGCTGTAAATGCATTAAGTTCGTTCATTGTTGATGAAGTGGATCATGGAAATAAATGCCTTACTGTATACTTAGATTTAAAGAAAGCGTTCGACACTGTCCATGTCCCCATTTTGATAAAAAAGCTAGAAAGCATTGGTGACGGAGACACGCCTCTAGCGCTACTTAGAGACTATTTATGCCAACGAAAACAACGAGTAAAGATCGATGGGTACACCAGTGCAGATGTAAATATCACTTATGGCGTTCCACAAGGCAGCGTTTTAGGACCTACTTTGTTTTTAGTGTATATCAATAACCTGTGCAACATAAATATCGTGCATGCTAAGGTCTTCTCATAAGCTGATGATACTGCTGTAGTTTTCATCAATAAAACTTGGGATAGTATTAGGATAGATGCTGAACTGGGACTTGCAAGGATTGCTAAATAGCTGAGTACAATTCTGCTTACACTCAATGCGTTAAAAACTAACTATATGTGTTACACCATCTATAATAGGACCCAACCAGTTAGTAATTTTAAGTTAAAAATACATAACTGTGGATAGATACACGATACACGTCCCTTAATAAATAAAGTGCCCTTAATAAAGTATTAGGGTATCATGTTAGATCAAAATTTAACATGGTATCCACAAATCGAAGTACTTAGCAACAGAGTTAGAAAATTAATTTGGATATTCAAAACATTACGACATGTTGCTCAGGAACCACGTCTAAAGAAAATATATATTGCTCTAGCTCAGTCAGTTCTAGGATACTGCATCACCATTTGGGGCGAAGCAGCAAAAACAAAATTTTTAGAAATTGAAAGAGCTCAACGAGTATTAATAAAGGTCATGTACTCTAAACCTTACAGATTCTCAACAAATATGCTTTATTCTCTAAGCCAGTTATTGACAGTAAGAAAATTGTATATTTTAAATGTTATTCTAAAGAAACATAAAACTCTAAGCTATGACCCTGGTATTGTAAAGCGCAGAAGAAAGGACAAAGTTGCTAAGGTTATTGGTAGCAAAACTAGCTTTTCCCGCAACCAGTACTCTATACAATCCGCTCACCTTTACAACATCATTAATAGAAATCTTAATATCTACCCTATGCAATATCATGACTGTAAGAAAATGTTGACAGAATGGATACATACAAAAAAATTACGAAGAGACGGAAGCATTTCTTCAGGTTATGTCCTGACTTTTATAATAAAGTACCTAGGTATTAACCTCTATTTTTAATCATATTTATATTCATGAAATTGTTATCATAGTTAAATATTAAAAAAACTGGACTAGAGGCAGAACATAAACACACGCGCATACACACACACAACACACACATACACCCTACACACACACACTTTTACACATACGCACCCGCAACTCACATATACACACCCGAACGTGTACATACACCCGCACACGTACACACACTTTTATATTTAATATTAATGCATGTCTAACTATTAAGGCAAGTAACTTGTAAAATAAGTATCTGTAACCGATACAAATACTCTTGGATATGGAAGAGCGGAGCCTTCTAACACAAGTTTTTAAACTTAAAAGAAGGTTCCCTAAAATACCTTAAAATACTAAGTATGTAAAAAACTATCTGTTACAGAAATAAAAACATTTTGATTTTAGATTTTTTGATAGTCTTTGCCCACATTTAGGTGAAAGAAAAATTACAAAGTTTTACGTCGTTTAGAGGTTGAATCAAATTGAAAGTCGAAAACAGCTAAGTACATTTTGTTATTTTTTTTTCTCATAATAAATAAATAAATAGCTAGAACTTTATGTACGTTCACTTTGCAGTTAAAAGGTCAATGAATGACATATATTTTTTTGAGCACATAAAACTGATTCCTCTCTGAGGAGAAAGCTTCCAAATAAAATCAATCAGCTACTATATTCGCCTTAAGCTCACATCTTTTATGAATGAAAGTGTACAATTTTATTATTCTTGCTTTATTGACTTTACCCAGTAGAGTATTTTAAAATGCTAATCATACGAAGAATATAAGTAATTTTTTATTTTATTTGTTTGTTTGGTACGCTCTTCATATCGTTAAGGCTGAACGGATTTGGATGCAGTTTCGTATAAAGGTAGTTTATGCCCCAGATTTAGAAATAGGCTTCTTCATATTGATAAACCACGCGTGCGAAGCCGCAGGCAGCAGCTAGTGACGAATTAAAAAAAATCCGAAGTGTTTTGCAATGGCACGGTCGCCCTACGCTGGTTGTCGAAGTTACGTACGGAATGGACGATTTCAACCCAGAAGTCTGGAACTGTTTAACGCCATCCCGCCAACCTTTACTTTATGCATAACGCCATCCAATACCAACTTACAGGCACGTAGTTAGGATTAGTATTGGGCCAACATAGGGGACTAGGTAGCGTAATAAGCTTGCGCTCTAAAAATAATAATAATAGTACTGGACATTTCACACAGTGCCATCTAGCCCCAATGCAAAGCATGTACTTACTATGGTAAACAGTTATCTGATAGAATAATGATGTACTTTTTTTTATAAATACATACAATAAATAGGGAAACAACCAGACCCGAAGCAGATATTTGTAGCTCAAGTAAACATTTGTTCTGCGGCGGGAATCGATCCCGCAACCTCCTGCGTTTCAATTGGCTATTCGTCCACTGCACGGCGCATTGGCGCGCCGATTGGACACATGCCGTCACGACGTGTCAGCATACGAGTTGGTCTTAATATCGATATATCAAAATAAATATGATTTATTTAAAAAATTATAAAATTTTAATTTATATGGAATATATATTTCTATATATTTAAAGAATATATAGATATTCTATCTGTTTTAACTTAACGTCTGCTTGATTTGTAAGTTATTTAAGCTGTACGCACATGTGTTTATGTTACAATCCAGATCAAAACAGCATTTTTTGTAATCTTTAATTGTAAATGATTGTAATGTGTTTTGTGCGTATAATAATAAATAAATCAATAAATGATGCAACTTGTTTACAGTTGGGTGCGTGGTGCTGCGCCCCTCATCAATGCCAGTGCGGTTCGGCAGTCGAACAGCTTGGTCACCAAGGATTGTCGTGTTCCATGGCCGCCGGTAAGATTTCTCGTCACGCTAGCCTTAATGATATCATTCGCCGGGCTTTTTGTAGCGTCAACGTTCCAGCCGTTCTCGAAACGAACGGTCTGATATGTGATGATGCTAAGAGACCTGACGGTATGACTCTTAAACCTTGGGTGTGGAACGCCACGTGCATCGATACCCTTGCGCCATCTCATCTGTCTGGTACAACAGTTGGGACCGGTTCGGCGTTAAATTCAGCCGAAGATCTCAAGCGGCGCAAATATGGAAGTCTCGACAGAGCTTACTAGCTTGAGCCATTTGGGGTCGAGACCCTGGGTCTATGGGGTACCGGGGCCCATCGCGTTTTTTTTTAATTCATTCTGGGCGTCTGGTCGAAGCGACGTTTGGTCCGAGAACTGGCAATTATCTGGGTCAACGCATAAACATTACAATTCAGCGGCATAATGCAGTGAGTGTCTTGGGGACACTTCCATCTTGAGCAGTTGAGCTATCTATAGATCGTTTGCAACGGTATTTAGATGATTCAACTGTTTCTTCAGTATGTTATTGTAAACAATTGTATATTTTTTCTGTTATTCGCGATAAATACATAGATGATTCTTATCAAAAATTAGTTTTGCACACACACAAAATCAAAATTGTTTATCTAAGTAACTCTATAAATTAATGACAGACGTTTCAATGTATGTATCTCTGGGCAATCTAAGAACTCTTAGCAACAACATGACATTATCCCATGTACGGGGTAAGTAACTATTATTCAAGGTAGCCCCCTAAAATGGACTCCCTGAATACCCCCCTGTCCTTATTACTTTATGCATGACGCCATTCAATACAGATTTCCCGTAGAAGCTGTTACATGCTCGTTTACAAGTTGCATTTGTTTTTGAAAGTTTCCAACTGCAATTTAGGCGCTCTAGAGCTGTGAATTTCAAAAATTTCGCAAGTTTGAATCCTTACACCTTTATTTGTTTGTGTTTAGAATTTTTCTACCCAATTAATAGTAAAATAGCGCAGCGTAGGACAGCCCCCATCTAGTTGATCCCCCATCGCCCCCATTGACCTAATACGGTTACTGGTAGCTGTTGGATGCAGCTTGCAAAAGATTGCTCGCTCTTTTGCAAAGAGTGGTCGCTTTGTAAAGCTATTAAATAAATAAATAAATATTGCTGGACATTCCACACAGCGCTGTCTAGCCCCAACCTAAGCAGAGCTTGTACTATGGGAACCAGATAACTGATCGAATACTTATAACTCATATACTTTTCTTTTTTGTAAATAAATACATACTTATAATATATAGAAAAACATCCAGACCCGGAACATAGATACATAGATAGATAATTCATCAAATATAAACATATAACAAAAGAATTCTAAATAATAGGTACATTGGGCGGCCTTATCGCTAAAATCGATCTCTTCCAGGCAACCTTTAGATGGACAGGATCTATGTGAACAAATAAGGACGGCGGCGTAAATCAGATAATATAGTACAAGTTTAAATCACAATTACAACATATATTTGTAGTCATGCGTCTCACCCAGCTATTCGCCCACTACGCCACGGAGGTCGCCTTTAGAAAGATATATAGTGTTACACCAAATTACAATTATTTAACCAATAAAACTTAGACTAATACGTAATAAAGTACGCGGTGGTACATTGGGCAGCCTTATCGCTTGAAGCGATCTCTTCCAGGCAACCTTTGGATGGACTGGATTGAAAATAACGTGAGAGAAGAGGTCTATGTTCAACAGTAGACGTCTTGAGGCTGATGTGATTATGAAATAATAAAACGCACCCACAGAATTTTCAAGTGCGTATGTCCTACGGGGGCATGCAATGCCATGTAGACCAAGTCTTAGTTGGACATCGCCTATGTGGTTAAGTTCTCGAAAACAAAGTTTTTGGATACCATTCTAAAGGTCTCAAAAGCTTCCATTCAAAGCATGCTCTTAAAAGTTAGGTATATAGTTCAACATGTCACATTAGGTACTAGTACATAGCAGTAAGTAATAGGGAAGTAAGTATGGTAGTTCTTCCTCTTATGCTGATGTGACCCACTTCTGTTCAGCTAAAATTGTTGCACTCTGAATCATTTGCATTAAGGCTAGCATATTTGACTCTAAAATGCATATTTTTTGTACATGTAATAGTGGTTCGCCCAGAACTGAGATCTCGCGAGTCTCCCTAAAAACAAAACAAACATTATTTGTAACTAATCTTTGACTCCAAGATTTTTAAAATCATCTCACTAGTTTCGATCTAGACGTGAAATGGCCTGGTAGCACAGTTGGATAGTGCATCCTCGTATCAAGAGGAAGGTTGCGGGTGCAAGTCCCGTCTAGGCTTGAAATTTATGAGATGATTTTAAAAATCTTGGAATTTTCCGTATGTGTTCGGATAACACTATAAATAAAATACTATTTGAAATAAGCAACGCGACATCTCTTGTCAATGTACTGAAGTGCAACGTTTGGCATTGAGCAGGTACAAAAAACTGCATAAGTTTTCCTGTAGATGGAGCAAACGGTGCTTTAGTCGTAATTCTGAATCATCTCACTAATTTCGACCTAGACGTGAAATTGCCTGGTAGCACAGTTGGATAGTGCATCCTCGTATCAAGAGAAACGTTGCGGGTTCAAGTCCCGTCTAGGCTTGAAATTTTTGAGATGATTTTAAAAATCTTGGAATTTTCCGTATGTGTTCGGATAACACTATAAATAAAATATTACATATTTGAAATAAGCAACGCGACATCTCTTGTCAATGTGCTGAACTGCAACGTTTGGCATTGAGCAGGTACAAAAAACTGCATAAGTTTTCCTGTAGATGGAGCTAACGGCGCTTTAGTCGTAATTCTGAATCATCTCACTAATTTCAACCTAGACGTGAAATGACCTGGTAGCACAGTTGGATAGTGCATCCTCGTATCAAGAGGAAGATTGCGGGTTCAAGTCCCGTCTAGGCTTGAAATTTTTGAGATGATTTACAAATCTTGGAACTTCGGAATGTGTTCGGATAACACTATAAATAAAATACTATTTTAATCTTGGACTATCAAAATAGTGCCACGAAATGAATAACCAACTTGCTTGATCTACAGTTACATTCAAATTACAAGTAACGGGAGTTACGTTAATTGGCACACTTTTTTTGGCGTAGAAATTGCAGTTATTCTGGACATTTCCCTATATTGGTATCACTATAGCTACACTCATACTAAATTACAGCACTGTAGGGTCACTGGTGTACCCTGTGAATTTTGTCAAAGTTCAGTTTATATTATGGCTAATAACTACAAGGTTCAAACTAAAAATAAAAACGAGGGCGAAATGTACTCATAAAGACCTTTTATTAGACGTGCCATTTGACAGCAAAGTCTCGTTTAGTTTTTTTTACATCTCTTGAACCCCAATGTCTCAACAAAACCCTCTCACATTTTAGCTCATTTAGTCACACCAAAATTGTGCCATCAGTACCTACCTATATACCAAATTTCACGATGATCGGATAAACGCTTCGAAAGTTATCCTCTGACAAACAAACATACATACATACAACGCCGATTTGCTCAAGTTGATTTGGAGATCTCGCTTCGAATATTTGTTTTGTTTGTCCATGGAATAATTAATAACTAGTTACCAGTGCCCACCCAACGACCCAAGAGCCAAACTGACCCGACATTATACCGAAGATATTCCGGACATCAGCCTGTATGAGATCAGGATGGCCTTGAAGCAGCTTAAGAACGACAAGGCGCCGGGTAAGGACGGAATCACTTCAGAGCTTCTGAAAGCGGGTGGATTACCGGTACTTAAAGTCCTTCAGAAGCTTTTTAATTCCGCCTTGCTTGAAGGTACGACGCCAAAAGCATGGAACGGGGGCGTGGTGGTTCTGTTCTTCAAGAAAGGTGACAACACCTTGCTTAAGAATTATAGACCCATCTCGCTTTTGAGCCATGTTTATAAGCTGTTTTCGAGGGTCATCGCGAACCGTCTCGAACGCAGGTTTGATGACTTCCAGCCTCCCGAACAAGCCGGGTTCCGTAAAGGCTACAGTACCATAGACCACATACATACGCTGCGGCAAGTCATACAGAAGACCGAAGAGTATAACTTGCCGCTATGTCTCGCGTTTGTGGACTATGAGAAAGCCTTCGATTCGATCGAAACATGGGCAGTGCTTGAGTCTCTCCAACGATGCCGTATTGACTATCGGTACATCGAAGTGTTGAAGTGTTTGTATAAAAAACACCACTATGTCAGTCCGAGTACACGAACAGAGCTCGAAGGCGATTCCCTTAAAAAGAGGCGTAAGACAGGGAGATGTCATCTCTCCGAAACTGTTTACGACCGCATTGGAGGATGCCTTCAAGCTTCTGGAATGGAAAGGACTGGGCATCAATATTAACGGCGAATACATCACTCACCTTCGGTTTGCCGACCATATTGTGGTCATGGCAAAGTCGATGGAAGAGCTCAGCACGATGCTCGAAGGCCTCAATCGAGTCTCCCAACGGGTAGGACTTAAAATGAACATGGACAAGACGAAAATCATGTCGAATGTCCATGTCGTCCCTGCCCCAGTTATGGTTGAGAACTCGGCTCTTGAAGTTGTCGACGCGTATGTATACCTAGGACAAACAGTCCAATAAGGTAGGTCCAACTTCGAGAAAGAGGTCAATCGTCGAATCCAACTCGGATGGGCAGCGTTTGGGAAACTTCGCAACGTCTTTTCGTCCAACATACCTCAGTGCCTTAAGACGAAAGTCTTCAATCAGTGTGTGTTACCAGTGATGACATATGGAACCGAGACGTGGTCCTTCACTATTGGCCTTATGAATAAGCTCAGAGTCGCTCAACGAGCTACGAGAGGGCTATGCTCGGGGTTTCTCTACGAGATCGAATCAGAAATGAGGAGTTACGTAGGAGAACTCAAGTCACCGACATAGCCCGACGGATTAGCACGTTGAAGTGGCAATGGGCAGGCCATATAGCGCGCAGAACAGATGGCCGATGGGGCCGAAAGGTTCTCGAGTGGAGGCCACGGACCGGCAAGCGCAGCGTAGGACGTCCGCCCGCAAGATGGGCAGACGACTTGGTAAGAACCGCAGGTCGGCGTTGGATGCAGGCCGCTTCCAACCGCAGTTCCTGGAGATCAATGAGGGAGGCCTTTGTCCAGCAGTGGACGTTCTACGGCTGATATGATGATGATGAGTGCCCAGTCAGTAGTCAAAATTCGACCGTAATTCATATTTTTGCCTTAATTTTAGCATCCATACCAATATTTTGACGACCTCCGTGGTGCAGTGGGCGAATAGCCGGCTGAGACGCAGGAGGTAGCGGGTTCGATTCCCGCCGCGGAACTAATGTTTGCATGATCTACAAATATTTGTTCCGGGTCTGGGAGTTTTTCTATATATTCTATGTATGTATTTACAATAAAAACGTATTTAAGTATTCTATCAGTTATCTGGTTCCCATAATACAAGCTCTGCTTAGTTTAAGGCTAGATAGCGCTGTGTGAAATGTCCAGCAATATTCATTTATTTATTATATATGCGAAAGTAACTCTGTTTGTTTGTTAGTTTGTTTGTTTGTTGCCTTTACCCGACTAAACGGCTGAACGGAACGTAATGTAATTTGGCAAGGAAATACACAGATCCTGGAGAAAAACATAGGCTATTTTTTGTCTATAATATAATCTAGATGGGGGTTAAATAGGGGTTGAAATTTTATATGGGTAATCCATAATTCCTTAAGTTAGGTATCTGAAAATTCATATTTAGGCTTTTGGTAAGAAATAAAGTAATACGTGTTTTAAGTTTTCTGCAAAATCATCCCTAAGGGCAAAGTAAGGGGTTAAAATTACGAGGTATTCCCTAGATGCACGCCCTATGTACAGTTGGTATATTATATAATAGGTTGAGGAAAAAGTCTTTTCGCATTATAGTATGTATGAACTTGTAATAAAATCTCTTTGTATCTGGCTGGTTCTGGTATCATTCAACGTATAAATTTTAAAGAAGATAATTCTTTGGATCTAATAAAATTAGGAAAATGTGTGATTTTTATTTGTTTTTCGTACTGTAAAGATGAGTGAATTTAATGAAGAAATTCGATTCATTTTAAAATTTTACTACAAAAAAGGTAAAAATGCAACGCAAGCCGCGAAAAAAATGTGTTTATGAACCTAGTGCAGTGTCTGTGAGAGTAGCACAAATTTGGTTTAAGCGTTTTCAATCCGGAAATTTTGATGTCAAAGATGCACGTCGCTCTAGTCGCCCTATTACGGATAAAATTGATGCCATTTTTGAAAAAGTGGAGCAAGATCGGCATATCAGTAGTTACGACGTAGCTGAAGAACTGGGTTTGATCACAAAATAGTTTTGGCGCATTTGAAAAAAACTGGGTACACAAAAAAGCTCGATATTTGGGTACCCCACGAGCTCACTGAAAGAAACCTAATGAACCGTGTACTCATTTGTGATTCTTTATTACGACGTCATGAAACCGAACCATTTTTCAAGAAGCTGATAACTGGTGATGAAAAATGGATCACGTACGACAAGAACGTGCGAAAAAGGTCGTGGTCAAAGGCCGGTCAGGTTTCACAGACTGTGGCGAAACCCGGGTTAACTCGCAACAAGGTGATGCTGTGTGTGTAGTGGGATTGGAAGGGCATTATTCATTATGAGCTGTTACCACCAGGCAGGACCATCGATTCTGAACTCTACTGCGAACAACTGATGAGATTAAAGCAAGAAGTTGAGAGAAAGTGGCCGGAATTAATCAACAGAAGGGGTGTGGTTTTTCATCATGATAACGCTAGACCCCACACATCTTTAGCTACTCAGCAAAAATTAAGAGAGTTTGGCTCGAAGGTGTTAATGCATCCGCCGTATAGTCCTAACCTTGCCCCTTCAGATTTCCACCTGTTTCGGTCTCCTCAGAATTCTTTAGGCAGTGTCAGGTTGCCAGGTGTCAGAGGACTGCCAAAACTACTTGTCGCGGTATTTTGATCAGAAGCCCCAAAATTTCTAAAGCAATGGGTTCATGTCCCTACCTACAAGATGGCAAAAAGTTATCGAACAAAATGGTTCCTACATACTTTAGTTAAATGTAAATAAACTATATTAAAAAATGCGCAGAGTTTTCTTAAAAAATGCGCGAATTTTTTTCCCCAACCTAATAGATATAATGTGACCGGGATTGGGACATAGGCTACTTTTTACCCGATTGCGCAGGAGGGCTTCACCACGCGTGTGAAGCCACAGGTGGGTCAGCTAGTTTGTCATATATCCTTCTCCAGATAAACATTAACTATGGCAAATCTCCCACTCCACCATACGCGCAATAACCTTAAAAAGAGGCAAGTAAAAAGTTTTCTCTTCACAATTAATATATTTTAGAAATAGTAAAATATGACTGGCGACTCTAACTCGTATGGTGGACTCACACTTTATTGACGACTAGCTGACCAATCCGCAGCTTTGCACGCGTGGTTTTTTAATAAAAACATTACCCTCCTGCGCAGTTCGGTAAAAAGTAGCCTATGTCACCCGGGGATAGTGTAGCTTCCCAATAGTGAAAGAATTTTTTAAATCGGTTGAGTAGTTTCGGAGCCTATTCAATACAAACAAATCTTTCCTCTTTATAATATTAGTATAGATAAGTGTCTTAACTATACCATTAGTGTATAGTCTTATCTAACTGACTGGGTGTGTACGATGACGAATGAATGGAAGTTCTTTTACCTTACACAACAGATACTTGTATAAAAATAAAAAGGAAACAAATAAATGTAAGCATAATGGGCAGTTTTATCGTTTAACAGAGCGATCTCTTCCAGACAACCTTTGGATGCAGAGGATCATTGCTTAATGGAAGATTGGCCGAGGTGTAAAAAGAATAAACTTAATAATAGAAAAAGAAAAATTACTAAACCTTATATTCATACATATTATATACATAAATAATTGTAAATAAATAAATATCATATATAAAATAAATGAATATCTACGCACGTAGCACTTACTACTGTCATACAAAAGACATCAACGCGTGTGATTTAGATTTTTGAGTTTATAATACAAATTCTTAATTATGGCAATTCCGTTTATCGTGCAATTCCTCAACCTCAAGTTCAGAGTGATTTTTGCTAAGATAAGATAATAGAAATACCGAGTATTCATGCAGA
The DNA here is from genome assembly GCA_918857605.2 of Philereme vetulata. NCBI lineage: Eukaryota > Metazoa > Arthropoda > Insecta > Lepidoptera > Geometridae > Philereme > Philereme vetulata. The sequence goes on from OU975461.1 coordinate 7,675,181, forward strand.
GAAAACTCTGCTGTTGAAAGTTTATTATTCCGCCACTCAAGATGACAAAGTTATCAACCCAATTGCTTCTAATTGTCTCTTTATACAGCTCTTTATACCTATAAGTAGTTATAGTATCACCCTGAAAATAATCTTGTGGCGGAAAGAATACATGCTTGCAGAGGCTCATGGTACGTTTAGATTAGCCTGCCAGTAATGTTAATCTTACTTAGAAAACTTTTGTGATTGATTTCAATCATTATTATACGGGATTTATCACGTACCGTCTTATTGTCTTGTCGTGCGAGACGTTATTCGGAGCGGATCGCACTCGCCCTGATGAAGGTTCACGAGTTGAACCGAAACATTGTCGGTCGAAACACCGATAAGACGGAACGTGATAAACCCCGTATTTATAACAATTAATGGTAATCTTGTTTTAGACTTGAATAAATTAGTAAAATCTTTATAATCATAGTAGGTATACCTTAAAAAAAGTATAACTTGTATCTACATATAGAAAACGCGTATAAAATTTTATATACGCAGATGACGCGCTCTAACAACGCACTGCAAACGCGATTCATAACTTATTCATTACCTATGACTTTTTGGGAATCTACAGCGCCGTAAACGCGCGACACCTCCGTGTTTAAAATACGCGGTGTCCACAGGCCCCAAGGATTTCTATACGGACTACGGAAACCTACAAAATTCGGTGTTTTTGCTAGAACTAAACTCAAAACAGACTCGATCATACATAATAATAATAATACATATGCTGACCATTTCACACAACGCTATCTAGCCCCAAACTAAACAGAGCTGTACTGTGGGAACCAGATAACTGATAGAATACTTATATTCTTTTTTTAGTAAATACATTATAATAATAACAACCAGACCTGGAACAAATATCTGTAGATCATGCAAACATTTGATCCGTGGCGGGAATCGAACCCGCTACCTCCTGCGTCTCAGCGGGCTATTCGCCCGCTGCACCACAGCGGTGGTTATTTATATTGTTGACAGTTATCCCATTGGAAGCTGTCAAAGTATCTACGCTTAAGTCCCATGTCTCAATGCCAATACATGAGCGGGAGTGCTTACAACCGCGTCGGTAGTCTGGTCTGGCTGCTAAAGTTTACGTCCCACATTCAAATTCCAAGTTTTCTGTCATTCTGAACGCAGAGGCACGTCTTTGCGTATTTGAATTTCCGTTGTCATGTACGAACCTTGTTATGTAAGAGTAATTTAAAGTTGTAGTGTACTTTTAAAGACTATGAATTTAACGCAACCACTATACCGAAGAAGCCTGGCACAACGAACACAAAGAACTTCTCCTTTGAAGCTTTGCTCCTAAGCGATAAGACCGCCCATTGTACTTGTTCTTTTGTGATTTTTATATTTAAATTTGTTTATTTTGTGGTGTACAATAAAGTATGTTCATTCATTCGAAGAATCGTCCAAATTTTGGATCATTTTCGATAAACTGTATAGAAACCGAATTTTAGCGCTAAACAGAAATTGGCTATTTTTAAGTAAGTATTCCAAATTTTAGGTCTTTGCGAACAAAGTCGCATAAGGGTTCTATTCTTACGATTTTGGTCTGGAATCCTAAACACAAAGTAAAAGCGTTCAGTCTACCTACAAGAAGTAATTACTGATTCAAGCACTTGTCTCACCGCCGGCGAGTAAGCGATTAGCTATCAACTATTTCTCGCTCAAGAAGCGAACAAAATATATAGATTCGGTGTCAGTAAAGGAGACACGTACATTAATAGTTGATCGCTGGCCGTTCACAATGCCGGTGAGAACTCGCTCTCCACTATTTTGTCGCAGCGAGCGACTACAACGATCGCTCTGCGATACTCGCTCAGCGATGCTCGCTTGGCGGTTAGAACACACGCCGTGAGATGAACTACGCAAGCGCCACGCACTCAGCGAGTGGCGCGAGTATCGCCCGCCGCACTCGCTCACTCGTTTTATAGCCCAGCGAGACAACTCTAAGAACTACACACTCGCTTCTCGCTGCTCGCCAACTCGATTCTAGCTCTACTCGCTTCTCGCTCACCGCCGGCGGTGAGACAAGTGCCTGAAACGGGTATTTAACGCGTATGTTCCTATAGCCGAGCGTGTCAAAGAGCATATCGCAGCTGTCAAAAATCGCCAGGTAAACAAGTCAGCGATAGCAGAGCATCTGGTAGACCCGGGACCGAATCATTAGATTGAACTTCATGATACTAATGTTCTCTCTAGTGAACGCTATTAATACAAGAGAATGGTTCGTGAAGCGATTGAAATAAAAAAAACGAGTGTGCACACTTAGAGCACACGACTGAAGTAAAACTTCTTTAGCTCCATCTATATTTATGTATATATAATATATGAAATAATGTTTTAAGGAAATATAATCTTATTTCGAGGCGCATACAGTAAGAACATAAGTTATTTCTGCCATTTGTTGTGGAATAGCTGAACTTTTTCGTAAATCGAAGCTGGTAGATTCAAAATACGAAACGTCGTTAATACTTTTTTTATCTATATCAAAATTAACTATTATACATCATGAAGGAGTGTCTTGTTTTTGCAGTTTGTATAATTTAGGCTAATTTGGAATAGAAGATATGCGACAAATGAACTGGCTATGAGAGAAAAAGAGAAAGATGATGTGTGCTCGCACCTCTCTCTCTTGCCACTACAGTACTAATATACGAAACGTAACTCTCTCTCTTTCTATCTTCACTTACTTATATCTCCCCCTCAACATCCGTTCGCACTTTTCGTAACGCATTCACCAGCCTACTCCCCAAGTAAAGCGTGCGTAAAGAATCTTTACTTCAAAAAATTCCAAATTTCAGTCGAGAAGATGGCTATAGACTCAGCGTCCTGGAACCCGGTGATTGCTAGGTGTGCGCGTCGTGATCGGTCGTCTCAATCCGCAGATACGGTTAGTGTAGTGTGTCGTAATATAAACGAGGACATTTCTAATTCTGAAGACCAAGTGAGTGTAGTTGCTGTGTTGCAACACAGGCGAAACTTCGGGATAACAAATCAAACACGCGATAAATACCTATTTTAATCAGTAATTATGTACAGTGATCGCGAAAGTGTGAAAAATACTAGTGCCTAACACGGTAGAACAATTAGGTATGTGATGAAATCGCCAACAAGCTATGAGAAGGGAATTACGTCGTAACAATGGGTGGGTTGTAAATACCGCATCAAATCAGTCTAACAACGATAACCTACAATTTTCTCAATAAATGAACTTACCTCTTAAATAGTAATCGCACATTAATGATTTAAAACGCTTCTTACGAAACTTGTAGCACCTAAGCCGGCACTTACTTTAATGGAAGCGTGGAAAATGTAGGTCACACAGAGCATTAACTATTTAGTATGGAACCAGACTTCAAACTAAGGGGTGATAATGTTTAATGCGAAATTTAACATTATACTATAAGAGCTATAAGTTATAGTACTCTTATAGTAACCAAAAGAAAAAAAAGTGGTACGTCCGGGAGCCCGACAGAGGTGAAAACTTGAACAATTACGTGTGTATTTTTCGAATCGTCAGGAAATATCGTCTGGAAACGTGTCGGTAACGGTGACAGTGTCGCGAGTTCAATGGTTTTTTCCTATCTTAAAAACTACCCAACGCGCCTAAAGAAGGTCAAACTTCAAAAATAATTTGGATGTTGCAAAATGATGGATGTCGCATAAACATGAAAATACATTTTCATGTTTATGCGACATCCATCATTTTACGTAAGTTGTCTTACAACCCTCCAAAACTAAAAAAAAATATATGTTTATGTTGCTAAATGATCATGATGGACGTCGCATAAACATGAAAATGTACTAAGAAAGCTGTTTTATGCCCCTCCACAAACTAAAAAAAAATATATGTTTATGTTGCAAAATGATCATGATGGACGTCGCATAAACATAAAAATGTACTAAGAAAGCTGTTTTATGCCCCTCCACAAACTAAAAAAAAATATATGTTTATGTTGCAAAATGATCATGATGGACGTCGCATAAACATGAAAATGTACTAAGAAAGCTGTTTTATGCCCCTCCACAAACTAAAAAAAAATATATGTTTATGTTGCAAAATGATCATGATGGACGTCGCATAAACATGAAAATGTACTAAGAAAGCTGTTTTATGCCCCTCCACAAACTAAAAAAAATATATGTTTATGTTGCAAAATGATCATGATGGACGTCGCATAAACATGAAAATGTACTAAGAAAGCTGTTTTATGCCCCTCCAAAACTAAAAAAAAATATATGTTTATGTTGCAAAATGATCATGATGGACGTCGCATAAACATGAAAAAGTACTAAGAAAGCTGTTTTATGCCCCTCCACAAACTAAAAAAAAATATATGTTTATGTTGCAAAATGATCATGATGGACGTCGCATAAACATGAAAATGTACTAGGAAAGCTGTTTTATGCCCCTCCACAAACTAAAAAAAAATATAGTTTATGTTGCAAAATGATCATGATGGACGTCGCATAAACATGAAAATGTACTAAGAAAGCTGTGTTATGCCCCTACCCAAACTAAAAAAAAAATATATATTTATGTTGCAAAATGATCATGATTGACGTCGCATAAACATGAAAATGTACTAAGAAAGCTGTTTTATGCCCCTCCAAAACTAAAAAAAAATATATGTTTATGTTGCAAAATGATCATGATGGACGTCGCATAAACATGAAAATGTACTAAGAAAGCTGTTTTATGCCCCTCCCCAAACTAAAAAAAAAATATATATTTATGTTGCAAAATGTTCATGATTGACGTCGCATAAACATGAAAATGTACTAAGAAAGCTGTTTTATGCCCCTCCAAAACTAAAAAAAAATATATGTTTATGTTGCAAAATGATCATGATGGACGTCGCATAAACATGAAAATGTACTAAGAAAGCTGTTTTATGCCCCTCCACAAACTAAAAAAAAATATATGTTTATGTTGCTAAATGATCATGATGGACGTCGCATAAACATGAAAATGTACTAAGAAAGCTGTTTTATGCCCCTCCCCAAACTAAAAAAAAATATATGTTTATGTTGCAAAATGATCATGATTGACGTCGCATAAATATGAAAATGTACTAAGAAAGCTGTTTTATGCCCCTCCAAAACTAAAAAAAAAATATATGTTTATGTTGCAAAATGATCATGATGGACGTCGCATAAAAATGAAAATGTACTAAGAAAGCTGTTTTATGCCCCTCCCCAAACTAAAAAAAAATATATGTTTATGTTGCAAAATGATCATGATGGACGTCGCATAAACATGAAAATGTACTAAGAAAGCTGCTTTATGCCCCTCCACAAACTAAAAAAAAATATATATGTTTATGTTGCAAAATAATCATGATGGACGTCGCATAAACATGAAAATGTACTAAGAAAGCTGTTTTATGCCCCTCCCCAAACTAAAAAAAAATATATATGTTTATGTTGCAAAATAATCATGATGGACGTCGCATAAACATGGAAATGTACTAAGAAAGCTGTTTTATGCCCCTCCCCAAACTAAAAAAAATATATATATGTTTATGTTGCAAAATAATCATGATGGACGTCGCATAAACATGAAAATGTACTAAGAAAGTTGTCTTACGCCCCTCCACAAACTAAAAAAAATCAAATTATATACAGAGGTATCGGTAACAGTGTCGCGAGTTCAATGGATTTTTCCCATCGCAAATTATATACAGAGGTGTCGGTAACAGTGTCAGGAGTTCAATGGTTTTTTCCCCATCTCAAAAATGACCGACGCGCCTAAAGAAGTTTTCACTTTAAAAATCCCAAAAAAAACTATGATTTGTATAAGTAATTCAGCAGATTTCAGTTTTTTTTTATGTAATTGTAAATTTATTCATCTATTGTCGCGATAAGTCCGACTCGTATGCCGTCACGCTGTAACGGCATGCGTCCAATAGAATTAGGGGACTTAGGGGTGTGTAAGATTGATTATTAATATTTTATTAATATTTTTAGGGTAACAGGTCGTGTAGTCGTGTATCAATAAAATTGTCAAAAGTGCGGATTAAGAATTGTTTGCCGTCACGCGTAACTATATTGCATATGATAGAGGTAAGTTAACATATATAAATATAAATATAAACGGTTTTCTTTAATTATTAGTTTTTTTAATATCCATTACATGTTTGAGACATGCCGGCGGGCGTCCTATGACGACCACATTTTTTAAATTATTTTTATGTAACTCTACCTAAATCAAAACTGAATCGAGACTGAAACTTAGATTTTGACAGGTTTTTCATCGAAAACTGTCAAAAAATCTACCTATGCGAACCGCGCTATTGAGCACAGTTTTAGAATATTTCTAAGTAGATATTTATTGAAGTAAAACTTCTTTACGCACGCTTGACTTGGGGAGTTGGTGAATGTGTTACGAAAAGTGCGAACGGAAGTTGAGAGGGAGATATAAATTAGTGAAGATAGAAAGAGAGAGATTTACGTTTCGTATATATTATATTATATTTTGAAAAAGAAGTTTTACTTCAGACGTGTGGTCTAAAGCACACTCGTTTTTTTATTTATATTTTTACGTTAGACTGAGGGCACAGATTGACCGTGTCCCGTAGCCTTATTACCTAAGCCAAATTACTGTCGCTTCGCTATCACTACCCAGGCCATCCCTTTCACACGTGAGGTAGATACTGTACGTGTGAAAGGGAAGGTCTGACTAGCGATAGCGACGCGTGAGCAATTTGCGGGCCAGTAAATCGATTATCCCGGTTTGTAAAATTATAGATATTCCTAACTATAAACCGGTTGGTACCTACCAAACAAAACAACTCAACAAATACAACTATAACAAATTCTAGAATAAAGGCACAGCTAATACAAGACAGTCAGGAACATTGGGCAAAGAAACTGAAGATTTCTTTAGCACTGCCAATCGTTATCTCGAACTGTGGACTGAGCCAATGACAAAAATAATATTACACGAGTGTATGATGGCATAGCTACCTTATTTATATTCCTTTTATTCCGTTAGTTTGCCCCGGTGGGCGTTCTAACATTTATAGCAGGCTAACTACACTCAAAGTTCTGTGGCATCATACCAGGGGCCTAGCTACCGCCGTATCAGCCGTATCAATGATACGGGCCCCCGGGCTACAAGGGCCCCGAACGTTATAAACAAAAATTCGTAAAATGTTATCCACAGTCTCAATTAAACTGTTAGGTTAGTCCCGGGAAAAAAACATATTTTACCATACAAATCATGTATGGATTCATTCTCATACTTTATCAATTAAAATCATACACGAGTAATGGCCCCCTAACATCTCCTTACACACTGTAGGGCTACAGTCTAGTAATGTGGGCCCCCCAATAAATTTTGATACAGGGCCCATCTAAGGCAACCTACGCCACTGCATCATACATAAGCACATAACCCAAAAACAAGCCATTAATCTCAGTATTCATGAAAACAAGCAACTTTTTCCAACTTAACCGGTTAGACCATGACATCTCTAGTTTTGAAACATCACAGAACTAAAACAATGTCATCAGACAGATCTCGCTCGAGCGCAGCTGAAAAACTGAACGATGCAGCGATATTTTCAGCTGAAGCGGGATTACTGGCTTCTTGCATCGTTTGTGGATGTTGAGATTTATTTTTCGCTTTTTGTGGTGATAAGTTAGAGGGTTAAGTTGTCTGAATTTGTTAAATATAAAAAAGAATTCTAGAGTTGTAGAATAATTAATTTAGGTAGGTAAGTACCTACCTACACTAGGATGTATAATAACTAAGTTAGTAGGTAGGTACCTATGAATGTAGGTTTAACAGAACACCTTTTACATTGAAGTACAAACGTCACTTTACCTAACCTAAAAACTGATCTAAGCAGATTCTCTCTTGTGTAGGTAGTAAGCAAAATGTAAGTAAAAAAAATGTAGTGTTTTTATCCTCTTTGGTAGTAAGTAGGTACACTCTAGACTAGTCTAGACTGAGTACGGCACATGGATGGCTATGAAAATGTCGGAATAATAGGATCACTTATCCCATTTTGATGAAAAATGTTGTACGCTCTATTTACTGGGAAGTAGGTATGTATTGAATTAAATTTCACGAACATATTAAATAAGTAGGTAGGTACTTAGGGTAACCTGGTCTAGGAGTACGCAGTTAAGGTTCAAAATATACTAAAAAAATAAAAATGAAGTCTAGGAAATCAACATAAACCTACATAAAGTAACAAAAAAATAACAAAATTTCGTTTTATCTCTCAAAATAACAAAAATAATCAGAAATAGGAATTGCGTACTCTTACAAGTACCTACTAGATAGTAGATAAGAGTACCTACGCGTCTACGTCGTTAAGAGTACGCGGGTCGTGCGTTACTTTTTTTTACTTGCAGTGGTAGCAAGTAAAATTTCCTTGATCCTCATATCATAAGTCGTACAAGCCTCATGTCACCATTCGGAGCAGTTTTCTGCAGAGTGTTCTACGTAGATTTCAGTACATGCTTGGCATCTCCAAACCTTTTTTTTGGGCATTTTCTTTGACACTTTATAATGATTTTTGGCCCTTTTAGGAAGATATTTTGAATCTGGTTTTGGAACACTCTTTGGTAGATTTATTAGTACATTATTTGGTACCTACTGAGTACCCATACATAGGTACTCTAGCCAAATCGTAAACGAGCGGAATTCAATTCCATCTCTTGGCGTTGACCAGAATATCGCTCGCTGCATGAGTTAGGCATCGTCTTTGAAAACTCTACAGTTTAGTTCGTTGTTACAAAATAATTGTATTCTTGTCTCAAAAATACTTTCAAAATGGTAAAAATATTTAAGATCACACTTACGATTTTTTTTCGCACATTACTTCATAATCATAATACAGTTGACATCAAAATGCGACGGAAGTTAGCTGCGCATCGTAATTAACTCGGATTCTGGTTTTGCAACTCGGATGCGTAGGTACTCCTAGACCAGGTTACTCTACTTTGGAGGGACGACGGGCGTGAAACCTAAGAATACCTACGAATTAAAATTAAGTACTGCCAGCTTAGCGCAAAACGCACCAGATCTAGCGCTTTTTAAAAGCGCATTCTATCGCTTAGCAAGAAATCGAGCACGTTTTAGTAGAGTAGCAAATCCACCTCTAAATTCAATCACACTGCTCGTATTCGTACTAAAAACTTATTATTTACCATGATTTGTTAGTTTTTGAGTATCGGGATATTTCAACGCAGTTGCATGCGCCATGATCACGGGTAAACTGAAGTGTTTGCGAGTAGATGGTTATTGGCAGATATAACGATCTACCCTCTTTCACATAAACTATTACTACCACCGTTTTTAGTACAAATAGTGTTCATAACCATAATACTTTCAAAAGTTATACTCTGCGTTTACTATTGATTAATACTTTTTTTATTACAGACTCTCTGTCTGTCTGTGTCAAAAAATTCGGCTTTCCCCTAAAATTATAGTCAATCGGCGCGTATTTCAATAGGTTACTTAGCGCGTCAAGCGCTTTTTGCCAACAGCCAGCCCCGAATGTTATAGCCGAATATTTTCGAGCCGATATTGCAGAAACTTGATATTGGCGCCCCCTCTCCTCCAGTGTTTGAGAGACGGGAGAGGGAGGGGTTATTAAATTGAGACACGCATTTATTACTTTCTGTCAAATATCAAAGTCTTATTTTCTTGGATACCTACACTAATATCAGGGGGTTTTAGGGCCTCAGATCAAAATGAATAATCGATAGCACGACGTGCGCTGGATGCTAGCTAAGCGCTTTGTGAAACAAGTTTTTATGATCAATACGGGATTTATCACGTACCGTATTATCGGTGATTCGACCGACAATGTTTCGGTTCAATTCGTGAACCTTCATCAGAGTGCAATCCGCTCCGAATAACGTCTCGCCTGGCTACACCGATAAGACGGTACGTGATAAATCCCGTAGGTATTTATAATAATGATTGAAATCAAACACGAGAGTTTTCTTAAGATTACTTAGTTGGCAGCATTGATAGTACCTAGGTAGGTAATTAGTACCAACCTATATTCATTTTATTGGACGAAAGTCACAGGATGGTGGCCAAGGGATGCTCGTAGATCAAGAGGCCCACCACCCGCCTGATGGCCAAATGGCATTATCAACGAGGCTGTAATTCAATGGATGAGACCACCGGAGATACTGGTGTTTCAAACTCCCCTTGCAAGAGTGTTTCTTCAAGGACTAACTAGGTTGCATAAAGCACGATGAAGATGCTATAATATTTTAAGTTAAAACAAAATATCGCTCGCCATACAATCCAATGGACCATCCCACACGGCGAAGAGGAGAGCGGCGCTCAAAGTGTCGGGGGTAAATTGTGCCGACGCGAATATCTCGAAAACAGAAAGAGATAGACGCTGACCGAGAGGCAGTGTATGTGAGGGTCCTCCAGCGCCACGTAAGTAAATATTTTCGTTTCGATACTTTTTGGTCCCAAGCTAGCATTTTTCGTGCTTTTAATATGAGAGTTCTAGTAAAATGTGTGTTATTTATCCTAGTTTGTTATGCAGTGTAATTTTAATGCTTTGAGGCGAGTGATTTTTAAATGTGAGACAAAAGATCACACGCTCATAAGCGGGGTAAAATGAGCCGTTCATGTGGGGCTGCTTGTGCCGCGGCACAACCAACCCCTAAGCAACCTTTATTGTTTCAATATTGTTTATGTTTACGCGAGCAATTATGAAGAAAATAATTTTTGACATGATACTTTATTGTTTTTGACAGAATGAGGACATACAAGCGAAAAACTCAAAGGGGAACTACATCTCAAGATCTTTTACTAAAGGCTGCTGATGCAGTAATCAAGTATGGACTTAAATTAAAAACTTGCACGTGAATTAGACTCAAGAGACTGATCAATAAGATGATAACTTTGGAAAGAACTCTATTACTTTATAATTTAAGAGAAATCTTTATTAGTTTTTGTAATATAGTCCTTAGAGACTGATATTTTTCATAATTGATCTCATTCGTATAAAAATATGTACAAAATATTGATAAAAATATGCTTTAATGTTTATATATATATTATAATATTTTAAACAACTAAATTTTAAAAATTGTTGATTTATAGTAAAAAGTATCATCATCATCATCTCAACCCGTCTGCACCCACTGTGGGGTATAAGCCTCTTTTTTATTACGCCATTTTTTCGGCCCCTTGCGAGTCTCCTCCATTAACACCCAGCTACGCTTACAATGTAATTGGACCATCGGGCGGGTGGTCTGCCTCTTGGTCTACGAGCAGCCTTTGGCCACCACTCGTAATCGCCTTCGTCCAACGCCCGTCATCCCTTCTAGCCAAGTGTCCAAGCCCATCTCCACTTCAGCCCTGCGATCCTCATACCCAAGTCCAAAAGTAAAAAGTATAACGAATGAGTATATTATTATAAAATTGATGTCTAATAAATTTTAAATTAATTTTCATTCATGTCATTATACCTAGCATTATCCGACCTCAGCTACGGCACAACTTGCCCCAAAGTGGGGTTGGTAGTGTCTTGCCGCCGCTGTATAAAAAATCACTTCTTCTTAAAAACTATTAAAAAAGTGCTAAATCTGTAGGTAAATTCGTATTATAGACTAAATTTGGCTTAGGATGAACCCACTACTTTCAGACATAGTACTTGTTTTATCCGAATCATTTATGGATTCATCGAAATCGGCACTTTGAGCTCCGCTCTCCTCTACCTAATATATTTTCATCTTAAATTGGATTGTATGGCGAGCGATACCTATTTATGTTAACATAAAAATATTATAGCCCCTATATATAGCGAACTTATAACTAAGATTTTGTAGTTCCCGAAAATCATATCCCCTGTATTTGTAGTTCAACGGTTCAGAAGAAGCAAACGAAGCAGAAGAAAGACCAACACCGCATAAAATCGTGCAAAGTGGAGAACAAGGACAAGGAAGGCCTACCCCAAGTACTAAATGAAATATACGGTCAAGGGATATATATATATATATAAGGGTCCTCCAAATAAAACACAACAGTTATTTAAATGTAGGTAAGTGTATTAGCAACGTTGGTACATAAGATTACTGGATAATACTGTTTGGAATATCAATAACACCGCGTCACACACACCTTAGTAACAAGTAGGTACAGTTAGTGTTAAATACAAGTAAAAAAGACTCATATCACCGATAAAACACGTGCTTGCACCTAATATGCAACATACCAACTTGTCACCTGGAATTCCTATCATTATTTTGACTTTATCTAAAACTTTTAACGACCTAAATCATTTAGTCAAAAAATCAAATAAGCCAGGGCAAACCACAAACACCAAATGCAATGCCTCTAAGTGCCTCTAAGGTTGGCTCCAACGTTGGCCCCAGCGCCGGTACCAATGCCACTCATCCAACGAGTAGATCTAGAAAATAGCATTGGCTCCAACGTGGATGCCTAGCAAATGAACCAGCCAACGTTGACACCGATGCTAGCGGCGTTGGGGCCAACGTGTGGAGCCAGCGTAAAACCTATTGACTTACGCGGGTTCCACACGTTGGCCCCAACGCAGGTACCAACGCCCCTCGTCCAACGTGTGTATCTAGAAAATAGCATTGGCTCCAACGTGGATGCCTAGCAAATGAACCAGCCAACGTTGACACCGATGCTAGCGGCGTTGGGGCCAACGTGTGGAGCCAGCGTAAAACCTATTGACATACGCGGGTTCCACACGTTGGCCCCAACGCAGGTACCAACGCCCCTCGTCCAACGTGTGTATCTAGAAAATAGCATTGGCTCCAACGTGGATGCCTAGCAAATGGACCAGCCAACGTGGACACCGGCGCTAGCGGCGTTGGGGCCAACGTGTGAAGTCAGCGTAAAACCTTTGAATTACGCGGGTTCCATACGTTGGCCCCAACGCCGGTACCAACGCCCCTCGTCCAACGTGTGTATTTAAAAAATAGCATTGGCACCAACGTGGATGCCTAGCAAATGAACCAGCCAACGTTGCCACCGATGCTAGCGCCGTTGGGGCCAACGTGTGGAGCCAACGTAAACCCTTTTGACTTACGCGGGTTCCACACGTTGGCCCCAACGCCCCTCGTCCAACGTGTGTATCTAGAAAATAGCATTTGCTCCAACGCGGATGCCTAGCAAATGAACCATCCAACGTTGGTACCGGCGCCGTTGAGGCCGGTATCACATTTTTATAAATAACACGATAAAATTGGCAAGCATTTTGAAAAGACGCTTTGTAGCGATCGTATTTTAAACCCATTTGATTTTGATCATTCAATTGTTAGAACTATGAATAGATAAAATGTTAATGGACATCGCAATATCATTCCCGTATCAGATTGTCATGAATTGATAACCGGATAGATAATTCAAAACCACGAAACAAATTCCAAATAACAAACTGGCAATACAATCCGTTTACGCTTCTATTACACCTAAATAGCAGATTCCCACTACTTCACCGATCGATTTGGTCGAATAAACACATTCCCACTAGTTCAACTAGGTGACCCAATGGGAATCAACTCTATAAATTCAATAACCGTTTAATATTCGTTATTTTAGGACACTACTGATAATATAACGTGAGCACTCATACAAATAGGACTTATATTACTGTTACAAGATGCCAAAAATGTTTATCCAAAAATGTTCAAGTGATTACAACATAATTATGCTATTTATCCTAAAACTATAAATTATTTTGTTGTAAAAAATTTCCTACTTCAACTAGAAATGCGACTATTAGTGACAAATTAAGCCTGAAGCTTTTGCCACAATACCGATTTCAAACAGTAAGTACACTTTTGCTAGTGTTCGTTCTGCTTGCTATCTATACTGTGATGGTAAATGTATCGAAAATGTATAATTCCGAAAGTCTTTTCTATTGCCCACAAATCCTTTTAAATGTAACATTAATTTGCCGTCAAAACATTTAACACTTAACATAATAAAAATAATGCTAACTAGTTTAGGAGCATTATTTGTCAACATTAAATGATTTATATAGCTCACAGACTGAAGAATCTAATAATATTCACTAAGTGCCGATGATAAATTAAAATTAATTAATAATGAACAAAGCCGATAGGCCTACAATACAATACAATACTTTTCAAATTCAAAATCGCATTTTTTTAAATCAAAGTAAAAGTAGAAAGGAAAATAAAATAAAAATAACAATAAATATAGATTCACTCATTTTAATGTTCTGTCATAATATGATAATTTGTTTAATATGCATCTATGAGTTCTATTACAATCATAAGAAATATCCTACACTCGCATCCACCAACGAAGACCAACTTAATATTTCAATATAAAACTTTAAATATAATATAAATAATCGAGTATTATACTGTTACAACAACTCTATAGTCAATGGTTCACCAGAGACAAATCTTTTCTAAACCGCGTAAAAACACATTTAATTTTATTTAGACCTGTAGTACATTAACTAAGATCTAAATAATTTGGAAATTACTAGAAATCCTCTTTCTGTAAAGTGGAATATAATAAAATAAATCATCTTGTAATAAACTATACAAATCCTACATTATTTAATATTTACTTTTAAAAACAATGATTAAAACAATGGATCTAACGTGCTAATTGTCTAATTCCCTAACATCTTGATAAATAATAATAATTAAACTGATTAAATTAAAATTATTACTAAAAGAAAGCTTAATATTTGCGGAATAAACGCTTCATAGAAGCGGCAACGGCGGCGAGCATGCTGTGCAAAATCTTGTACATTAAAGGTGCTGACATAACGTCTAAGATGTAAACTGCTGACATATCAACTAAAATATTATTCCAAGTTTCAATCAATTCGAATCACGAATGATCTGTCTGCACGTTGTCACACCTTTTTTACAATAAAAATATACAAAAATCTTACAGATACCTAAAACATTTTAATGCACTGAATGAGGGTAGTTTGTACCAGGTTTTTTACTCAGTCAACCTTACACGGACTTATAATTCTTAAAAAATTGTGCATAAAATAATCATAAAACATTCACAAAATCCCATAAATCAAACTAAAACATACTCTTAAATTAAAACTAAAATAAATAGTTCACGTAATTCTAAACTCAAACGGAGGGAAAATCAACTGAAAATTGTTATTTTCAAGCTGCCGTGTAAATTGCAATAGTCATGGCTACAGTACAATAGCAATATTGAATTATATTTAAACCAGCTCACGCTAAAGCCAGCTCCAGGTTACATTAAGAAATATAACCCTCTAACTCGCACATCATATCGCATGCAATAGTGTGCGAGTGAGAGGTAATGATACTTAACCAGGATAACAAAGTTAACTTTACAATCATCAGCTTTTGTACCATGTCGTTTATCTAAATACAGTGAAACCTGGATAAGTGAGCCCTGGATATGTGAGAAACCTCAGTTATTGATAATTACAATGAGACCCGACACTTTTGCATTGAAACACCTCTGTTACGTGCAATTTAAAAAAACAGTGGCACTCCGGGATTGCCGACAGAAGTGAAAACTTGAATAAAAGCAGAGAGAGATTAAAATATCTACAGACTGTCAGTAACAGTCAAGTGTCCGTAGTCAGTGACAGGTGTCGATTACAAAAAAAAATGTTCATCGCGCCTAAAGAAGTTTTCACTACAAAAACCTTTGTTACTGAGACTTGATTTCTTAGATGTTTTTCGATGTTTACTTCTTCATAATTGGTATTTTATAGCTCAATAGTCCGCATAAGTGGGACAATTTAGCAGGCAAGTTATGACGCGTATGTTTACAAACAATCTAATCCCTTCAATACTTTCTTTGTTTGTCAGTACTATCTAAGAGTTTATACATATTAACATTTCACGTATTTACATGAAAAATGGTACATTTCGACCTCACATAGTAAGGCCCTCTATAAATAAGACAACTGTCACGTTAACTTGCCTATTTCAGAAACTGGGTAAATGAGAATCCTCTATCTATACTATAATATTATAAAGAGGAAAGATTTGTATTTTTGTGTGTATGTTTGTAATGAATAAAATCAAAAACTACTGAACCGATTTAAAAAACTCTTTCACTTTTGGGAAGCTACACTATCCCCGGGTGACATAGGCTACTTTTTACCCAACTACGCAGAAGGAGGGTAATGTTTTTATGGAAAAACTACGCGTGCGAAGCTGCGGATTGATAAGCTAGTAAGTGATAAAACAAGTAACTTTTTAACAAAAATATAACCGACTTCAGATAACAGTAAAAACCAAACTACTCTACCAATTTTGATGAAATTTCCATGGGATCAATCTAAAAGTATATCCTTTCAAATAAAAAAACTATTTTTTCAAATCGGAAAAAATAAAAATTAAACAAATGTAAGACTTATATGGTTTTCTCATGGATGCCATTGTCAGAACTGGACCAAATGGAAATGGAACCACACGAGAAGCACCAGCTTTCAAATAAAAAAAAAAGAATCATCAAAATCGGTTCACCCAGTCGAAAGTTCTGAGGTAACAAACAAAAAAATACAGTCGAATTGAGAACCTCCTCTTTTTTTGAAGTCGGTTAAAAATAGAATAGATCCCACTTATCCAGGTTTCGCTGTAGTTTGCGTATCTGTCAAAAAGTATTAAAACTTTAATTCTGCAATTTAATCTTTAAGACGTCATGGTAACCCAGATAAATGATGAAGGCACCATTCAGCTCAGAGAAGCTCATTAACATTGACGCGACGGACGAACCAACCAAAAAAAAAGCCCTTTAGTTACCATTGAAAGCCAATCGCCAAGAGATCAAATCTATGAACATAATAGCTGCAACTGCTAAAGCGCTCTGTACTCTCGTCCTTTCTTTTCCACAACTTGGCACCAATAAGAAACTATTTTTTGTATTTTCTTGTGTTGGCTGCTTTTGTGAAATAAATGCTGATTTACAAAATAATATAAGCTTACACAAAATGTTCTGTCTATTTTGCATCTTAACACTACAATATAAGACGGATATATCTTAAAATAGAGGACATAGAACTATCATACAATATCATAGAGGATGTGGAATGGTTACAAAATATTACAAAAAAACTTGCTTTAAGTACTTTATAGTAGTACTTTGTAACTTTTATTCTGAACCATATTTGCTCGAAATACGGTGCAAAATAGCAGCATTTCAGTACATTTTAGAGCTAAAATCGAACACATCCAATTCGATAGTTCCTAAAAAACCAGATCTTATAGAAATAGACTTCTATTGCAATTTAGACTTAGCTGCTCTCTTTATATGGTCTATATTTAGAAACTATCGCGTTGAATGCGTTCGCAGTATTTGTGTTGAATTAATTGATCATTCAAAAGAATGTTATACAAATTCCGAATTGATTAATTTGTAGTTATACATAATGCCATGTTAGTAAATGTATATGTCATGAATTAGATTAGTTATTCGTTTTCAAATATTATGTCGATAAAAGTTACATTGATGTAAGTGCATAGATGAAGTCAAACGACGTATAGCAATAACCAGAACTGTAATGGATAAAATGAGGAAAATATGGAGGAATCGACATATCAAAGCCACTAAGACCCGGCTCGTTCGAGCTCTTATTTTCCCCATATTTTTGTACGCTGCGGAGACGTGGACGTTGCGATAAGTTGAAAAGAAAAAGATAGACGCTTTGGAAATGTGGTGCTGGAGAAGGCTATTGGAATATCATGGACTGAGTTTCGTACTTAATGTCTCTGTACTCCAGGAGCTCGGCATAAAACAGCGTCTGTCGGCTTTAGTACAAACTCGCAGTCTGAAGTTCTACGGTCACGTCTCGAGGCGGGACACTGACTCTATTGAGCGTCTTGTCGTACAAGGATGAGTGGAGGGTATCAGACCATGCGGTGGACCAATCAAATAAAAGCTGCAGTGGGCGGCCAACTGCATGAATGCACGAGAATGTCTGTCAACACAGACAAATGGCGAGATATCGTATAACGTCTGCCCCCAAAAATAATGATACAGCATGTTGACCACGATCGCTCTGTCAAGAGCGTTACGATTGAGAAGAAGAGAGATTACAATGGGGACTGGTCCAAAATGGCTCAGAGATTTTTTCAGTACTTAGTCAAACAACTTTAGCCTGCCAACGCGATGGGCCACCGTTGACGCAACCCCCACCACCGCACCCGTCTACTCGCTCGCAGAGGGCTGCTGCGCGTAGTGCGAGGCGATACGCAGTTCGGAGCGGATCGCACTCACCCTGATGAACGTTCACGAATTGAACCGAAACATTGTCGGTGGAATCACCGATAAAACGGGACGTGATAACTTCAGTATTTATAACAACGATGGAAATAAATCACGAAAGTTTTCTTAATAAAACTTCAGTCTAGTTTTAATATAAACTTGACATTCGAACTTGTTATAAACCGATTCGTATGAACACAGTTGTGATCATTTTACCGACCGCAATTTATTTTACAGCACAAAAAAATGACATATTTGACGCAAAGTTTCGATCTCTTAGGGCATGGATTCTACTCGAAACTAAGTCATGACTTAACCTTTGACAAGTATTTTATTGATACTGCTAAAAAATCTACACTTGGTATATTGGTACAGCTCAATATTATGGCATAAGTGTTACTTTATAAGTTAATATGAACGTGGGAAGAAAATCAGAAATGATATAGAAAACGAATAACAAATTCCATATATATATATATATCGATTTTAAAACAAAATTGATTATACAATACTATAGAAAAATTATATTTGATTACAAATGGCACGACTATGTACACGTGGAATTGACACATTTTTTTTATAACTTATAATGGCGTTAATGGTCAAATTATACAGAATTTTAGGCCTTAGGGCGAATATATAGTCACTGACAAAATCTTCTAAAATTCCCGTTCTGTAATACAAAAGTTATGACCGAGTGATCTTGAGTATAAAACATTTAGAATAAATTATTTAATGTGGATTATTTACTATTGTTTCATATAAAAATTAACCCTAAACCTTACCATAAACTTATAAACTCTGTCAGTGACTATACGTAGCTTAGAGTAGCGGTTACAACATTCAACTTACTACATTTAAATTAACATAAATACTTGTGCACGTAATTCCGATTTCCTATTCAGTACTAAGTGACTTCGCGGGAACTGACATGGACCCGACAAGCCTCTAACTTCCGCAATAAATTAACACATTAAACATTGGAAAGTAACTTTTAAAATAAACTTTATAAAAATGCAAAAACTACGTATACGTTCCCGAGAAGTCAATAATTCTATGTACGTGTGATATAACTGGCTAATTCTCTTACTGGCAGGACAATGCGTACGCTATTGTTCTGCCAGGTGAGGTGAGATAAAGGCGACGCTCGATAACATTAGATTAATAGCCGAGAGTTTGAGCGACGCACTTTACTTTCAAGTGATTGGTTTGTATGGTGTACGTAAGTTACGTGCGTTTTACGTACACGTTTACGAGCACACGCCATACTTGTTTGTTTTCTTTTGCAATGCGTTTTATATCTGAACAGAAAAGCTTAGGAAAAATTCTCCAAACTTTAGGCTATATTTTGTATGGAAAAAAAATTTATGAATGTGTTTTTATGAACTAATTTTAGTTCTATAACTCACCGTGTCTTAACTATTAAGCCACTATATGTTAGACTTGAATAAGTCACAATATTTTTACAGTTTCATGCGTCTCAAAACCATTTCCTCGGAATTTCTAGAGGAAAGAAAAGAAAAAACGTGCTCGTTACAGTGTACACGATAAACGCACATAACCTACTAAATACATACAAACACTTATGAATGATAGATTAGCGTATAACCGTCTACTTAAATATATGATGTGATAATTTTATCCGCAATATTCTCAGACTAGCTTATTCCAGACAAAACAATCGAAGTTGCTATAACCTATTCAAACCATTCAATTTTATAAATAGCTGCAAAACTATGTCTAAGACTTCATGTTGTTTGAAACCTCATTCATAGAAACCATGCCATCTATGTTAAATGGGCAGAAACCTTCCCCATTTTAAGTTTGCTAGATTAATGCTAGATTGGCAGGAACTTTCTCCAAAAATTACACATTGTTATACTCTATTTTAAAGTTCACTGCAAATTATTTAAACAAAGAAATGTCACTTTTCCATGAGTGCAAGAGGCAGGGAATGAATATCCTCTCCCTCACTCTCGCGTAAAATTGACATTTCTTTGTTTACATAATTTGTTGCAGTGAACTTTAAAATAGAGTTTAGAGGCCTTTTTTAATAATACTTTAATTAGACGGTATCAGGGTAGATTTAGATAGCCTAGCATTAGATTCCAAACAACACTATAGACTCAGATCACCTCTCAACAAAATGGCTACTGAAAATGTGCGGATAAAACAACACTAGCGCGTCTACCAGAAGTAAGGTAAACTTGACTTAATAAAGCCCGAGTTTTCTTAGGAAGTTTTACCGTCACATTTCGGCCGTCGTCACAAACAAGATAGTATGTTTCCCTAGATGACAGTCAACATCAAATACGCAATTTGCGCAATCTAATACAATTGGTTCTTTCTTAGTCACACAGCCTGAGACAGTGAAAAGAGCCTTCGATTGGCAGCATTAGTATCGAGGTAAAACTTTTATTGAGGGTTTTTCATCATCATCAACCCACAGTCCACTATTGGATTTAGGTTCAGAGTCAAGAATCGGGTTCTGTGGCGCACCTTGGAAGTGAACTTTGAACCTACGTCCTAAAGTGAACTTTACTTGTTTTTATACTACTAAATTAACGTGTTACCTAGCCGAAAACGTATGGACGTTTATAAAGGTATCACTCGCACGTTGCCTTTAGTGTTTTTAGTTCCATAAATAACCGTCCAACATTTTACATTTTAGGCTTTTTTTTAGGCTTTTAGGCATCATGACATTTTACGACAGGAATGTGACGTGTACCGCTGTCATAGAAAACTATAGTTTAAATAAGCGCCTCCTACCGGCGAGACTTGGCAACTAACTAGAAGTTAGCGACTGCTGGGCGGCGGCATCTGAGCTTGGACGCCTTGCAGGTTCATAGGCCGGCCGTTGGGATTGCCCATCCCTAGGCCGTCTTGGTAGTTGTTAACGTCCATTGCTGGCATATCATCGTTCTGTGGAGAATGAACCCGATTAGCTTTAAAAAGAATTAAAAAGAATCAGTCCACCCCGCCTTTCGATTTGACAATAGAGAGACATCAATAACGATAGTTTTAGCAAAGTAAAAATCCACCTTGAATTTGTCCCATTACCAAACTATCAAAGTTATCGCTTAAATTATGTTCAGCTTTTCCATTTTGCTACTATAATTGGGGGATGGTTTAAAATATAGCTGAAATAGTAAATTATTATTAGAGTAAAGTTTTAGATCAACTCACAAACACTGTGCAGGATGCATTTAAATCTATTATAAAATTATTTAGCATTATCTTCCAGCAATCATCTTCTGCAATCCAGAGCATTCTGGGTAAATGAATTTAGTAATGAAAATGATACAAACAGTGTAATTTACAGGGTTATGTGTTTATGAAATGTTCACGGACAAATATTCAATTAGAAATCTAGTGCACACCACACCAAAATGTGAAATTACATTTAAACATTTAGATCGGTCACATACAGTCGTAATTCCGTTTCGGAATTTCGAAGGGAGCAAATTCATATAAAATCAAGAACCCTAACACTCGTACGTAATTCGTACGATTTTTTTTTGATGTTTTATTGATTTGCTGCCTTCGAAATTTTGATTCGATATTCCGAAACGGAATTATGACTGTATGTGACCGGCCTTAAAGAGACACACTTACCTTAGTGCTTATTTTTACCTATATCGGGCGTAATTCGGGCTCGACGACTAAAGTAAGGCCTGCGTAAAGGTGCATTCTGCGAGGCGTGCTACACAAGCGATCAATTTCCACTCAAGACGCGTGTGACATTATACATGTGTGCTAACATTGAACGCCGCACGCTACGCACTCAGACCTTGGCCTTAAGAACTAAACTGTTTGTGCCAATGCCAGAACACGTTGTGGCACACTGCTTCCTAGCTTAAGCAGAGTAGTAGAAGGAACGTGAGGGTGAACCAAAAAAGGCTATTCTGACACTGGTTCCTGAAGACTTGAGTTGATTGGTGAACCTCTCTATGCCTGCGTATAGTTCGGTCCTCGTATCTGGTGCCGCCGGTGGAAACCATATGGCGGCTGAGGTTGCTATTGGGGGGAAAGACTTCTGTTCTGACGATACTGGTTCCTGAAGACCTGAGTTGATTGGTGTACCTTACTATGCTGCGTATAGTGCAGTCCTTGTATCTGGTGCCGCCGGTGGAAGCCATAGGCGGCTGAGGGTGCTGTTCCGGGGAAAGGGGCTGTTCTGACGATACTGGTTCCTGAAGACCTGAGTTGATTGGTGTACCTTGCTATGCTGCGTATAGTGCGGTCCTCGTATCTGGTGCCGCCGGTGGAAGCCATGAGGCGGCTGAGGGTGCTGTTCGGGGGAAAGGGACTGTTCTGTTGCTACTGGTTTCTGAAGACCTGAGTTGATTGGTGTACCTCTCTATGCCTGCGTATAGTTCGGTCCTCGTATCTGGTGCCGCCGGTGGAAGCCATGGGGCGGCTGAGGGTGCTGTTGGCGGCGCTGGGGGAGTGCGGCGCGCCGGAGCCCGACCCTTGTCCTGTACCGGGTAGTGCTAAGCGTTATGTACATGCTGTGGAATCTTGCGCGGTTTCTTGGAATACGTGGGTTGCGAGTTGGATAAGTGCCTTTTACTCTTGTTTGTTAAGTAACCCCGCTTGGAACCAACGCATTTGCATCTTATGGTCAGAATTGAAGACAACCAGGAATTTTGATGGCAAATTGAATTAAATAAAACGTCTTCTTTTTTCGAGCATGTATGTAGAAGGTGATGACAGTGAATGAGGCAAAAGAAGTATGTCAGGATCGTAGCAAGTGGAGATCCGTGGTCTCTGCCTACCCCTCCGGGATAAAGGCATGTCAGTAAGTATGTATGTGTTGACTTTTATAGAAAGACAGGATTTTTTTAGCTTGACTTAGAAGTCAGAACATTGCCAAAATCTAATCACAAAAAATGTACTAGCTATAGCTATAGCTAAAGTATACTTTGCACGTGATATTAGAAGAAGAATTAGTCGCCATATTTAACTTATCGAGATTTAAGGCTTCTTGCTGGTTGTGCCAATATTTACCAATACTATATCTTTTGCATTACAAATACATTAGTTACTTTTGAATACTCCCTTCAATTTGAACAAAAGACGCGATATTTTTAACTAAAATCATTAATTATTCTTATTAGATTTAAACGACCCACGAATTCCAACATTTTATATTATGCAGGAGTATTGTGCATAATGAGGTTACTAGCTTGCTTCTATAGAAATATCTTGTTAGTAAATCAAACAGCGAAAGATCCACACAGCATTGCAATGACATGAATGTACACGTTATAACATAACATATGAACAGTATGCACAGGTTAACATTGTATTTACAACTCTAGAA
This sequence comes from Philereme vetulata, assembly GCA_918857605.2. NCBI lineage: Eukaryota > Metazoa > Arthropoda > Insecta > Lepidoptera > Geometridae > Philereme > Philereme vetulata. Next base: position 7,698,766 of record OU975461.1, read on the forward strand.
CGTCTACTAATAAATTCACATTATACTTTGAATATACTACATAATTACATAATTTTAACGAGCGGTCAAGAACGAGATAGCCGAAATATAATGCTTGTTAGCATTAAGTTCGCCTTTGTACTATTTTTTATGTGCTATAAATTATAATCAATTAATCAAACAACCTGTACGGACGTCCCGCATAGAAGTGTATTGTGCATTACCCTGCTTCTTACATGACCCCAACCGTCTGTTCGTTTACATCTTTTAAACTACTCAACGAATTTTAATGCAGTTTTCAGCAATAGATAGGGGTGATTCAAGGGGAAGGTTTACATGTATAATACATAGATAGTAACTGCGAAAGTAACTGTTTGTTTATTACTTGGTTTGTTACCTTTTCATAACTAAACGGCTAAGCGGATCGTAATGAAATTTGGCAAGGAGATAGATTACATCCTGAGGAAGGACATAGGCTACTTTTTACCAGAGTGCGCAAAAGGAGGGTAATGTCTTTATTGAAATACCAGGCATGCGAAGCCGCGGACGGGTCAGCTAGTTATAAATAAAGTAAAATGACATTTGAGCGTATCCTAGTAATTTAAGATAATGACTTTATCCTATACTAATATGTACAATATAATCAAACTAGCTGACCCGCACCCGGCTTCGCACGCGTGGTTTGTCAATAAAAAGCTTCCCCTCCTGCGCAGTCGGGTAAAAAGTTGTCTACGTCCCAATCCCGGCCATAATCACTGCATACCAAATTTCATTGAAATCGGTCTAGCTGTTTTGTCGTGAAAACGTAACAAACAGACAAACAGAGGGACAGAATCGGTTTCGAATTCATAATATCAGTATGGATTCACAGGTACTCACCGCTGCTATTAGAAGAAGCCCTGGGCTGGGCTGCTCTCGCGGGCGTCAGGAAGTCAGCCTCGCGCCAGCCGTGCTTGCGGTACACCTCCCGTAGCTCCGCGTGTGACCACATCGTCATTAGGACTTGGCCTGGGAACGTGACATAGTAAATATACATTCACATATCATACAGTCAGCTATAATATTTTACTGAAAAAACTTTCGTGATTAATTTCAATCATTATCAGTGCACAGCAGTGATGATAATTATGATGATGCAGCTGTTAACACGCTGGACCGACGTTGACGTAATCCCCACCACCGCGCCCGTCTAATCGCGCGCAGAGGGCTGCGGCGCGTAGTGCGAAGCGATACGCAGTTCTTAATAATCCCGGATAAATCCCGTATTTATAATAATGAGCTATTAATGTTACACCCTTAACTACAGGGTGCACATGAAGTGCTGGACTCTTGACTAGTCAATAAGATCTGACATGTACCTAATATTTTAATGCACTTTGTATGAACGCAATAAAACGCTGAATACAGTCTTGCATTATAAACTAATTATATTGAAGGGACGGTTTCTACTCAAAAAATTAAAAATAAACAGATGTATTCTATTTTTTTGTTTACTATCTCGAAAAAATCGATAAAATACTGCTAGAAGAAATGTTAGAGAACTAGCGTATTGTGCAAATGTGGGAAATAGGCAGGAAGATTCACCTGCAAACTTGAGGACCCTCGCAGTATGGCGATGGCGTTGCTTCGTCAAGTTCAGCAGTCTCTCCACTCCGCCGGCTTCGAGTAGAGAGCGGGAGAACTCGCCGCTTTTCTTGATCACTTCGTTAAGTGTCGCCAGAACGGCTGCTATCGTGTCGTCCGACGTTCCCTGCTCAAAAATAAATACACATCTAAGTAAAGAAAGCAAAAAAAAATTCTTTAGAGCCCCACATTGAATTTAAAATGTTCAATTTGAGGGCCAATTGATGTTCATTCCGTTACAAAAATCCCGGAAATTAAACACAATAGATTTTGAATGGGGGTTTTCGTGTTTTTATAACTGCTAACAGATGGCGTTGCTCTGTCATACGCTGATTATCAAAGGAAAGTGAATTGTCTAAGTCAATTGCCGTGTTAACATTATTTTCCGAGGAAACAAATAAATGTTTTTTTTTCAAGAATTTCGATTAGATTTGATATAATAGATAAACTATGAGCGGGATTGAGACGTATGCTAGTTTTTACCCTACTGCGCTGTAGGAGGGTAATGTTTATTATTGACAAAAAACGCGTGCAAAGCCTCGGGCGGGTCAGCTAGTATAAGTTCTATGAATGTAGATTTATTAGTTAAGTTATTGTGTGCAGTGTGAAATCCTCACCTGATCATGTTGGGTATTGCCACTAGGCAGCTTTTGCACCAGATCCCGCATCGCATACTTGCCGATGAGCTCCTTGTTCCGCTGGTCTATGGCCAGGTTGCGCAGCGCCGTGGCCACCGCGCACACCACCCGGTCCACCTCCATGCGGAGCAGCTCCACCAGTATCGGCAGCCCTGAAGGGAGGGGGGCTATGTTAAGTCATTGTCTTGTCCTTACGAATACGAATGGGAAGACTGTGTGTCTTATAGCTAGGATAAGCTGAAGCTCCTAGCTTATGAGCTTAGTGCGAATGAGTGGTATACTACGTGTTTTGTTATGTACAACTTTCATTTAAAACACATCCGGCATCGTATTGACTGATTTTAGAGGTGAGGGTTTTTTTTTTAATATTGCTGTACATTTCACACTATCTAGCCCCAAACTAAGCAGAGCTTGTACTATGGGAACCAGATAACTGATAGAATACTTATTTACATTTTTTTTGTAAATTCATACTTATAATATATAGAGAAACAACCAGACCCGGAACAAATATCTGTAGCTCATGCAAACATTTCTTCCGCGGCGGGAATCGAACCCGCTACCTCCTGCGTCACAGCCGGCTATTCGCCCACTGCACCACGGAGGTCGTCTTATTAATAGTAGCTTGAATATTTATCCAGTAATAAAAACATTTCCAATAAAAAAATAACGTAATTCGGCGGCGCCTTTTCGAAGATTCCTTTTAGTCAGTTTAACATGTTCCTACTTAGGACCGGCGCTGACTGACGGCATGGCATGGCAAAGAATTTTTGTACGCGGAAAAGATTTTGAATCTTATTTTAACAACCACAGCACTCAAGCTGTTTCATTAATATTTTAGGACTTGATATTAAGTTTGTTTTAACATTTAAAAATTTTCTTTTGTAGTCAATTTAAAAAAAACTATTTTACAACAATACTAGCCATTAGCCCTATCCGTGTTTTCATTTAATGTCGTACATAACAATACACGTAACGAGGTATGATATACCACTCGCTCGCGCTCACTTTTTTGGTTCAACGTTCTTAAGGGGGCACCGGAGGGACAATCGCCCATACAACACGTATTACCAAGATCATTTCTAATTGGAGCATATTTCTACCTTAATAAGGTATTATTTTAATTTGAATAGTATTTATCTAGGTTCCCAACCATATATTAGATCAAAATACTTACCTAAAATGAAATAGAAGCGTATCGCATTCGGCATGTTTTTACGTCATAACAGACCTGTTTTCAATCTAATTGTTTCGTATTAAAAACAACAACATCTTACGTATCCTAGTCATGGGAACATAGATTATATCGTCTAGTTACAGAATAACAACACAATGAGAAAAATACAACAAGTTTTCAGTCATCATTTTTGGTATTACGGAACACGGTCAAAATCTAATCAAATTTAGAATCGTTATATTGCTATCACTGTCGCTCTGCGTGGCTAAACTTCGTCAGTAAACAGGGATAGCGATATTCAGGCCGAAGTTTTTGACGTGGCCGAATTGAAGTTGCACTCAGTGTTCGCCGGCGCGTTAATGCTTACAGCTAAGGTATGGAACACTTTACCGTCGTCCGTTTTTCTAGACCTCCATATGGTAAGAGTGAATAGATGTCTTCTAGATCTTCGTGCTTAGACCACATCATCGCTTACCATCAACGTGGTCAAACGAAGATCTATTCGTGTTAAAAAATATATATAATAAAGGCTAGAGAAAGTACAGTGAATTTTGCGGTTGTGTTGTCAGCGGGTCGGCGGCTTTGCTGTGAAGACTGCATATTTATCCAGTGGTGTTTACCACTGCTTGTTTAATGGCGGGTTCCTATATTCGTCGGTAACCACCTACGAATCGTCTTTCCTTGAAAACGTGTCAAAAATTTGACACCAGTTTGACACTTTTTCAAGGAGATACGAGTCGTGGTCGGTTACCGACAGATATAAGAACCCGCTAATAGTCGAATTTGCTTCCCGAAGCTTGTTCTTTCTTCTTGACTTCTAAATTTTATTAGCTCAATAAGGAGCAACTTCCACACCCCTCTCTGTTGCCTTGTCTGGTATGTCTTCTCATGTGCAGGTAACTACCTGCACATGAGATACCTGCATATGAGAAGACATACCAGGCAAGGCCACCTACCCACCTGCCCAATGGGCATAGAGGACATGAGAGCAGGTAGGCCATTGTTTGTAAGGTGGCCCCGCAGCTTAGATCTTTGGGAAGTGCTACTGCGGGGCATACACAGACACACTCAATATCACCACCATTTTCATCCTAATGTTAACATCCACTAGTAGATAGATCATTCTTTATTGCACACCATAAAACAATACGATTGAAAATAACAACGTAAATCTATGATACAATTGGCGGTCTTATCGCTGAATAGCGATCTCTACCCGACAACCTTTGGATGGAATGGACTGTGTGGACATTAACTCGGGTGTACCTACTAAGTGCTAATAATATAAAAAAAATATAAATTAATGAACCTCAATAATAATCATTCATAACAATTTACACATACATACTGATGCTTATTTAGGAAACATATTAATCCCATTTCTAATATTATGAACGCGAAAGTGTGTATGGATGTTTGTTACTCTTTCACGCAAAAACTACTGAATGGATTTTAATGAAATTTGGTATGTACGTGGATTATAACCTGGATTAACACATAGGCTACTTTTTATTGACAAAACACGCGCGCGAAGCCGCGGGCGGAAGCTAGTTAATAATAAATGTATAGATATTTAGCGACAAATAATCAAATAGTGTTCTCTGACTATGCGTTTAATAATAGCAAGTGACTTAAGTATCTAGAAGACAAAACTAAACACTACCTTATGCAAACCTTTGCATCGTGTGTATAACCCTGCCCTTTTACAGCAGCTACGATTTGCCGTTATAAAATGCATATCTTGTCATTCCATAAAATATAATCAATGAGTAATGCAATTCAATATTTATAATTATTGTTACTTACTGACGTACGCAGCAAATTACAATTAAAATTAGGTATTATAATTCTTTGACAATGCCCTATAATCACACCACCTATATATCACAGCAGCTATAATCTTAAGTACCTAAATACTTAATAATCAGTGTTTAGATGCATAAATGCAATATATACGAAATGCTTGTCTGTTTCTGGCGCCTCCAAAATTATGGTGCAATGAGCTACTTAGATAAAGACATGTAGGTAATTAATGAAGTATTATTTATTGACGTAACCAAGTGTTCTATTGTGTCCCAGCGGTTTGAATAAATGAGTATGAGTAACATTCCTTATATGATGTGATGATTTGAGAGAGCCACACAGCTTATTTTCTCTTATGCTATTCCATTCATATAATTTACCTTTTTCCTTTCGAACTGCAGCCCTGATATCGATAGAGGGCTGCCAATAGCAGGCGGCTAAGTTCTGAAGCGCGCCCGCCGCGGCTTCCAGAGTTTCGGGGTTGGAACATGTTTGTAGTAACGCCATGTATAAGGGAACAACCTGGAAATAACGTAGGTTTCATGTAGTAATTTCTTTACTATTATCGTCATTGTAGATATAATCAACATCGGAACACGTTTGTAGTAACGCCATGTACAAGGGAACAACCTAGAAATAAGGTAGGTTTCATGTAGTAATTTCTTTACTATTATCGTCATTGTAGATATAATCAGAATCGGAACACGTTTGTAGTAACCCCATGTATAAGGGAACAACCTAGATATAACGTAGGTTTCATGTAGTAATTTCTTTACTATTATCGTCATTGTAGATATAATCAGAATCGGAACGAACACGTTTGTAGTAACGCCATGTACAAGGGAACAACCTAGATGTAACGTAGGTTTCATGTAGTAATTTCTTTACTATTATCGTCATTGTAGATATAATCAGAATCGGAACGAACACGTTTGTAGTAACGCCATGTACAAGGGAACAACCTAGATGTAACGTAGGTTTCATGTAGTAATTTATTTACTATTATCGTCATTGTAGATATAATCAGAATCGGAACGAACACGTTTGTAGTAACGCCATGTACAAGGGAACAACCTAGATGTAACGTAGGTTTCATGTAGTAATTTATTTACTATTATCGTCATTGTAGATATAATCAGAATCGGAACGAACACGTTTGTAGTAACGCCATGTACAAGGGAACAACCTAGATATAACGTAGGTTTCATGTAGTAATTTATTTACTATTATCGTCATTGTAGATATAATCAGAATCGGAACGAACACGTTTGTAGTAACGCCATGTACAAGGGAACAACCTAGATGTAACGTAGGTTTCATGTAGTAATTTCTTTACTATTATCGTCATTGTAGATATAATCAGAATCGGAACGAACACGTTTGTAGTAACGCCATGTACAAGGGAACAACCTAGATGTAACGTAGGTTTCATGTAGTAATTTCTTTACTATTATCGTCATTGTAGATATAATCAGAATCGGAACGAACACGTTTGTAGTAACGCCATGTATAAGGGAACAACCTGGAAATAACGTAGAGTTTATGTAATAATTTCTTTACTATTATCGTCATTGTAGATATAATAAGGATTGGAACACGTTTGTAGTAACGCCATGTACATCTGTTTTGTGGATTAATAAATAAAATCAAATAAACATCAGGTAGGCCATAAGCTTGAACAATCTCAAGGTCATATATAAAAAAATACGAAAATTAAATTGTTTTTTCGTTTTTGAAAACGAACCTGTCCGGCAATTCCGCTGTCCATCCAGTTTATTAACGCCAAGATTCAATACAAGTACTTTTTTTTGCTTTCGCACGGAAACTAATACTTACTTCAGGCGACCAAAGCATCTCAGTACCCTTAGGCACGGTGTACCCGAGCGCAGTAGAGTTCGAGTCCAGAGGTGGCGTGTCCTGTTCGCTCTTGCCGAGCGGACTCGTAGAGTTGGACGATGTAGATCCTTCCTTCTTTTTTTTACTGCCCCCAAAGCAGCCGAGATTTTCTCCTGAACACAAAAAGCAGATATAGCAAGATAATAAACTAAATTAACTTTTATTGTGCATAACATAAATAATAATAAATAATTATTGCTGAAAATTTCACACAGCGCTATCTAGCCCCAAACTAAGCAGCGCTTGTACTATGGGAACCAGATAACTGATAGAATACTTATGTTCTTTTGTAAATACATACTTATAATATATAGAAACACATCCAGACCGGGAACAAATATCTGAAGGTCGTGCAAACATTTGTTCCGCAGCGGGAAACGAACTCGCTACCTCCTGCGTCTCAGCCGGCTATTCGCCAACTGCGCCACGGAGGTCGTCACCTCATAACACCTTGTATTGTCTAGATTTTTATGATCAATCTTTGGCTAACCAATACGCCATTACGCACAAAATATTTCAGTACCAAAGCCTGTTAGACAAGGCAATACATTACAACACCCTTTTCTTTCTTCTTTAGTTGACGACCTCCGTGGTGCAGTGGGCGACTAGCCGGCAGACGCAGGAGGTTGCGGGTTCAATCCCGCCGCTGAATAAATGTTTGCATGCTCTACAAATATTTGTCCCGGCTCTGGGTAGTTTTTCTGTATAGTATACTGTCTATGTATGCATTTACAAAAAAAAATGTTATCTGGTGGACATAGTACAAATTTGCTTAGTTTTGGTTAGATAGCGAAATGTCCAGCATTATTATTATACACAGGACAGACACGAGCAAATAAATACTTAATGAGCAAAAAGAAACGGTTATGCTTTACCTTTTGAAGCGCTAGCCTGTATCCTCGCTTGTCCTGATGATTGCGTGGGCGGGGCTCTCGTGTCGTATAATGGATCTTCTATTTCTTGACACCTGTGTTTATAAAAACGTATCATATTAAATGAGCTCCAACTTCTAAGCTGAAGCTAAGCTGGATGACATCACAGTCAGACGAGATCAATGCATTGCACAACACGGTTAGTTCCATAACTGTGCAAGATTAAATCAGTATTTTTGTTTCTTAAAAGTGTTTTAAGTTTCTATATAATTACACTTTCACTTTTATTTATTTACACTTTAATTTCACTGTATTTACTTTCTTCTTTTTATGCTACAGGAAAAAAGACAGCTGAGCTCTGTTAATTATAATATTTAAAATATGGCTTGACAACTACGATTAATCCGCTTATAATGCGTTGCGTAATATTTCCGCTGAAATATGTAGTACATCCGACGCGTTACGTAGTATGCCCCATACTTTACGTAGTACACCCCATACTTTACTTAAGCGCCTCGTCCACGGAGACAGAATAGAGCTAAACCCTTGGAGACTAATCTAATCTATACTCTAATTTCTACGTACACGTAGAGATGTAGTACACGTAGTGTCTATGTAGACTAGTGATACTCTAGCTAGGGTTAGTCTCGCTTATATGTATGTACACGTCGTAGATTGCCCTATGAGTCGCTCTCCGTAATTTTAATCTATCGTGGACGAGGCACTATAGTACGCCCGATGCTTTACGTAATGCACCCAATACTTTACGTAGTACGCCCGATGCTTTACGTGTACACTCCATGATTTAAGTAGTATAACCGATACTTTATTTAGTACGCCTGATAATATACGTAGTACACCCTATACTTTACGTAGTACGCCCGATGCTTTACGTAGTACACCCCATGCTTTACGTAGTATACCCCATACTTTACGTAGTATACCCCATACTTTACGTAGTACACCCGATGTTTTACGTAGTACACCCCATGATTTACGTAGAACACCCCATACTTTACGTAGTACGCCCGATGCTTTACGTAGTACACCCCATGCTTTACGTAGTACACCCCATACTTTGCGTAGTACGCCCGGTGCTTTACGACAAACAGTACTTAAATAATAATAGCCTTTATTTTCTATCTTAAAGATGCATTAAATCTTATTTCTACTAATTACTACAAAAATTTGTTTGGATATGTATAAAACAATAATTTTCATGTTAGAACCTCGGTTTCTTGATTATCTGGCTTTTCTCGCCCAAGTCGTTCCCGCAACTTTTTTAATATAATCTTCCCATCTACGATACTGTCTACCTTTACTTCTCTTTTTATATCTAGGGCACCATTCTGTCCCATTTTTCTGTCTCATTACTTTACCTGTATGATAAATTCCGTAGAACACAGACGCAGTTCTCAACAATCTTGGTGCCGATCGCGTTGGCAGTGAGCGCGGCCCGCACTGCGTGCAGCAGCGCCTCCGCCAGACCCGCTAGCGAGCGTAGTCGACGACGCGCGTATTCACCCGCAGATGACGCGTTACGTAGTACGCCCGATGCGTTGCGGAATACTACACAAAAACACATGATAAATGTCAGTAAGATGTATTGTACGAATTAATAAGACATTGCTACTTCTGTGAATAGAGACTTTCAGCACTGTGTGATGTAGACATATCAGCAATGATACTGCTCATCTATAAACACAATAAATAAATAAATTTGTTTTTACATAAGTCGCTGCTCCGCTACCTTTTTTTCTGGTCTCGCTATTTTGGTGCGCAGACACACGAGTCGAAATGTCTTAATAAATTCATGTGTACCTGTTTCATGTGTCATTTTGTGTGTACCAAATAAATAATTATTCTATTCTATGCTTTTAAAAACTTTGTAATTATTTACATTTTAAAAAGACAAATGATGGAGACAGAGTACAATTAAAATGACATAATGCGAAAAATCATAAGGTATTAGATAAAGGCAAACTGACTCTAAAATATATCTAAATATTCCGACTCAAAATTTCTAAATAGCACTTATGTACTACCTTTTAGAACAATTTAACAATAATTGCTTACCAGTTGACCAGTAAGTATCGCCAGGGTTAGTCGGATGCCATCCGGAATGAGGGATGATGACTTTGTTGACGATGACCTGAGCCGCGTCGTCTATGATCGACTGTTTGAGATCTTCGCACGATGACATGTTCCATATTACGCCGGTAACTAGTTCTTTTACCTGTGGAATATTATGCAATGTTACAAATAACCATCATATTTGATTTCCAGAAACTTTTATAAGGTTAGTGCGGAGTTCTCATGGGGTACTAGCCAGACTAAAGGTGATGTATTAGCTATAACTAATACCCATATCAGTAGTTTACCCATATCAGTGTAACTTCCGGGTTCTTTTGGGTTACTAGCCAAACTACGGTGGTATATCAGAATTAACTAACCTTCATATCAGTAGTTTGGCACACTACTGAGGGGATACTAGCCAGACTGAATAAATAAATAAAAAAATAAATTGATGATCCATATTTAAAAATCTACACAAAACTAAAATTAAAAAAAAATTAAACAATTACACAATTATGAAAATACAAACGTCGATATGCTGCCGTCAGCATCAATCTGTCCGCCAGACTCTTGATGATTGTGTTCTACACATGTCGACTCTGGACATGACGGATGCAATCCTCTTTCTTTGGATCGCATTGAAAGAGTCAACCCCAGCCTCTACGTACATTTCCGAAGCGCTACAATAGCGCCTCAGACCCATCATGTGTCTGAAGACGTTATTGCAAGCCACTCGTATGCCGCTATGCGACTTCTTAGTATAATCTGTCCAGAGATGACATATGTAGAACGACTGGCAGAAGGATCTGAAGAGTATTATTTTTCACGTCAGGCGATGTCTTAAAGAACTTTCTGGCTAATGTGGCTAAAGGTGGTATATCAACTATAACTAACCTCTATATCATTAGCTCGGCGCACTTCGGGTACTCCCGTGATACTACCGAGACTAAAGGTGATATATTAGCTATAATATCTAACCCCCATATCAGTAGTTTGGCATACTTTCGGGTTCTTTTGGGTTACTAGCCAGACTAAGGTGGTATATCAGCTTTAACTAACCTCCATATCAGTAGTTTGGCACACTACAGCGGGATACTAGCCAGACTAGTGGTATATCAACTATAACTAACCTCCATATGATTAGCTCGGCGCACTTCGGGTTCTCCTGTGATACTAACCAGTCTAAAGGTAATATATTAGCTATAACTAACCTACATATCAGTAGCTTGGCACACTACGGGGGGATACTAGCCAGACTAAAGGTGGTATACCAGCTATAACTAACCTCCATATCGGTAGCTCGGCACAGCAGCGCCATGAGAGCGGGAATGCCGCCCGCGTCCCGTATCGCCCGCTTGTTCTCATCGTTCTGTCGCCCGTACGAGAGGTTCCTAAGCGCGCCGCACGCGTTGCGACACACCTCAGGGTTCTCGTGGGATACTAGCCGGACTAATGGTGGTATTCCACCTGGATAATAAAACATTTACAATTGAAAATAAATAAAAATGCTACTGAGAAGTTCTTCAATTTGAAAAAGTATGTAATTAACAGAATTCGTTATTTAACAGTACACATGGTTTATACTAAAACTTAAAACGAGAAAGAGTTTCAAGTGTTTGTAAAAGTAAACATGATTTTGCTTAAAATGTCAAGCGCATTGGGAAAAATACTTTGTGGTTAATTTCTAAAACTACTGTCCATTTGAATAAGATAATTGTAACTAAATAAATAAGGTATAAATTACCTAAACTTCGTGTCTTCTGCTTGTTAGGATCGTCCATATAAGTGAGGTGTTGTAAATAAGCTGCCGCGTTTGCTTTGACGACATCTGACGGTGAGTTTAGGAAGCCGATTACTTCTGGAAGGTTTGGATCTCGCCATTGAAGACCACCGCCGTCTTCGCGGCCTACGCCTCCGTGAACTGTGAAAGGTAAGCTATTTTAGACCTTCGCACTATTGACATAGAGTATCAGAGTTTAAATAATATATATTTAAAGGCTTTTAGGGTTTCAAAGACTAACTAAGAACCATGGGCCCGTCACTCTGAGATATTTAAGTAAAAAGTTTCATGTGACTAATAAATTTATAATAGTACATTGTTATACAAGGGGCTAAAATTACCGATTATATACGAGGTAGTTTTAGAAACCGAGTTATAATGGGTTTTTAGCGCCGTATGTATTACACTCTACTTTTCACTACGATTGCGAGAAAATAAAATAATCCTATACAATATGAAATAGTTTATTTTATTACAAATTAAACGTACAATTTGTACAATTCAGGATTTTTAACAAAATATTTTTTCCCGGCTACGTATGTCTTTATTGATGATTCATGACTCTACTTATGAATAATAACTTTCTGTTTTTTAAAGACGCATTGGTAACAAATGAATATTAAAAAAAAAACTTTTTCTCCTCGAGCGATAATAAGCTATTTTATCCTCGCTCTGGTACGCTATAATGACGGACTTTTTGAGCAAGAGAAGTGAAAAATACATTTATTTCAAGTTATTAAGTTCAAGGTATTTTATATGTCTCTATATTTATATTGATTTATCTATACTAATATTATAATGAGGAAAGATTTGTTTGTTTGTTTGTATTGAATAGGCTCCGAAACTTCTGGACCGATTTAAGAAATTCTTTCACTGTTGGGAAGCTACACTATCCCCGGGTGACATAGGCTACTTTTTACCCAACTGCGCAGAAGGAGAGTAGAGTTTTATTGAAAAACTACGCGTGCGAAGCTGCGGATTGGCCAGCTAGTGGTATTATATGGTGATTTATATACACGGTGTCTTTTAAATCACTGTTTTCCCAGAACAAACGTTGTTCAGACCCAGTTTATAACATCAAATTAAAAAATAAAACAACGAAATCTGTCTTCTTGAAAAATATAAAAAGTTGCGAACTTAAAACGTCTATTTTACCGTTACGCCCTACAATATAGTCAGCGCGCTGAACGGTAGCTACTCGGTAAACTAAGGAATAGGTAATACGCTACGGCGCGGCGTACCCATGAACTTTATGTCACGGTTAGTTTTTGAACAAGGTTAGACTTATTTGAGAAGGACTAGACGTTTTTTTCTCTTATTTGTTGCTATAAATAGTTATTAGACCATGTTCTGAGCAACGTTTGTCTTGACAACAGTGATTTAAAGGACACCGTGTAGAGACAGATAAAATACCTTACAAAGTACGCCTTGTGTCTGTGCAGGCTACCATTACCGGGATAAAGTGGTTTTAACTTACCTAACGCCATATTCGCCATTTGTTTCTGTAATTCTTCTTCATCTCCGTACATCGACTGACCTCCTGCGCTGCCTAGACTTAGACCATTTTGTGAATCCTGAAAACAAAACCATGGATAAGACCGCCAATTGTTTGTAACGTACAGTAACGTTTTTATTTAATTTTATGGTTTTAAATTAGTTTTATGGTATCTACATCAAATATTTTTTTTGTTTATGAATTATTCGTTAATCCTCCGAAAAAGGTCGCGTTCAAGTTAATAAAATAAAAATAAATATTTTTTATGCGAGTATAGGTGTCTGTATAGCCCACGAGCCGTTGCTTTGCCGTGGTACAATATCATCATCATCATTGGCAGTTGGCACTGAGATACACTACAACATATGGATAGTTTTTTTTTAATTATGTGTTTATACTTTCTTTATGCAACTTCTATGTGTTCCTGTATTTGTGTCTCGATTTGTAGCCCTAATGTGCCGTTACAAATAAAAACTGTATCTTTCTTTCATTGGCCAGTTCGTCTGTTGCAAACGGTTTAGACAGTATTTGTACTAAAAACGGGAAATGTACCATGCTTTGTGAGTTTTTGAGTATCCCGATATTTCGACGCAGTTGCATGTGCGCCATGATCACGGGTAAACTGAAGTCTTTGCGAGTGATGTTTATTGGCAGATATAACGATCTAGCCTCTTTCTCAGTCTCTTGATAGGAATTAATTCACTAAAACTATCACTACCACCGGTTTCATTCTCGATCATAACTCGATTCTGACACACAACATCATTATCTCTAATAGCAAAGCATCTTTTAAGAAAAAAATTATATCTGTTCTTAGTCATATATAGCGCGTTCCATAAAATATACAGAAATTCACTCAACACACACTACACTCCCTCCCTCACCCCCTCAAGTATACACATTTACACAGCATCTTTACCTCTCTATTGTTCTTCAAATGCGTACCTACTAAATTACTAAAATACTTGAAAATTTAATTAATATACTATGTTTTTTATTCTTTTTCTCTAGGTGGCTAATTTCTTAAAAGTTAAGTCTATAAATTGAGAATCTGTTATTGGCATTAAACATTAGTTATACGGATTGTTTACATTGTTAACAAGTGATGTTGATGCCGTAATGAATAATAAAAAAACAACAACAACACCGGGTTTAGACAGTGTTTTGCGGGAAAAATCTTTTTTTAACTAAACTAATAAGACACCACGTGTTAAGTTGAGTTACCTTAAATTGAGGAGGCTGGTGTTGTTGGTGCGTGGCGTCATACGCATTGGGGTAGTGCTGGTAGCCGTACGTATCAGCCGCGTACTCCCCGCGCGGTGACGTCACACAGTAATGCCGCCCCAGCTGTTCCAGTGACGTTGAGTCGTACCTGCGGTAAATAAATAACGTGTTACGCCGAAGCCTGTTACAGAACATGCAATAGTAGGCATGACAACAAACAAACGCGTCGAGCGTTGACTGGACTGAACCCGAATGTTCCAGAACAGCGGGGATATAAATAGTGATAAATAGGAGACACAGTAATCGAAGACTGCAGGAGAGAAAGTGATAGAGGCAAAGCGAAAGTGCGGCCAGTAGTTCTCTTATTTTAGAATATAGAAACGGAACTACAGAAATGAGAGAGATATAACACGAAACCCTCTCAAGAACTATTCAGTCACAAACCCCACAGTAATTTTTTTTTTCATTACTCATGCTCTGAAAGATATCGGCTCCGTAAATGCTATTTATGGCCGTAAGTATATTTGAAAATAGAATGAGGCTCATTGAATTCATAATAAGCTAAAATGAAATACAATCTCCATGACAAATCCTTATTTCTATTAATTGAAGGATGCCATAGGAATATATATGTTTTTAGCAACAAACTGTAATGAAAAGACTTTTTTAATTTTCTCGCATTCGACCAATAACACTCGACTAGCATCCTCGCTCTTATTCGCTAGCTCGTACGTTAATTATCTCGGGTGTTCCATAGATCGCTTACAGCCCTTGTTTAACAATGTACTACAGTAATACCCCGAGTTACGCTATCCCGTTTTACGCGAATTCGGAGATACGCGATTTTTGTATTTGATGGTCGCGCGCATCAGCTCCTTCACTCCGCCCTGCTAGTGTTCCGTTTACGAAAGTTTCGGACGTATTCCGCGTGGAATTGTTTTACGTGCGCACTGCGTTCTATTGATAACCTCTAATTATGTCATCCAAGAGAACAAAAAATGCATATATTTATATGCAAAGTTGAACCCCGACTTACGCGAATTCGACTTACACGGTTATCGACTTACCTATCGCGTAGGTAAGTCCGGGGTATTACTGTATTTTATCACAATGAGATGTAGAGCAATGCCTTATAAACGCGTGCACAAACGTAGGTTTTTTAAAAAACACAAACATGCCAACCACACTTAAAAGTGAAATCAACTTACTCGTACCTCTGTTGAAGGTGCAGATTGTGTTGTGGTAATGCGCCGGGTGACGCGCTTCTAGGGGATGCGCTGCCACCGCCCTCTACATATTCCTGTCAACAACAGTTTGTGTCAAAATAAAGAAGGATAAAATAAAAAATTAAATACTCCCGGACACTCTCTTTTTACATCGAGGGTTAAAAACTAACATAGCCAAAAAACACCCTAGTTAAACTAGCATTCTATAAAAAAACCGAATCCGACAATCGTTACAATGCCACAGGCAGAGATAGGGGTCGACTTATATCACCCCTCTTTTTGAGCCTTACTTACGACTTTACGAGTGTGTGACAATGACACACCGAAAAACTATCCTGGATTATCATTATAATCAAGCTGAGTACTGACTGCTGTACTTCCCAAGCCTTGTACCAACTTCCCTTGTCAAAGGTAATAGTAGATTTCCTCGTGAAAAGGCTCTCCAGGGGAAGTACTACCATCATACTCAGTTCTGCCGCCAAGCAAGCTGTGTTTCGGTTTGAAGGGTATGGTACCTGTATGCCTCAAGTTGATGGACGCAGGATAGTGCATCGTAGGGAACGTTTCTAAGATGCGTGACCTGCTAGGCAATACTTTGTTATATGCGATGGTTACCACTTAACATTAGGTGGGCCATATCCTTCATCTGATCCTTGCCCTGGGTATGCCAGGTTCAAAATCTCCACTTCGTAAACTAGAATTAACATAAGCGTACTGTCAGAGCTTTTACACGGGAAGTCTGTGGGTCCAACATACCAAAAGATCATTGGATGTCCTACGCATCCAATATAAATAACATCTTCCGGATGTTTTTGCGGTTGCCCCGATACTGCAGTGCATCGGGGATGTTTGTCCACTATCACACAGATGGCTTTCACGCTTTCATGCGCAAAAAAACGGCATCGCTGATGAGCAAAGTTCGGGACAGTCCCAACAGCATCCTGAGGACGGTGGCTGAGTGCTGCACATCTCCGCTCTGGAAGTGTTTGTGCGAAGGGTGAAGGAAATAATTTCCTCAGTTAGTCACCCACACCACAACAATAGTGTTTTCTATTTGCGCCTGATCACTATTTTATTTATTTATTGTATATTTAGTTGTTCTTGTCGTTGTTTTACTTTCTGTGTGTGTTTTAGTTTTAAGATATGGACTGTATTTGTCTGAAATAAAATATTTTTATTTTATTTATTTATCCATAAAGTACTAACCTGGCCCATATAAGCTGGCACCTGTGTAGCATCAACCATGTAAGTCGGCTGTGCCTGGTAGGTAGCAGTCCCATAGTGCCCGTAAGTACCATAGTGCCCGGCGCCACCCGCCTGTCCATACGTGCCACCACCAGTCACCGATACAGAATCCATCACCTGGAAGACAAATCTATAGTCAGAACATAGCTGCTAATGGTATCTATATCGTTGATCGTAGTGGGCTACATAATTGCCCGCTGAAAGACAAAAATACAAATCTTTCCTCTTTATAATATTAGTATATATAGAAAAACATCCAGACCCGGAACAAATATCTGTTGATCATGCAAACATTTGTTCCGCGGCGGGAATCCAGCCCGCTACCTCCTGCGTCTCAGCCGGCTATTCGCCCACTGCGCCACGGAGGTTATCGAATAAGATCTGCAATGACGTTCCGCATTGGGTTGTATTGTGCATCTCATAAAAGGCGTATTACACAACTACCTTTTAACAAAAATATATCCGATTTAACAAAGCTACTAAACTAATTTTGATGAAATTTCTGAGTCCAATATGACAGTATATCCTTTCAAATAAAAAAATAATTTTCCAAATGAGTTGATAGATGACGGAGTTCTGAGGTACATAATAACATACATAACAATAAGCCCACCTTTTGTACATGGAATTTTTATTTTTGTGTAATAAAGTATTAAATAAATAAATAAAATAACACCGAATTGCGTCCCTATAAAATTTGAGGGCTGCCCTCGATTGGTGGACTTGTTGCCAATGGGAACACCTGTAGTACCCCGAAGTATACCCTTTTAAACATAAAAAGAATTTCTCGAATCGGTCTAGGCGTCTTCGGGTAATCGTGGAACATACATAAAAAAATATTCCGAAGAATTGAGAACCTCCTCTTTTTTTGAAGTCGGTTAAAAAGCAACATCATAGATCGACGGCTGTTGCAAACCGCAACAGTCATAGTAATATGAGGATTACGTGGTAAAACAGCCTACTTTCTTTGGAATTCGCTTTCGGAATCACACCTAAAGATTGTATGTGTACTCACATGGGGATATTTCTGTGAAGGTGCCATCGTGAGGTGCCCCAAGTGGTTGTAGTGGGCTGCCGGCGACGACACATACTGCCCATAGTCTGGGTCCACACCGCCACCCACCACTGGGTATTCTCCAGCCTGAAACAAGAGATCATTAGAATAGTTCAGCAGATTTCAAGACTGACTTTTCTAATCTGCTTATTATTGACAAAAGATTCTAAATACGATAATACAGGCCGTTCGCGCCCATAGCTGGTCCGTTGCTGAAACCAAAGTCTAGCATTTGTAAATGGAAGCTGGAACGAAGGAGAAGATGGAATATATAATTATATGCACAGCTAGAGAGGAGTGGACTTTCAAATGCTGTTCCCAGCTTCAACAAGGTCGTCACAGTTTCTTCCCTCACTATGTTCTCCTGATGCATTAGTTAGAAGCTTCTAAAAAACGGAACAGTGGTACTGACCTGCATAGCTAGATGGTGCTGGTGGGCTAGCGCGGCAGACAGCTCGGCGTCCTCGGTGGAGGCGTCGGACCGCGACACAGGGCTGTGCTGCGGGCCGTAAGCGCCTTCCACCGGCCCGTTGCTGCAACAACAGATACGCACAGGTTAGTTTGATCGCATCAACTGGTGACCAAGCGTTCTAACGTGGCTGGACCACTGTTGTACCCAGGAAAGGCAGCGTAATATACGAGTAAATTTAAAACACCCCCCCCCCCCCTGGCACCTAAAAACTAACTTAGCTAAGATCCACCCCAGTAAAAAATCGTGTCCGAATCGGCCCATCCGTTCGGGAACTACGATGCCACAGACAGACATAGGCGTCAAACTTATCACACCCCACTTTATGCATCGTGGGTTAAAATAATATAAAAGATCATACATTCATTTAACACAGATTAATTCGGTACAAAATCAATAAACAAATAAATATTGCTGGACATTTCACACAAATGTCCAGCAATATTTATTTATTTATTTATCTAGCCCCAAACTAAGCAGAGCTTGGGAACCAGATAACTGATAGAATACTTATATACTTTTTTTTGTAAATACATACTTATAATATATAGAAAAACAACCAGACCCGGAACAAATATCTGTAAATCATGCAAACATTTGTTCCGCGGCGGGAATCGAACCCGCTACCTCCTGCGTATCACCTCCTGTTCGCCGACTGCGCCACGGAGGTCGTCATAATAAGGTAAATATAAGGTAGTTTTACAGAATAAATACAGAGTAATACAGTAAGTAAAATATTATGTGAGTAAATGAACGGGTCGAGGGCTCAACTCAACCACGCTGCTTTTCAGCCTAGCCTGTCTGCTGTCGTCGCAACAATCCAATCCGCACAGCATCTGTGTCACTTTACCATAAAATAGTAAACTTGTTAAAATGAGCATAATCATCTCAGACACAAATAAAAACAGGCTATTAATCCAATCTACGTCTGACGTCACCAAATAAACTGGAAGAAAAATCCTATTTTCGTACAAATTACACATCCTAAAATAACATGGTTATTAGCTTTCTCTCAAAAAGCATAACTATCATCTGACACACGTTGGGAATACCAAAAGGAATATTGTAAGGACTTGTTACGCGAGACTTCTCTGTAAAGAGACTGAAATATGATAGGGTTGTTGTCTGTAGCTAATTTGTTATAACAATGAAATTTGGAATATATCAAACGGTGTCTAGGAATTTATCTGAAAGGACTTCAGTACTCTCTATCGGTAGGTAAACATACAATAGGTCATATTTCAAACTGTAGCAATTAGAGATTCCCTCTCTAGTATCGATAGTTCGGTTGTTACTCCGGTTGACAGAACTATTGATACTTTTCGGTATCAATAGTCCGGATGGTACAAAGCACCGAACTATCAATACCCCTTAAGAAGCAATAGGTCGGTTAGAAATGAAAAAAACCGAACACCCCCACAAGGCACACTGGATGACAGTAGGTCGTTATGTTTTGTAGAGATACACGCTTCTGGCTATTTGATTAGTATCAAATAAAGAAAAAATATATATAAGTATTAGTGAGTCAATTTTACGTACTAAATAAACAAAGAACACAGATCGTCACAGATAGTTAACACGACTTTTGCATTAGGTTAAGTTCGGTAACTTATTGTTAGAGTATACAGACTCATAAGGGTGTGAACAGGCTTACTCGTACATCCAATTTTTACCAATCAACAGATCGTTTCATCTTCTACAGACAGATGAACAAAGAGCTCACCCACATATATTGTAGATGCGTGGTAGTGCCATACGGTACGTTTCACCCATTCGTTTCTTCCACGCACGTGCAAGATTTGGAATGACCTTCCCCCGTAGGTTTTCCAGGTGTTAATAAGGCATTAAGTGCTAGGCAACGCGACTGCAGTACCACGAGTGCTGCAGGAGTTTATGGAGGAGGCGACAGTGATCACTTAACGTCAGGGGCCCGAGAGTATGTGTGTTCACAAGTTTAATAAAAAAAATAGGGAGAATGGAGACCAGCCTCCAGGCACTATGCTACTAATAAACAGGACTTTACCAAGCATCATTAATTTACCCATCGGATAATCTTAAGGACCATCAAATTAGCCGATCTACTGAACTGATAACTTTGATTTTTAATTTCTTACCTCTTGCTATGGTTGTAGTACATTATTAATATTCATTTTTAGGGTTCCGTACCCATAGGGTAAAAAGGCACCCTATTACTGAGGTTCCACTGTCTATCTGTCTATCTGTCTGTCCGTCTGTCACCAGGCTGTATCTCATGAACCGTGATAGTTAGACAGTTGAAATTTTCACAGATTATGTATTACTGTTGCCGCTATAACAACAAATACTAAACACAGAATAAAATAAATGTTTAAGACTCCCATACAACAAACGTGATTTTTTTTGCTCGTTTTTGCTCGATATCGATAACGACAACAGGTAGACGCTTGAAATATTCACAGAATAATATTTAGTTATATATTCACTTTAAAAATACATACTTAATTAAATTAAAATAAAACCCCTTAATATTTGTTTTATTTTTACACAACAAACGTGATTTTTTTGTCGTCTTTATAGATAATAGTACGAAACCTTTCGTGCGCGAGTCCAACTCGCACTTGGCCGGTTTTTTAGTTCTTACCTCTTGTATTGGTTGGTTGTACTAAATTATTTCTATTCATTTTTAAATTATTTATGCAAAGAATGCAGTCAGTATCGAAGGCTTTAATAGAGTAGATAGGTACCAGCAGTGCAATCAATTTATATTCAACGTAGCTCAATTACGCGCAATTAGGGCACGCTCCGTCATGATTAGTGATTACTAATACCAATGGCAAATCATACGTCGAGATAGAAGTTATTTAACACGCGTTTACCTCTAATATTGTGCTTCGTCTTCAAATTCTGCGCTTGCAGCTTTAACTTTTGATAAAAAATTAGCTTTTGTAAACGTAATCGATTAATATAAATACCGTCAAAATCATATCTCGCACAATACAATCAAATCAAAGTTTTTAAGGTTTCAGAACCTTCAGAATAAACTAAAACAAGTCTCGATTCTATTCTAGCGTATTTCTAGCAAGAATATAGTCTTTAAGAGGCCACATCGAATAATATATTTCAATAGATTGTATTAAAAATAAAAGGACAGATGTGAAACCTCTCAATTTGTGGTTATTAAAAGAATTTACTATTAAAGAAAACCGTTTATAATCATCTTATCATACGCGTTATAAATAGATAAAAGTGAACGCAAGCAATTCTTTATCCATTGACTTTTGATACCCTGATAAATTTGAATAAAATAATATTAATAAATCTTACCCTAATTCGATTGGTCGGGTCGGTCTCCCCCCCCCCCCCCCCCCCCCCCCAAAAAGCGCCAATAGATGTTTCACATCAAAAACCTTTTATGCGCTAATGTCTCGACCGTTTAGTTTCAATTACTAATGTGACAGGGCCTCGATGCGAATTAAATATCGGCTTTATTGACACGCGAGAACAAATGTACACACGGCTACACATCAAGCTATACATTTCCAGTATAAGCAGACCTCTCATTCTACGACAAGCCTACACAATGCGAGGTCAGCTTATACTGGAAACTAAGCTTGATGTGTAGCCGTGTGTACAATACGCCATACACAGCGAGTTTTGTTATGGACGACATTAAATGAAAACACGGAGCGGATGGCATGGCATGGAATTTGTTAATCTTCAAACATACTTAATATCATGTCCTAGAAATATCAATGAAACAGCCTGTATAAAGTAGGTAAACAAATCATATAGGCACACATTAATCATGTAAGTAGACTGACAAAGCGGCATCGTCAAACAAGCGCCGGCGATTTGATGTTTAAAAATGGTAAAAATTGTTTATTGTATTCGTTTATTCACCATTTCATATTCCATTTCATTTCATTTCTCCCTCCAAAGGTTGTCTGGGAGAGATCGCTTTGTTTAGCGATAAGACCGCCCATTATGCTTACTTTTATTTGTTTATTTATATAAATATGTTGTGTCTAGCTTGTAAGGTATAATAAAGAATTTTCATTCATACATTCATTTTCATAATATTGGTATGCCACAAATATATTACAAAGTAGTAACTATAGAATAAATCAAAATCAAAATTAATTAATTACAGCTAAGCAGAGGCTAACTAAACTAAGAGGTTACAGCAGATACTGGATTTTTTTTATTTAGAAATATCGATTACTGATTAAATATTCAAGCTATCGGCATTAAACCTACCTCTAAAATCTGTAAATACGATTCCGGATGTGTGTTTTAAATTAATGTCATACATAACATTACTGTTTGTTTAAAATGCTATCAATAAAGTTATCGTTGCAGACCTCGTAAAACTACGAACAGTATATTAAGTAGGTATCTCTAGAGACAGGTAAACTAAAATTGAAATAAAGAACTGCATTAATCTTTTTAGGGTTCCGTATTCGAACCCCTATAGCTACGCCATGTCGTCTGTGTGTCCGGCCAGTACAGCCTTCACCTTGACACCAAAGTTGACCACTAGCTCATACGAGTTTACTTTAGACGAGAGTTTGTATCACAAGGTCTTCCCAAAATACATTTCTAGACTTATCCAGTTTTTTTTAGAAACACACACTAGGGAACTGTTCTAACAGAATAGTAGGATAAAAGATAAGTCAACCTACCATCGTATTTATATTTTATAGTGGCTGCACAAAAACAGAGCATTCTTATGCAAAATATATTTAAGAAAATGCACTTTTAGCAATGTTAGCTACAACCGAGTGTCCGGTTCTAGACAATATTATATTCCCTAGTCAAACGCCATGCTTCTGTTATGTTTTATTTTTAATTCAGTTCAGAATTAAGCATGAGTATTTCAGGTTTGATAATAATATTTTTCTCTTTAGACAGATCGTTTCAAAAGTGGCACTCATTTGCCGTCATTAATCAGAAATTATCTAAAGATATTTTTGGTATATTTAATAAACGCCCGATCTTTGATCTTAGTGCACCAATTTAACCTCGTAAACACCAGCTTTTAATAGAAAAACGGTTAAGATATTGGTCTATCCATTTGGATGATATAACTCAACGAACAGACACAGATAGACTTTCAACGACTTCTCCCACGTCCCACTTTTTGCTTTGGAAATAAAAAAAAAAACAGTAGTCATAACGACGAACGAACGACTATGGCGGGTTACTATATCCGTCGGTAACCAGGCTACGACTCGTTTCTCCTTGAAAACCTGTCAAAGGTTTGACACTAGTTTGACACATTTTCAAGGAGATACCAGGCGTAGTCGATTACCGGTGGATATAGGAACCCGCTTTATGTGTGTGAGTGGCAGTGAGCGGGGCATATGGCTAGAAGAACTGACAGCCGTTGAGGTCGAAAGTTTCTAGAGTGGAGACCAAGCACTACAAAGCGCAGCTTAGGATGCCCCCCCCCCCCCCCTAGATAGAAAGACGACCTGACAAAGGTTGCTGGGAGGGAGCATTTGGGTGCAGAGCGCAATAGATTGGTTTCTCTGGAAATATATGGGGCAGGCCTATGCTCAGTAGAACTACAAGGCTTAAACTAAAAATTAAAACTAGGTCGAAATGTACTCACAAAGACCATTTATTAGACGTGACTTGACCGGATAGTCCCATTTTGGTTTTTTTTACAGACATACATACATACAACGCCGATTTGCCCAAGTTGATTTGGAGATCTCGCTCAGTCAATAATAAAATAGATAATTTGGGTTTTTTAGGGTACGATTACTCAATAGTAATTATAGGCTGAATAACTCAAATGATGTAACAGGTAATTGTGACGCTTAGTGACCTTAGTGACTCATCTTATTTATCCAAAAATAGAATAGGGAAACTGATCAACCTCAATTAGTCTATGAATAAACTCGTTAAACTGTTTACGGTGATATTCCCATCACATAGTTCCCTTAATTTATCAACTTATGCGAAGGGCGTATTAAAAACGAAAGTTTGTAATTATGTTATAAACAACTCCAAATAACTCCATCATCAAATCTAATCGAAAGACACAAATTTCTCAAACTAAATACTTTAATGAAATATAACTATTTTCGATAAGCTGTATTAATTTTCATAGGTATAAAGAAATGTAGAAAATGAATAAAAACTAAAGTAAGGTTTCCTTTTATATAGACTCATGGCAGACCTACAATCGATAAAACCTATCTGTGTCAACAAACTAAATCTAACCAGGTATAAATAAAGATAGCCAAAGTTATTGCATTGTTACTGCGTAATTGTTGCAATTTCCATAGCAAAATTTGAATTGTTAGACCGGAAATCTGTCACTTGCTGGCCGTTAGTTATTCACAGACAAACAGTCGAGTGGCGGTCTAGAAATGATGCACAAAGCTTTGCCTAAACTTTCAACGAGAAACTCATAGTCTCTGTGTGCGGACCCGAAAAGTGGAATCTGAATTATTGGTAAATTGCATTCTGGGCTATGCTTCTGAATACGGATGTTTCTAGCAGAACTGTGAATCGATAACAAACAGTTACATTTTTACAAATATTCCTAATAAGAGTATAATATTTTAATTTAATTAAGATTAGTACTATAATTTAAGAGTAGTAGTAGTTATTTGTAAAAGGGCTCCCCTGGGGAAGTACTACCATCATTTTTATTTCTGCCGCCAAGGAGCATTACTGTTTTTCCGTTTGAAGGGTACGGTTGCCGGTGAAATTACAGGCACACGAGGCTTTATACCTGAAGTTGATCGACGCGGGGCAGTGCATAGTAGGGCACGTTTCTAAGGTGCGTGACCTACGAGGAAATTCTTTGTTATAGGCGATGGTTACCACTTAACATCAGGTGGGCCATCACCAGGTCGTATAAAAAAAATGGACAGATGATATCGTAAAAATCCCACATCCCACCGATGTAACTGGATTCGCTGGATTGGATAGGATTGGCAGTCAGAAACGGGTGAATGTGGACTGGATAAAAATATTTGAGGTCACCATCAACATCAGTTGTGACGGACGGTCAAGAACGAGATAACTACATATCATATTGTTATACATGTCTCTGTTTAACATTTAACGGTCATTCGGACGCTTAGATACTTGATCTGTTATAATACTTATAATGTATAAAATTGTAAATCACTCTCCGCGCAGTAGTGCTAGGGCGAAGAACAAATTTGTATAATTCTAGCGTAAATTTGTTCCAAAATTGTGAACATCAACTGCGCGCTTTTTACCTTTTTACAGAGTGGACTGTATTTTCTTTCTTCTTAGGGACCCTAGTCCCTAAGAAGTAAGAAAATACAGTCCACTCTGCCACATACCGAGCATCTTATCTTGAAGCCTGGGTAGGAACTATACATCAGTTACTTAGTCATTTAGAGTTTGTCATTATTATTAGCGTTGAAATACTTTTTTCCTGTGTCACGCCTTACCTTCTTTTAGAACGACCAGGATGACTGGTAGATATTGCTATTAGCATTAAGTCCTCCCAGCACTATTCTGTTTTGTGTGATAGTATTAAATAATTAAAATAAAATCAGTTATGGGACGTCCGTCCACTGCTGAACATAAAAGCCTCCCCCATAGATTTCGAGAGCGACCGATCTTGTGCGGCCTGCGCCCAAACGTTTCCAACAACCGTTATGAGTCCATCTTAGGATCTAGTTCAGGGGCTAGCTGAATTAGTTTGCACTAAAAACCTAAAAACCATGTCACGAACATAGAAACAGACAAATGCTTTTAAAAATAGGCCAAGACCTACTTTTTTCATCAGAGTTTCTTTGTCTAACTTCCGTCTCCACTTCTCCATCATCAAATGGACTGTAAACCATTACAATTGGCTCTCAAATACACACACATAAATACCTAAACTCAAGGCAAGTCAAATAAAAGATAATCTATTTAATTTTTGTCCAAACGCACACAACCATTTCATACAAAATTAAACTGTATGGTAGTACAATCTATGTTTTCCGTGTGGTTTTAATAATACTGCAATGAGCAAACTAAATTTCCGTCACGTCGTTGCAGAGGAGAATTGGAAACTTGTGCTTGCGGTATAATTCCAAAGAACTGTTCATATTGCTACAGTATTTAGAAACCACTTTTTAGAAATTTTTCTGATATACCACTCACAAAACTCATAACTAGATGGCGCTGCTAAATTACAATAAATCTAGGTTGGCTTGGTACGGAACCCTTGGAAAAAACTCAAACACTAATATACTTCTTAATACTTCTTGTTTTTTTTTTGTTTTACAGCTAGTGTTTATGAATTAGTACATAACTACGTTGTATCTATTTCTGTCAGTCCGGGATAATCAAATAATATCAAAATGAGCACGGTCAAGAGACGCATAGGTTAAATACTGGCAAAAAAACTCGTGGTTTATACCGGGCTGGTCAGACGACTATAAAAAGAGCATCCACAAGGAATAAATACCCTTTTAGAAAAGACCCTAATATCAAATCAGGGTACAGAGCTTTAGCAGGGTGATCAAAAAAAAGAAATAGTAACACGACATAAGTTTACCTCTAAACGCAGATGATTGCAGCACCACGTGGAGTATTTCCCGTTTTCTGTAATTGCGAATAGTTGTTGCAATCAGCGGCTAGGCTAGTTGGAGCGGGGAATTTAAAGGATTTCAAACGCGTTACATGACTCAAGCCGAGCCCATCCTTATTGCGTTAGTAATGTAATTTAGCTTGGAGTTTTAAACGTTAATTTTATTTACCGGTTCACCCAGCATTGGGTAAAGTTAGGATGATGATTATGATGATGAACGGGTTTGGTTGGTGAATTAGAAATTTTAAGTTTTTACGTAGTAGTTCACTTTCACATTTCCTAAAATGTATGTTCGTCGCGTTGATTAAAATTTGCGCCTTTCTTAACTATCGCAAGGTAAAGTGCACATCGATTTTTTTCATCTCTTACAAAAAAAATAATCCCAGAGATTGAGAGATTTTGGCTAATGTCTGGTTTAGAATATTATTGTCGTCTCTATAGTAGAGAAAAGCTGTGTCTAGTGTGGGCACGCCGCTCATGTGGCAAATCGGAAGGTAGAGTAAAATCAATATAAAGTGCCTTAACAGCAATATATCACTTTTCCTGCCGACTAAAGTGAAACATGACAGCTGACAGCTCGCCTGTCACCCCAGCCGCAGTGTGAATGGCCCCTAACGAGCGGCTATGAACTCAATCATGGTAATGCATTGTCGCAAACTAGCAGTCTGGCGTTACGTAGATTCAGTTTGCAAGTTGTGTGCACTTTGCAAACTGAATAACGCAGTTATGGTAGCTTTTCAGTGGGATTCATTTTGTATGACACCGGTATATAGGAGTGATGCTAACACAAGACATGGGATCCGAATTTCCCAAAAAAGTGTCAAAGTAGTGCTGCCACTAGACGCAGTATATACAACCTGAGACGCTAGTCGATAAGTCCGAAAATGTATGGGATTTGATACGTGCTATGGAAATATCACATGATATATCGACAACAAACCTAAGATGTAGAAATCGATTCGATTCGAAGGGAATGTAACTTGGCTACAGGCCCTGTTATGTTATGTACGACATTCATTTAAAACACACATCAGTAATCGTATTTACAGATTTTTGAGGTGGGGTTAATACCGGTAGATTGAATCTATCCAGTGATCGATACAATTCCAATAAACAATTTTTAACATTTTTATACATCAAATCTGCGGCGCCTTTGCGACGATGCCGCTTAGTCAGTTTAACAGGTACCTACTTACATGATGAATGAATATGATTGGTTTACCTTTTTTTGTACAGGTTGTTTCATTGATATTTTTTAGGAATGGATATTAAATTTGCTTAAAAAAAGTAAATTGTAACGAATTTGAAAAAACCTGTTTAACAACAATACTAGCCATTATCCTAACCCGTGTCGTGTCGTGTAATGTCGTATATAACAAAACACGTTGTATAAGTTATCTTCAATATCTCTATATTATAATATAATCAATAAATATAATAATCATAGATAATAATCATGTAACTACATGATGTTAGGTATCTCACTAGTAGATACCTAACCTCAACTCAACATTTGCACGGCCAAATGGCCGAGTACTGTGATCCTAATAAACTTGCCTTTAAAGCAATTTAAATGTATTCAAGCAAATAAAGCTTTAATTTCATTTCAATTCTGATAGATATTAGTTTTTTGTTGAAAAATTACTTTTTCAAAACAAGCTTTTATAAAATTCATAATCGGAACCGCAAGCAGATTCAAATGAGCCCAAACACTACTAGCCTACTATAATCCATTCTGAAGTTCCGTTGTCTAGCATCCGTCTCCATCATGAGACCACCCCCATGGTACCATATTATTGCATTGTCGCCGAAGTTACATATGTATCCATTTTTTCACTAAATTTGTCCAAATTTCAGCTCAATCGGTTGAGGGGAACGAGTTTAAAATTGTTGCAACAGTTGCAAGATTCCACCCAGACAAACATACATACATTGCAAGTTAATAAAAAGCTTGTAAAAATGCCTTAGTTTTTTGTGTTCGCACTTTCTATGGTAAAGCTAAGGAAACATAGAGATAACTTCCCGAGTTACATATCTCTTATCAGCAAATGATTTCAGATTTTAATCGCGTTGGAGTTCATAATTAATTTATTCATTAACAATTTATAAAATCGTGTTAGAACTGATATATGCTTACAATAAAACAGTTTATTTAGCAATACGTAAAAACATACTCAAATCTGCTCTGTCTAAACTATAAAATTGTAAGAGAATTTCTTAAATGAAATTCACCCTGACATACGCCAAGAAGATCCGACTAAAGGGACAGCAATACGAGTCGAGAAGTGACAAAAGATTGCAGTAAAATTTCGAAGGAACACTTAGCGGAATTGCTATCGATGACTGTATTGTAGAAACTCAAAGAGTGAATTGAAATTGTGACATTTCACATTTAAAGATTATTTGGGATACTACGCAAAAGCTGTAAAGTTTCGGTCTTATCCCAGGTCACGTTAAGGACCGATCTAAAAACCCTGACACCAGAGATGGCTAATCCATTTTTAGGCCATCTTCGACACAATTTTATTCAACGATATCCCTGTTTATTAATATTGAGAGCTACAAGCAGAGAACTGGCGGGAAACTGCACAGGACAGACCAAACTGACGACCTCTATCGGATGCCAAGACACACTTCCAGTCGCTGGGTCATAGGAGCAAATAAGTATTAAATAAATGATAATCTATTTTGATGAATGAAGTTTATTTTGCTGATCATTACATACGTAATACAAAGGTACGAAAGGTTGCCTGGAAAAGATCGCTTTGAGCGATAACGCCGCACATTGTACCACCATGTATTAGTCTTTGAGTTTTCTAGGTTAAGTGATTATAATTTGGTGTAACAATAAAGAATTAGCTATCTATCGAAGTAGGCAGTGTACGCACTCACTTGTTATGTTTTAGATTTTATATTCTTGTGTTTTCAAATCATAGGGTCATACATACATACTACATCGCATAGATCTCCTTATTTTTCTCTACCTGTTCCTTATAATGAAAGTCAAAAGTCATGTTGCTTAAAAAGTAGAGATTAATTATCTGCAGGAACAGTCCATCAGTGGTCTGGGAACTGGAATGGAAACCTATAGTTGTTTTAATATAATAGGTCACGATTCAAACTAACGCCTATTTAGCTTACGATGACTCAATGTTACTTAATCTACCTATATAGTATTACTCATTGTGTTTAGTCTACTAGCTATTATAGTGAAGTCATCCGATTGGAAAAATGGAACTGCAATCGATGCAGTGTCCACTATTTCTTGGGTTTTAGGATTTGTTGCTGGCTTTTTGCCGGGTTTCCTAACAGTTTGGCAAGTTGCACAGTCGTTAGTCAATTGACTCAGTACAACTATGAAACAAACAACTGTACCAATTTGTTGCAAGCTTGATCATATGGGAAATCAAAATACATTCGGAACTATGCAATGTTTTGAATCCCGTGCTCAAAATGTATCTTTTATTTTTTAATAGGACCTGGAGATGGAACAAGCATAAGGCCCACCTGATGTTAAGTGGTTACCATCACCTATAACAATGTATTGCCTAGTAGGTTACGCAACTTAGAAACGTGCTCTACGATGCACTGCCCTGCGTCCATCAACTTGAGGCATAAATGTGCAAAGCCGCATGTGCCTGTAATTACACCGGCAACCATATCCTACTCAAAGGTTGTGAAAAATTTGGGCATCTTCATGGATAGATGTATGTCGTGGGGTCCGCAGCCCGAATCTGTGAGCCGGATGCTATTTGCCTCTGCTGGTTCGCTCAGGAGACTGCAAAACTTTCTTCCAATAACTAATAAAATTGTGCTTGCACAATCTCTTCTCCCAATTTTAGATTACACTGATTCTGGTTATCTTGATCTCATGGAGGAACAGCTCAATAAGCGTGAGCGTCTTCAAAATGTTTGTATAAGGTTTATTTTCAGACTCTGGAAATACGACCACATCTCCGAATTTCCTATTAAACTCAAATGGCTCCCTATTCGACTTCGCCCGAATACTCACATCCTATCCCTCTTATTCAACATCCTTCATAATCCGTCCACGCATTGTTATCCTCCCTTCGAGTTCCTTCATTGCGCAAATCTCCGAACACTCCCATCCTCTGAAAACCTTCGCAAAACCCCGATGCAAAGAACTAGATTCTATGCACACTCATTTTCCGTCTAAGCTGTCCGATTATAGAACGCCTTGCCGGTCTCCATTAGACAATCCTTCAGTATTTACTTTCAGTATTTAAAACTAGAGTAAAAAACTTTTATCTCCCTTTATGGAGATAAAAGTTTTTGACTCTAGTCGTGATTCATTCATCTGATCTTTAATATTGTTAATATAAATGTATGTAAGTACATATTTATCTATATTATATATGGTATTTATTTATTTACAATTATTTATGTACCTAAA
The DNA here is from genome assembly GCA_918857605.2 of Philereme vetulata. Classification (NCBI taxonomy): domain Eukaryota; kingdom Metazoa; phylum Arthropoda; class Insecta; order Lepidoptera; family Geometridae; genus Philereme; species Philereme vetulata. The sequence continues at coordinate 7,730,291 of OU975461.1, forward strand.
TGTTTACTTAAAGTTAAGTAATTTTTATTTTTCTATTATTATGTATATTATTTTTACACCTCGGCCAATCATCCATTAAGAAACGATCCTCTCCATCCAAAGGTTGAAGCGATAAGACCGCCCATTATGCTTACATTAATTTGCAAGGTATAAATAAAGAATGTTCTAAGAGAAACACGGCAATGCTGCTTAGCGGCAGAAATAGGTATGATGGCAGTTCTTCACCGGGCGAGCCCTTTCACAAGGAACTCTAATACTCTAAGTACTTATAAGTAATGTATACGTACAGGTCAACAACATTCTCACAAAGCAGTTTATCAAAGTCGTTAATTCTTTCATATTAAGTAATCAAGATAGGTCAAGAATTCGTCTACATTCTATTATTAGACTACGAGTAAGTGTCCGAAAAATCAGATGACACTTCTGAGAGTATGCGGTAATCCTCTGCCTATCACAACTGCAATACCTAAAAGTCACGTCTTGTATTGCAATCACGTCTTGGTTGGTTTTACCGTCAGACATGCCCAAAAAGATTGTGACGCAGATGCCAACTTCGAAGGGAATATAGTACTGGGCAACTGTCAAAGAAGAGAGGCTATTTCCAAATGTGCTTTTTACCTCAAAATAACCAGTTTGTACTTCCTAGACTAGTTTGAAGTCCACGCAGACCTTCATTTTACCGTGAACACAACGGAATAAGCCGCTCGAAGCGCTAATTGTCGCTGTGTACGAATAAATTAGGGCTCCGTGTGTATTATACGTGACTTACCGCTACCGTAATGTGCTCTTTTATGAAGTAAAATGCGTGCAGCCGTGAAAATGTGCGGGATATTGTTATTTCTGGTTGCAATTGGACGATACGATTATCCGAATATTAGAACTGAAGAGTGTTGTTAGTTAAGTACTAGGTACCCAGTGCCACTGGCATAGAAATATGAGACATAGCAAGGGTAATGATTTGCATTATTCAGAATTAGTAATTCACTCTCCGAATTTGCAATGTGATCGTAGTATAATTTTAAATAAAATCAAGAATTGGTATCCCATTACGTCTCCAAATGTAAATGATAAGAGTACATTTTCAGTAAACCACTGGAGTGATCAACGAGTAGCGACTTTTTCGAATTTTTAAAAAGGAAAACGTTTCCAATGGCCAATGGTCATATGCTCGTTATCCTCGACGTTATTCAGGAGAATCTGCGATGCATTCTTCATGACGTCACCGGCGCATCGACCGGCAACTTATCTTTTTAATTGTTTTTTTTTTCGGGTCAATAAAGTCCTGTTCTGAGGTCACGTCCGAGATATTTATATGCGAAAACGTGTCAGATTCCATTCTTTGTGATTTTGTGGCCTCGAAGTTCCTCATCTTGAATAATACATAGAGCTCCAGGAATTGGCTTTTCTGCGAAAGCGGCATTGATAAGCATTGTAAATGGGTTTGCGTTTCGAAATTTCCCGAGTTCTCGACGGCTTTCACATACAATTACTTGTATTTTTTTGTGGTTAAATAAATCTTCTCAATTATCATAGTTGGCTTGGATATTACTGCGTTGAATATTATGATAAAACTTGCAACTCGTACTGCAAACTGAACAAATACTTAAACTAACTTTAGCTTAGCAAGAATTTGTTACAGAAATACATCGAAATGCGTATTCCAGCCAAGTTCCAATAAAATAAACTTTGCGTGGCTTCGTCCTCATTGAAAGTGGCCGCGACATTTCAAGGATTCTACCTGGAATTTTATTTGCGTATGAATCATGTTTCCTGTTAGGCTAGGGCCCGGCTCTACATGCAAAAATACAGTTAATCAAGATATAGCTTAAAGTGATTAAAACCTGGTATTCTGGGATAAATTGAATTGTGACATTTTCACACCATTGTTCACAGTTCACACCGACTATTCGTATGCGAAACTGCGCATGAGTACAGATTTTACGGAACCAGCCTAAAAATTGTCAATAACTGAACTTTTTTAAAAGAATTAGTAAAATGGCAGGCTATGCTGGCTGAAGGACAAGTAAAAGTTGATAACTTCTCTAGTAAAAGTAAAGTAAAAGTTGATCTCAAGTAATGAGAAAGTACTTCTTAACAAAAACAATTTATACTAATCTGCAGCGTTCCGTGTTCGCAAACTTCTTACTAAAAATCGATGATCAAATCCGTCCGACTCATCCGAATCAGAAGCAGTCTTGTGTCACTTCATCCATCTCGCAGTGTGAATGAGCAAATTTTCAGATTTTATACAGCTAAACTCAATGCAAAATTCGAAAATTTCGTAATCTCAACATAGGAGTAGGTTATCTATTTGGGGACTATATTTTCTTAGATTAGGTTAGATAATATATTAGTATACTGCTAATTCCATGATTGCTGGTCCCACTTCAATGTTTTCGTTTTCTGGTGCGACTGATCCTGAGTTGGTCCCAAGAAATTGATATTCTATATCGGATTAAATGGTTATATATAATAAGGGTGTAGGTGTATTCCACAGGTAAAGCGATATATTACAGTCAGTTTTCAACCCATCTAAGTGAGATATCTGTACGATTACCATTATTTATTCTACGTAAATAGCGGGCAAACTTCGGAGCTTCTCGTTCAGGCCCCAATCTAATTTAGGAATCTTCTCACCCCACCATAAAACTTTAAAAACACCACGTCATCCAATATCCTGACGTTTCAAATTAAATTATTTGTTTGTTTGAATAGATAATGGTTTTGCAGTTGATAACAAAACCAGAAATTTCTGACTATTACATTTCTAAATACAACACTTAATTTACTTTTTATCAGTTTTAGAAATGTCCTTCAACTATTTTCGTTGTTTTATTTAAAGAACCATCAATGCCCACGCTTTCCTTCGCTGTGTTGAATGAATCCACACGTAAATCACAAATATATGAAAATAGCGTTGAGATGAGTTAAATAGCTACATCTAGTTTTAACCCTGGTGCAACGGCCGAGCTCCATGCAAACTTAATAAGCAATGTATTTATAGGATAACATACGTGTTGGATGCGATACGAATCAGATCGAGATAAGCAAAGCAATAAATCACGGCGTCAATAAATACAATATTCTGTTCCAGTTTTGTTTATTTATGCTGGGTTTCAGATTGCATTGTGCTGTGTTGCGAAGAATGCAGACCTTTATTCTCTTACTATTTCATGGTAAGGAAGTCCTGCGTTACTGCGTTATCGTATGTAGATCCGCGTAGCGTAGATCTAGTAAAAGCACATTGTAGTAGAGTAGGAGAGTCCCGGTGGATAGAACACTACCACAAAACAATTTATTATGAATTTTGAAAGTCTCCAAAAATACAATAGGAATCCATAGGAACAATACTAAACGAATCTTAATATACCCGCGCCGATAGTAATTAAAAGAAGACCACTTGCTGATGATTGAGAATTAGCAAAAGAATGAAGGCAGACAAAAATTGGAATTGACCAGATTGAAAGGATTTATAGATTTTGGAAAATACATAACGTAGCACATGCACAATCCACATGCAAAGAAACAAGTATGAATTGAGTCTTCGGACCAAGGCTCTTTGACCTCCTATAGGACCAAGTACAAGTATTTAACATCATTTAACATTACAACAAAACCGAATCTTGCAATAATCGTCCGGAGCCTTGCACTGTGAAACTAGACTTTACCAAAAGGTTTGTAGAGTCGAGAACTCGAGATCAACTGTTGTGGATATTTCTTAAGTGGATAGAGAAAATAAGGTTTGAAATGAAAAGTCTGAAAACCTGAAATGTTATTTCGTCTATGGAGAAGGCCGATGGGTCTCGTCTAGACTAATATTAACAACTTCGAGGGTTAGTAAATGCATCTCACGAAAAAGAGAAAACTTTTTTTTAGTTTTGGTAGTGAATTTATATTAAAACTAAGTTAACCGTTTGTAATTAAAGGTTCAGTAGATGGACTGGTTAGAGCTTTGACGTACCTAACTCATCTGCTAGCATGACCATCATCAACCTACAAGGTCCATTAAAGCTATGATTCTCTCCATCCAAAAGTTGTCGGTATGAGATCGCTTTGTTTAGCGATAAGTTCGCCCATTAAGCTTACATTTATTTGTTTTTATTTCTTTTTAAGTGTTGTTGTGTCTTGCTTGTAAGGTATAATAAAGAACTTTCATTCGTTCCCTCATTAAAACTTCGTACAGTCATTCTTTCACAAAGCGAACTGCTGCCGTACATACGAAAATTTCGATAATAAAATATGGCCCTCACGATATCCCTTATAAGAAATGTCTGACAAATCTTCAGCCCGACTTTATTTGACGAGAGACAGCCACATAATACTTTGAGCAAATCCTGAAATCCGAGAGGTTTTTATGTCATTTGCGTGATCGAGTACTTGATAATGTGAATTTATCTTTGGCTTGACATTAGCTCGGTCCTTGCAAAGGTCAACAAAGTATTTTGAACTTGGTTTCGATTCAATTACAATCTTAACCACTGAAGGGTAAATACATATAATAAAACCTTTAGGCTACGCATTTAATATTTATTATTTTTTATTTTAAACATCTAAGAAAGGGGTCTGCCAGAGGGCGATGGAGCGAAGTATATTGGGAGTTAGACTTACAGACCGCATACAAAACATCATACTGCGCTCTAAGACAAAAAACGCCGATGTCACGCAAAAGACAGCTAAATTGAAGTGGGACTGAGCAGGACACGTATGTCGAATGCGCAATGACTCGTGGGCTAAGATAACCACCGAGTGGAGTGGGGTGGGCCCCACAAGGCGCGAGACGGCGTGCCCGGCCCAGGCGGAGATGGCGGGACGAACTAGACTGGGATGAATGGAAGAAGGGAAGGGAGGCCTTTGCCCAGCAGTGAGATCCAGCGGGATCTTTAGATAGATTAGATCTAGGAAAAGATATAGGATCGATATAAACGGTTTGCTTGAATTATAAATTCTTTCAATACCTAACATTCATTTAGATGTTTCACATCTGCGGGGCGTCACGTGACGGACACATTTTTAGGCTTCCGTAGCCAAATGGCAAAAACGACACCCTTATGGATTCATCATGTCTGTCTGTCTGTCTGTCCGTCCGTATGTCACAGCCACTTTTTTTCGAAACTATAAGAACTATACTGTTGAAACTTGGTAAGTAGATGTATTCTGTAAACCGCATTAAGATTTTCATACAAAAATAGAAAAAAAACAATATATTTTGGGGGTTCCCCATACTTAGAAACTCAAAAAAAAATCAAACCCTTACGTGTGGGGTACACGTAAGGGTTTGATTTTTATGAGTTTCTATCTATGGATAGGTCTTCAAAAGGGATATTGAGGTTTCTAATATCATTTTTTTCTAAACCGAATAGTTTGCGCGAGAGACACTTCCAAAGTGGTAAAATGTGGCCCCCCCTGTAACTTCAAATCTAAGAGAATGATAAAACTAAAAAAAATATATGATGTACATTAATTACCATGCAAACTTCCACCGAAAATTGGTTTGAACGAGATCTAATTTTTTTTTTCTTGTCAACCTATATTGTCCCACTGCTGAGCAAAGGTCTCCCCCAAGTCTCTCCATCTATCTCTGTCCTATGCGACACTCCACCACTCCAGCTCGAAGGCAACGAGATCGTCTCGCCAACGCTTTCTTGGCCGACCCCGACCGCGTCTTGCATCAGGGCTCCAGGTTGTGGCTAAATTAGCTCACCTGGAACAACTGAATGGGTGCGCGAAATATTTTTAAAAAGAGATAATTTCGGTGAATTTCATCATGGAAGATTTACATAATGACCCTAGACTGACCGTAAATCAAGTTAATTAACTTTTCTACATCCATTGTGTCCATTTTTTATGTAAAACTGAACGTACGACTGCGTGATAAATCCCAACAAATTCGGATTGTATTGGGACGTCGTAAGTAAACGTACGTATACGTACGACTGATCGCCTAAAGTGTGAGCGCTCCCATACTCCTTGAAAGGTCGGGATCATTCGTGCGTACTCGTACGTTTACACGCGAATCAAATTCGGATGAAATCGTATCCAATGTGAGCACGGCCTTAGGAACTTCTATGTAAGATCTATCAAGTGAAAACGTCAAAAACTCTACGTTTAGTCTACTAGCAGAATAATTGGATCCATGAAAATATGTTTAGTCTCTCTTTTACATAATTGATAGTGGTCGTTTGATAGCTGTGTATAATCGAAAACACTTTTCTGTTGGGCTGCCTTCATTAATTTGAGGGAAGCCAATAAAATTAAAGGCACTTCAGGGTATTACGTTTCAGTTTAGGGTAACAGCCGGTATTTTGCCACGAGTTGACAAAAAAAACGTTTTCAGAAGGTTGTCACTGCAAAATCGCTTTGAAAATTATGGTAAGATCTGGAACCAAATGCTACTTTCAACGTGAGTACAGGGTTCAGTGGTAAAGAATTGAAGTCGGTAGGTATGTACGTTTCCTAAAACTAGGAATAAAATAGCGTACACACAACAGGTTATCAGGTTCGTAAACAAAACTAGCTCGATTCCAGCGACCATTCTCACTTCGACATTCGACTTCTCACCACCTGCCATTCCCAAGATATTCGATATTTTTTTATCTCTCTATCAGTATTAGGGTTTCGTTCCCGGGTCCCGGGAATCGGGAAATCCCGGGAAAAATGTAATTCCCGGAACCGGGAAAAAATTCTGATTTCCCGGGAATTCCCGGGAATTTTCAAAAGTATGTGATAGGTCTAAAACTTTGTATTTTATAGTCATATTAAACTCAATGTTGTTCATAAAAAACCTTTCAAATTTTTCTACAGCTTGTCAGCCAGCCATCACTTTGCAGATGAGTAGTTTCGTGGTAATTTTTCGAGGGGAAAAAAATGTTTTTCCTTTGTTTTGTCTTTATAGAACTGTCAGAAAAAACTAGATAACACCTATTTGCATTTCTTTGTTTCATTCTCTCTATTATATTCGCTCTTCTTTGTTTTTACGCAGGTGCTGTGCAATTTCGATAACGATCTTTTTGCTTAATTATGCGTACCTATAATATTTAAGTTTCTTTGTCTGCGCCCTTCCCCTCCCCCTTCACCTTGCGCATTTAAGTGTAACTAAACAAACTGGTTCTGTTGTTTTATCAGATCGACCGACCAGTCAGTGACGCGCAGCGCAGTGTGGTGTCCGTGCACATTAAATTAAGTGACATTTGGCATTCGTTCGCCGGTAATATCTCTTTGTTAGTGAAAGTTTGTGTGTGTGTTGAAACTCTGGTAAGTAAACCCTGTCGAATTGATTGTTTTGTCAATTCAAATTTACTACATATACAATAAGTACATTTAATATTTTCAACTTATTATAGGTCAACATGGAAGGTCGACTTTTATCCGAAGTATGGAATCATTTCAAGAAAAAAGGGTTAGATAAAGCACAATGTAATCGCTGTCCAAAAATATTGAGTTGTAAAGGCTCATCGACCAGTGGACTTGCAAGGCATTTGTTAATGGTGCATAGCATAAATTTAAAAGATCAACCCAATGAAGCGTCCTCTGAAACAACACGGGCGTTGGCATCTTCACCGGCACCAAGTACCTCCACAAGTTCACCACAACCACCAAAAAAAAGGAAGAGCCACATAACACAGACTTCTATAGTTGAACATATCAAGAAGCCCTATAGTATTGCTGAAATCGTCTCGAAGTTGGCATCTAGTGATGGACTTTCGATTCGGATGATCACGCACAGTGAAGTGATTCGAAGCCTTGTTTCACAAGCTGGCCTAAATATTCCAAAATGCGAGTCGCAGGTTATGAAGATAATTGTAGAATTTGCTGAAGAAAAAAAGCAAGATATCAAGAAAATCTTAAATTAACACGTGAAAAATCATGGACGGCTCAGTATCACGCTCGATGAATGGACCAGTATCAGAAATAGACGCTATTTCAACATAAACTTACACAGCGGAGATGGAAAAGTGTATAATTTGGGTTTGATATACATAACGGGGAAATGTGGAGCACAAGAGATGAGAAGAATTGTTGATACAGTCCTGACGGAATTTGGAATAAACTTCGAAAGAGACATTGTAGCCGTGACAAGTGATGGTCCAAATGTGATGAAAAAGTTTGGCCGCGAAAGTCCAGCAGAAATGGTATTATGCATGAATCATGCTATTCATTTGGCGGTGACAGATGTTCTTTATAGAGAAAAGACCACCAAAGAAAGTAAAACGGATTCCGAAGAATCAGACTCCGACGTCTCCGACTTCGACTCATACGACGATTGTGATCAAGAATTAGTACAATCAGCGGTGGAAATAGGAAACCATGATATCCGACCAGATCTGAAGAAAGTACTGAAAGATACACGAACCATAGTCAATTTGTTTCGCAGAAGTCCATTAAAAAATGCGAAACTTCAAGAATATGTAAGATCAGAACATAACAGGGAAAAATCATTGTGTCGCGACGTTAAAACGAGATGGAACAGCATTGAAACAATGATAAGCCGGTTCGTAGAAGTTAAAAACTGTATCAAAAAAGCTTTGATTGATTTAGATACCGCAAATTTATGGCACGAAGAGAACTTGGCTGTTTTAGAGGATTTACTTAAAATTTTAAATCCCATCAAATTAGCAGTTGAAGCACTGAGCTCCCGAAAAGCAGATATCTTGATATGTGAAGCTATCATTACGACACTTCTAGTAAGACTGAAAAAGTTGGAGTCACCTATTGCTTTAGAGTTTTCAGATTTCTTAACGCAAAGAATAAGTGAGAGGAGGGATTCTACTCTATATACCTTAACGCTTTTTCTTCAAAACCCAACAATTAGACGCAATGAATACTTATCACAAAGTGTTGAAACTAAAGAAATAATAATACGCTATGCTGAGAAGCTATTTCGCCGATTATTTCCAGAAAAGTCAGAATCTGAATCGAGCCCGGAAGAATCGCTTCATGCTGTTGCTGAGACGCAAAAAAGAGGCATTAGTTTTGCTGAAGAACTTCAAGACGCTATTCAAAATGTTTTCAAAGGCACTCCTCCATCACGAACTCGATTTCCTAGACTGAAGAAAGACTTCGATCTATACATCTCTTCTGGTAAACGGACACCTAATTTGGAACTGCTATACAACGCTCTGCGCACGATCATGTCTACATCCACCGAAAGCGAACGTACATTTTCAGTATCGGGAAATTTTGCTACTAAAATTAGAAGCCGATTAAGCGATAAATCACTCGGCTCTTTAGTTTTTCTTAAGTATTACTTTATGAAATAATTTAAGACTTAAACTGAAAGAATGGTTTACGTGACTGTTACATAATAAGGGCATAAGTTAAATTTTGCCAACGATGTGTGGCCGCTGTAAGAGAGTAAATAAAATATTATACGTAACTGCTGCATAGAGTTAAGGTATTTAAACACTCGAATCATTTTATGGTTAAATTAAAATCGGTTACGCTACTTTTGATAAACTACTCTCGTGTTTACATACCTTAATTATGTGCAGTTACGTATAATACTTTATCTACTCTTGTAAAGCCGCCACACATTGATGGCAAAGTTTGTTGGTTATCATAAGAGCGTTTCGCAATACTTAATTACTCCGTTTATATTACGTTTATATCATTGTGTGTGCTAAGAAGTTTTATATTATAAGTTTGATTTTGCATGCCTGAAACAAATAATTAAGTTTCTATTATACTACCTCTGTTTATGATCGATCAAAAATGTTATTAAGAAGAAATAATTATTTCTGAGTCAAATAAATAGCTTATTTAATCCATTGTGTTTTCTTGACTTTTTGTAGTTAAAAAAAACTACATTAAGGACTTTAAAAATTTCCCGGTTTCCCGGGATTCCCGGGAAATTGAAAATATCATTCCCGGTTTCCGGGAACGAAAAAAACCCGAGAAATCCGAAACCCTAATCAGTATAGACCACATGGCTTTAATAACTGATTTAGCGCAGTGCGATTACATAAGCTGCGAAATTAGAACGCAATTGGCTGCAAGGGAAACGTTTCTTTTCCCAGATCATAAATCCAATTTAGCCGAGCTCCAAAACCAATACAGTGCCAATACACTAGCAGGAGTAACTATGAAGTTATCTGTATAAGTTTAGCTAGTGATGTGGACAAAACTACGGACAAAAGAAAGATATAAATCTCAGAAAATGAGAGTTGTCTAAGATGCTCCAAGATGCAAATTCTGCAGGAGGTAATGCTAAAAAGTTTTGAAAGATATTTTTTCGTGTTCAATGATGGCAAGAAACTATACTTCCATCATAAAATGTGTCTAATTACTGATTAAAACGGGTATTGATAATATGACGACCTCCGTGGCGCAGTGGGCGTATAGCCGGCTGAGACGCAGGAGGTAGCGGGTTCCATTCCCGCCGCGGAACAAATGTATGCATGGTCTACAAATATCTGTTCCGGGTCTGAATGTTTTTCTATATACAGTGTTTTTTTTTAACTGTAACAGTACGGCAGCACCCATAACCAGAGGAGACACAGGTGCAGTTTATTTTAAAACATCAGCTCGTTTTCGAAGAAAAACATTTTTGCATTAAAAATTTTTTTGGTCAAACAGCGGAAGTTAGTCCAATTTGATAAAAAGTATTCTCATACCACAGGACAAACAAAATTCCTTCTACAAACATTTTATTAGATTGTAATTGCACATTAAAGAAGTATAAATACTGTAGCGATTGAGAAGTTTAGAAACTCCATGCTCTCATGAGCAATTCAAAAACATTTCAGAACAATTTTGAATTTAGAACATGGTTCTTGCACCTGTCGGACTTTTATATCAGTCATTGCATCATCTTATTTGTCCTATCATGGCATTGTCAAATACTCAAAAAATAGACTTAATTGAAGCATACTTCCTCAATCGCGGTCTGGGTAGCGTTCCTGATACCACTTCACCGCATTAGTTGGGCTTCGTCGGTTGAGGAAGTATGCTTCAATTAAGTCTATTTTTTGAGTATTTGACAATGCCATGATAGGACAAATAAGATGATGCAATGACTGATATAAAAGTCCGACAGGTGCAAGAACCATGTTCTAAATTCAAAATTGTTCTGAAATGTTTTTGAATTGCTCATGAGAGCATGGAGTTCCTAAACTTCTCAATCGCTACAGTATTTATACTTCTTTAATGTGCAATTACAATCTAATAAAATGTTTGTAGAAGGAATTTTGTTTGTCCTGTGGTATGAGAATACTTTTTATCAAATTGGACTAACTTCCGCTGTTCAGATTTTTTTCATCCGGTACAATAAAATGATCCTTACAAAGGACTGCATCGATCGGCATCAAAAAAAATTTTTACCAACTTGATTCATTTTAAGGCGCTACTCACACTTGACCAAAAAATTTTAATGCCAAAATGTTTTTCTTCGAAAACGAGCTGTTTTAAAAGAAACTACACCTGTACCTCCTCTGGTTATGGGTGCTGCCGTACTGTTACAGTTAAAAAAATACACTATATTATATTGTAAGTATGTAATTACAAAAAAAACGTATTTATGTATTCTAACAGTTATCTGGTTCCCATAGAACAAGCTCTGCTTAGTTTGGGGCTAGATAGCGCTGTGTGAAATGTTCAGCAATATTTATTTATTATGTACAATGATCGCGAAAGTTTGAAAAATACTAGTCCACAGCGAAATTTAACCTACTGTAGCTGGGACTTCTTTTAGAAAATGGTCGACAAAACTTCAGAGCTCTCTAGTGAAATGTCCATTACGTAACCAGAGCAGCTAGATTTAGAAGGTTAACACATCGCTCGTACAACTATAAGATGAGCTGTACACGTACAGTGTAAGTACTGTTTACATTGTTAAGTTACGGAATTTAATTGTGACGGTCCCTGGATAAACCTTTCTGTGACAGGCTCTTTGACTCGGGACTCGGGGTTAAAGGCTAAAAGATCCTTGTTACTAAGTCCTTCCATGAGACAAGTAAACACCTTGAAACCAAAACCTGGAACCAAAATAATAATTTTTCCTTGTTTACTGAATAAATGAGTGCTAAATGTAAATTCGTATATAATAATAATATTGCTGGACATTGCACACAGCGCTATCTAGTCCCAAACTAAGCGCAGCTTGTAATATGGGAACCAGATAACTGATAGAATACTTATATACTTTTTTTTGTAAATACATAATTATCCATACTAATATTATAAAGAGGAAAGATTCGTATTTTTGTGTGTATGTTTGTAATGAATAAACACAAAAACTACTGCGCCGATTTCAAAAATTATTTCACCATTGGAAAGCTTCATTCACCCTGAGTAACATGGGCTACTTTTTACCCAACTGCGCAAAGAAGGGTAATGTTTTTATTGAAAAACTACGCGTGCGAAGCTGCGGATTGGTCAGCTAGTAATATATATAGAGAAACAACCAGAACCGGAACAAATGTCTGTAGGTCATGTAAACATTTGTTCCGCGGTGGGAATCGAACCCGCTACATCCTGCGTCTCAGCCGGCTATTCGGCCACTGCGCCGCGGAGGTCGTCATATCATCTTCAATTTCGTACCTGGTCATGGATTTTCCGTGTCCCATAAGGGGTATGTTTATTGTCCTGCCCAGCTAGGAAATTATTATTAGGTACCTACTAACCTAAAAATCTAAAAAAATCTCAAAAAGAGTAAATCGACAAAGAAAACCAAAACACTTGTTTTAACAACAAAATCAACGAATCAATAAACCTCACATTTCAGACTATTAAAAAACCTTACTGTAGTGTTTGTATTAGATATTTAGCTGATACAACACGGTCTCGGGCGAGCGAGGAATAAAGGTGTCGGTTCGCGTCGCGACAAAAACAGGAGACAGAGACGCGAGACCGGAGACTGCGCGACGGTTGCTGCCTCTAACCGTGTGTCTCGTGTCGAAAAGTACGTGTGTTTATTGTAAAAAATGACTACTTTTTCTGACGAAGACTGAAAAGCTGATTGAACTGATCAGACAACACCCTCTGATATACGATGCACAACTAGACTCCTACAGAGACGAACATTTCCATCGACAGACACTCCGATACTGAATGAATTGTAGCTTTGGTTGCGGTCTCGGTCTCGACCCACAGTACATGCAGAAGAGACAGAGACACTTGTCGCGGTCTCCCGAAGTCTCCTGTCTCGGTCTCCTGTCTTTGTCGCGGCGCGAACCACGACCTTAAGCCGGCGCGAGTCTTACGGGAGCCGCGGGCGAGAGTAGCCGTGCCCGTCTGTACTTACTGCTTGTTGTCGAGCCTGTGTCCATCTACCTAGTAGCTAGGTTAGGTACTTACCTGTACCTACCATCGGTCAACGAGTACTACGCTTACTTTAGAGACCCCATTGAATCACCGAAATAGAATATTTCAAGAGCTCACATCCGCAAACGTATTTGTAAACAACTGAATCGAATGGACAATGAATGCCCACAATAGCCCTTTACACCTGCCTGAACTAGAAATAAAATGTATCTGCTGTAGGAATCATTGAAATGAAAACAAAGTTCAGTTCAGAGCTACGAATAACAAACATTGTTGCCTAGTGAAAATTGTAAAAGCAGGAATATCCTCGTAATGTAATAAGATTTTATTCTACTGCAATAGCTGTGGAAAACGGGCTTACACAAAATTCATTTATTTACTCTCTACAATGAACATTCTGTGTGTTTGTGTATTAACACTTATTAAGTTTGTTATCTCTCCTAAATTGATCATCAGATCCATCGTCTCATCATAAACAAAAAAAACGGTCAAGTGAGAGTCGGACTCGCGTACGAAGGGTTCCGTACCATCTACTAAATCTCCAACTAGGTAAACGAGCAAAAAAAATCACGTGTGTAGTAAATATTTGTTTTATTCTAATTTAATTGTTTATTTTTAAAGTGAATATATAACTAAATATCCTGTGAATATTTCAATCATCTACCTGTTGCCGTTATCACGATAAAAATCACGTTTGTTGTATGGGAGCTCCCCTTAAATATTTATTTAATTCTGTTTTAGTATTTGTTGTTATAGCAGCAACAGAAATACATCATTTGTGAAATTTTCAACTGTCTAACTATCACGGTTCATGAGAATTACAGCCTGGTGACATACGGACAGACAGACAGCGGAGTCTTAGTAATAGGGTCCCGTTTTACCCTTTGGGTACGGAACCCTAAAAAGTACTTATTATTGCAGCAATTCACCCATCTCTTCTCCATCTTGAAAATCACTCGGGCACAATCGCATTTGACGATTATTGATGTAGCTTTGGATAGTTGGTAAGAACTTTTCAAACGCTGGTCACTGGGCGATTTTACAAGTACATATAGTGGGGCTAAAGCAGGATTTATCAAAATTTTAATTCAAGATTTAACCCTGAATGACCCTCATCAATTGATAGAAATGAAATAGCTTGGTGTTTAAATTATAAACTAGAACTGTATAGGATAAACAATAGCAAATTCCAAAGAGTAAAACAAACTTCGTTGCCACACGAAGTTCACATAGAATACACAGTAAAGTGGATCGATCCAGATAAGAATTATAAGGATTCTGTTCAAAATGTCTGCAGAGCGCTTTGATGAGGATTATTAGAATACGCTCGCAGAATAGCGTTTTCATGATATTGTGGAAAACTGTAGTAGATTTTGAGAAGTGGGAAGTTTTAAGCACGGTTTGCTTCATGAATAAAATACAAGCTGTTTTAAAATCAAGACATATGTATGCGCCTGGACCTACAAGTGCTTAGGATAGGAAGCACATCTATACTAATATTATAAAAAGGAAAGATTTGTATTTTTGTGTGTGTGTGTGTATGTTTGTAATGAATAAACTCAAAAACTACTGGTCCAATTTAAACAATTCTTTCACCATTAGAATGCTACATTACCCCTGAGTAACATAAGCTACTTTTTGCCCGACTGCGCACAAGGAGGGTAATGTTTTTATTGACAAACAATGCGTGCGAAGCCGCAGGCAGGTCAGCTAGTATTTTATAATGAAAAACAAAGCGGAAAAAAAAACAAGAAATCTAAAGCCTTGGAATCTTACTGCTGAAGTTGTTGATACGATTTAGAAAATATTACCGCAAGAGAGAAATCTCACTCAAGACAGAAACCAATTTCTATAATTCGTAGAAGGATGTCAGGATGTGAAGGGTTGTGATCGCAGATAATTATAATTTCACCGAGAGATGCATGTCTTAGCTAATTCCGATGTTTAGTGAATCCCCCCTATTGGGACTGAGTCGAGCTATTTTTAATCTCAATTTTACCATTTCCGCGAACCGTTTGTTTATTTTACCTTTTCTTTAACATGTCTGAGAAAGCAATTTAAAGCTTTACAAAGCTATTTTCAGTTCAACGATCTTTGGGGAATTAAAAGCTTCATGCCTGAAGGCAGTTTATTTAGATTTTAAATGTTATTCCAAGATTTGGAGACCAGTCAGAAGATAGTAAGTCCGTCTGCTACCATCAAATCAAATTATAGATTTTTCTCACAGTCTCGGGCGTCTTAAATTGAATCTCAGTCTACGGAAAAGCAGACTTGTTTTTCAAGTTTAATTCTATCTATAGAATCTTTTCAACTGAACATGCTTTGGGAGAAGAAAAATGGTCGTGGTTTCGAAACTAGAGCCAAAAAACTGTTTAAAGTGTAGTCCGTTCCGGTCACAACTTTTATTGACATGCTGATTGTTATCATATGTTAAAATTGAATAAGATTTCGAGAAATCGAACAAGGTAAATGAGTCAAGTAAAGTTATCCATCTTCAAGTTCAATCAAATTTTCAGTCCAAAAACGTGGTCAAAGAAATTAATGGGTAATAATAACATATTTTACCAACTCGTATAGACCCTACGATGATGATTATATCGGTAACTCATACTAAATAAACAATATAAGAAAATATTATCGACTTAACAGTAATGCGGTCAAATACGATAACGCGAATGTAAAGACATTCACAATTAATAACAATGGCCGGAAAACCGAAGCCAAGATGTAACAATTTGCGGTTTTTATCAACCGACGATACAAACAAATATGCAAAACCTACTGGAACTACTCAAGGTTTTACCATATACTAATTGTGAGTCTCTTGAAGAACCAGGCTGCCTTTACATCAATTGAGAGGAGAGTTATACAATATATTGCGCCTGGTGACTCGTTGCAGTATTCGGTATGTAAAGATTGCTGTTTTTAAATTGATAGATAGATTATTCTCTATTGTTACACCAAATTACAATTACTTAACCTAGAAAACTTAGACTGGTGACTTAAGGCATGTGGTAGAATGGGCGGCCTTATCGCTTAAAGCGATTTCTTCCAGTCAATCTTTAGATGGACTGGATTGTAAAAACGCGAGAGGAGGTGGTGTTAAAATAAATACCAATTTAAGTAGGGGATAAAATAAATAAATACCAAGACCTAAAAAATACCTACATATATATATATACTTACATAAATATATATAAAGTATATAGTTTCAGTTGAACCAAAGTCGTGGATGTGAGTAGAAAGATCAACCAGCTCAAGTAGAAATGGGCTGGACACTTGGCAAGGAGGAAAGCCGGAAGACGGACGAGGGCAGCAACCGAGTGGTGGCCGCGAGAAGGGCGCAGACCACCAGCCAGATGGACGGACGACATCGCGAGAGTTGCGGGAAGGCAATGGATGCGCTTGGCCAGGACCGGAGAGAGTGGCGTGATAACGAGGAGGCATATACCCAGCAGTGGGTGGATGTGGGCTGAGATGATGATGAAAATGATAGTTTTAGTATATATTTTATCGTAGGTAACTGCCCAATCCACCACCGAGTGGATCCCAAAAGACAGAAAACTACCACCGACCGGCAGACCGCGACGCCGATGGAAAGACGAATTCGACTCGTATATGGAAGACTGGACTACACACGCGCATGATAGAGTGGATTGGAAGGAAGGAAGGGCCGCCTTGCAGTGGGACAGTACAGGCTCCAAATAATAATAACTACCCAATACAGGCAGGGCAGTGGACAAGTACATTTATCTTCGACACCTTTTATCCTTTTGCTCACTTGCCCAGAAACAAGAGATCTCGAGACGAGGCCAACTGTGATGGGCCGCCTTTAGTAAGTTAGAAGACGTCCTGAAGTCTGAAATCCCTCAATGCCTTAAGACCAGGGTGTTTAACCAATGTGCCCTGTCCATTCTTACTTACGGTTCCGAGACATGGCCGCTCACAAAGGAATACATGCATAAGAGTAGAGTAGCTCAAGGGGCAACAGAGCGCACCATGCTCGGTAATCACTCTTGGACCACATACCCAACGTCGAAATCCGACGTCGCACAAAGGTTGTGGGCGTGGGTATGAGGATCGCAGGGCTGAAGTGGAGATGGGCTGGACACTTGGCTATGAGGGATGACAGGCGTTGGACAAAGGCGATTACAAAGTGGTGGCCAAGGGATGCTCGTAGACCAAGAGGCAGACCACCCGCCCGATGGTCAAATGACGTTGTAAGCGTAGCTGGTTGTCAATGGATGAGACTTGCATGCAAAGGACCGGAAAGAATGGCGTAATAAAGAGGAGACCTATACCCAACAGTGGGTGCAGACGGGCTGAGATGACGATGATGATAGTTTTAGTGCCTGGGGCAGGATTTTTGATGGAATAGGCTTGCCCAGTTCCTACACCTTTCTTTAAATTTTTTTATGTTGCTTTTCGTGCTCGTCAATATCACCAGGCTAGCTTTTTCTACTATTTAGTACTTTAAGCAATCAAAAATTTATTGCCGTAAAAACATTGAAATGTGTAGAATATGTTTGATGCTCTATAGTGACTTGAAGCTTGCTTTAAGATCCTTAGGGTCCCTAGAGAATCAGTTCATGTGTATCGAGATAGGCGGGCTACAAAGGACAGGTAGAATGGGATATGTAGCTAGAACCACATATCCTAACAATAGAGCACCTATCAAAGGAAATCGCGTTATTACGGATGGTGTACGTTCCACAATGACAGGAGTGTTCGTAGCTGCAGATCACAGTTAAATGGTATGGAATATGGATCTATGTTGTATAGATTGAAATCAGTTTAAAGAAGGCCTTCTTTTTAATCGGAATGTTTAGCCTAGAAAGGTACAGAAACAGGTGATTATGGAACTTGGCACCGATTCTACATTTGCTAGTGGTTGGCCAATCTGGTAGTTCAATGCATTGATATCTTTTGACAAACACAGGTTTAGCTTATTCTTCTAATACGTCCACAATCACGTCATCATCGTGAGTTTTTCTACTGCCTTAGATGACCTCTATGTCTATTCTATTTTGACGACCGCCGTGGGCGAATAGCCGCAAAGACGCTCCGGCTGAGACGCAGGAGGATGCGGGTTCGATTCCCGCTGCGAGACAAGTTTCCATGGCCTACAGATGTTTGTTTCGGGTTTGGGTATTTTTCTATATATTATAACTATGTATTTAAATTTAAAAAAAAATATAAGTCAGTTTTACAATCCACCAACAATTAATTTCAAAATAATATTAGAATAATCTTACTGTCAAAAATTCCATATCAGAGTTCAGAGAAATTGAAACGTCGGGATAACAAATAAAAAAAGGTACATATGCGATAAATACCCGTTTTAATAAATATTTATGAATAGCGCCACTTTTTTTAATATCATCTTCCCATCTACGATACTGTCTACCTTTACTTTTTATATCTAGGGCACCATTTTGTCATTTCTTTTGCCCATTTTTCTGTCTTATTTCTTACTAGATGCCCAGTTCATTTCCATTTTAGTTGTTGGATTCAGTATAATATATCTGAATAATATAAAATACTAATGGGAAGATGATAATAAAAAAGTGGCGGGAACGACTTGGGCGAGAAAAGCAAGAGATAGATCTTTGTGGAGAACACTCGGGGAGGCCTATGCTGAAAAGCAAGGCAATCAAAAAACCGGCGTCTAATCTAAAACTATTAAATTTTATATATCTATACATAAACAAATTTATTGTATAATAATTGTAGTACTAAGTAGAAATATGTAATGGCTATTTTTTAAGATTGTTAATAAAGGCTTTATTATTATTATGTACGGTGATCAGGATTTTTTTTTTAAATACTAAATAAATGAATGAAAGAAGTGCCCCCTGAGCTACAATGTATGCCCATTACTGCTCGCTCTTTACTTTCCATCCAAAGCTTGCCTGGAAGAAATCGTTTTCAGCGATAAGGCCGCTCATTGTACTATATTTAACATAAATTAGTTTTTTTTAAGTATTCCTGGTGTACAATAAATAATTATTCTATTCTATTCTAATGTATGCTTGATTGCATTTGGAGTTAGTGTTTGTTTGTGTGTAAGTATAGTGTACCTAGTGTGTGATATGGAATGTATACTTATTTATTACTGTGTATATAACTTGATACAATAACCTTTACCTACTCTTTCATAAAGACACAAGAGCCATCCACACTTTTCCCATTATACAGAAATTAGCTCCCGCAGTTTCCGCAAACGTTACCTCATTCAATTTCCACATCGCTATTCGTACTAGTTACGCTATGCCACAACCGGTATGTCCTACTCCTAGCTCATTCATTGATCTCACCGAGGAATATGTAGCAGTGAGGAATTGAAATGTCTACGAAGACAAGTAGGAACATGTGATTGGAAAACAGCAAATGAATTGGAAGACCTAGAGATCTCCTATTCTCGTGTCACTTAGATTGAATTAACTCGTATGAATGGAACTTTCAGGGGTTTGTTCGGAATAAAGAATGCGAGAAACGGATTCAAAAGTATAAAAACACAAAGTACAGCAGGCGGTTTTTATCGCTTAGAAACGATTTTTTCCAGACAACCTTTGTGTCTATCTATGTACCGTATTGATCGAGCGAGATCTCCAAATCAACTTGAGCAAATCGGCGTTGTATGCATGTATATATGTTTGTTTGTCCGAGGATAACTTTCGAAGCGTTAATCCGATCATCGTGAAGTTTGATACAAAGTAATGGCACAATTTTGGTGTGACTAAATGAGCAAAAAATGTTGGGGGTTTGTTGAGATATTCGGGTTCAAGTGGGGTAGAAAAAATGAAAATGAAACTATTAGGTGAAATGGGACGTCAAATGAAAGGCCTTCATTAGTACATTTCGACTTCGTTTTTATTTTTAGTAACTTATTGCTAAAACTATTAACTTATTATTAGCCATAAAAAAACTGAAATTATACAAAATTCACAGGATACACCAGTGTCCCTAATCTGTACTCCATAAAATTATAACCAATAAACATGAACTCCCGTTACCCGTAATTTTAATGAAACAGTAGGTCAAGTAATTTGGTTTTTTTTTATTTCGTGACACTGTTTTGATAGTCAAAGATTACGAATAATATATTTTTGTTTTTATGGGAGACTCGCGAGATCTCAGTTCGGGGCGAACCACTAGTATTAATTCCGTTTAAGCATTTATTTTGTGGATTTTTTTCTGTATCGTTCGACCCACAGGTTCGACCCGTACATACATGAACGGCTTCATAAAAGTTCGGCAAATGAAAAAATTCTGTAACCAAAAAATTAGGTTCAGGCGAGTTATAACCAAACCTGTTGTTAAGGCTGCCCGATAGTCTCCAACGTGGCTTGCTGTATCCAGGTCATGCAACCGAGGTGGGTTCATAAACTTAATTGTGAAGGCACACCGGTCACTCATCAAACTATGGAACGTAGCTTAACCTAGTTAATCTGTCTACATCACGAGCCAAACTAACTGCATCACGAACGATTCTTGGAACTAACTGATAGTTTCTTGATCGAGGATTACTATAAGCTTCTCTTGGCACTGCGTGGTTTATACAGGGTGTCTACCAGTCATACTAAACCTGCGGCCCGCCAACCATTTCCATGTGGCGCGAAGCCTAGCACAGTACTGGTACAATATATGGATATTTATATTTTAGAATTACAATGCGTGATTAACAAAAAATCAACTACACCCCACCTATTTACATTGTTTAATTATGATGATGATGATGACCAGTATTTTTTTTTATAATAATAATAACTAGTGGTTCGCCCCGAACTGAGATCTCGTGAGTCTCCCATAAAAATAAAAAAAATACTATTTGTACCTAATCTTTGACTTGAGCAATGGAGCGCAGCGTGCTTGGAGTAAAGAGGATTGACAGAGTCCGTAACACCACTCTGCGTTTAAAGACCGGCATTGCTAACGCAGGAAATAAGGCTGTCAGGCTAAAATGGGATTGGGCAGGCCATGTAAGACGCATGCACCCGGACAGATGGGCAACGATCCTCACGCAGTGGGTGCCAGAAAACGGGCGACGGCGCCGAGGAAGGCCTAGAGGTAACGGGAGTTCATGTTAATTGGTGTGTTGGTCTTTTTGGGGTCGAAATTGCAGTTATTCTGGATTTCAGACCTTTCCCTATATTTGTATCGCTAAAGCTACACTCATAGCAAATTTCAACACTGTGGGGTCACTGGTGTACCATGTGATTTTTGTCTAAGCTCAGTTTTTATTACGGCTACAACGCCGATTTGCCCAAGCTGATTTAGATATCAATAACAACGGATGTATTGAGAACCATCTATTTCTTAAGTCAGTTAAAAAATGTAGTTTTATTGAAATGTTGATTATTGTGGCCCATCATGATTATAATTGATAGTAGTAGCGGTTATGTGGCCCAGAAAGAAAAAAGGTTTTATACTGAATACTAGTGGCATTGACACAAGTGAATAGGCGGAAATACATTCTTTGAGTTTTGATTTTGCAAATTTGGTATTTTTTTACAGCTAAAAATAATAAAAAAGTATGGTCAGGGTTTGAGTCCGATAATTACATAAGCCTAAAATATCTGAAAATTAAAATATTTTTTCCGAGTTGTCTTTTTTATATTGAAACATGTTAGCGAATTTATAACGACACGATAGACTATCGATACCTGCTTGTGGAGGTTTAATTTCTAGCAAGGTTCTAGCATTATTTGAAAATCCATGAATGCAGTTTTTTATAATACAACACATTACAGTTCCTTTGAATGTCTTTCTCTCTGTTACGGTTTAGGATTTCCCACTGACTCATCTCAATTACACATCCTTTATACAGTGCATAGTAAGTTAAAGCCTCATTGAAACCGTACAACAGCATTATGTTTTTGAGTTTACTAGAGATGCCGCGAGTACTCGCTATTATTCGCTATTCGCCATTACTCGACTCTTTTTTGGTATTCGTCGAATAATAGCTAGTATTATTCGACATTTGGCAAATAGTTATCTAAAATAAACTTTTAATGAACAACAAAACGATAGACGTAAACATAATCAAACTGAATATTAATTATCATTAATATAAAAAGTTAGCCAACAAGTAACTTTTTAACATAAATATAACCGACTTCAGATAACAGTAAACACCAAACTACTCCACCAATTTTGATGAAATTTCCATGGGATCAATCTAAAAGGATATCCTTTCAAATAAAAAACTAATTTTCCAAATCGGTTAATATATAACAGAGTTCTGAGCTAACAAACATAACATAACATAAAAATTAAACAAATTTATGACTTATACGAGTAAATGGTTTTCTCATGGATGCCATTGTCAGAACTGGATCGTTTGGAAATGAGACCACACGGGAAGCACAGGCTTTCAAATAACAACAAAACATCAAAATCTGTTCACCCAGTCGAAAGTTCTGAGGTAACAAACATGAAAAAAATTCCAAGATTTTTTTTTAAATAGTATTTTTATTTAGTGTTATCCGAACACATGCGGAAAATTCCAAGATTATTTTTTTTTAAATCATCTCTAAAATTTCAAGCCTAGACGGGACTTTAAACCGCGACCTTCCTCTTGATACGAGAATGATGATGATGTGTTCGGATAACACTATAAATAAAAATACTATATAAAAAAATTGTTGAATCGTGAACCTCCTCCTTTTTTGAAGTCAGTTAAAAATCAGTCATGTCATGTGGCTTTTTAATTAATATAGAAGTTATTTTTTTATTCCTTTTTTTATTTCGAATAACAATGGCGATTTATTTGACTATTCGCCATAGGGAATGGCGATTAATCGGTATTCGACAATTCGCGACATCTCTAGTTTTTACCTAGATGCGTATGCGTGATATATTACTGAGAGCGACAAACAATAGTGCATTGTGGTCGCCCGAGTTCTTTATTTATAGCGGTGATGCAAATCCTGCATAAGCGTAATCGTTATCACTTGTTTTGGTTGAGAAAGGCTAAGACGCACTTCAAATTACTTTAGTTTATTATTATGTATGTACCTATAGATAAATAACACCCAACACTCACTATGATGAAGGCACCATGGTCCAAACTGAGTAGCGCGATAGGAGACTCGGTGGGCGACCCGAATCACCCCTATAAAAATAATAAATAAAATTGCTGGACATTTCACACAGCGCTATCTAGCCCCAAACTAAGCAGAGCTTGTACTATGGGAACCAGATAACTGATAGAATACTTATATACATTTTTTTTTGTAAATACATACTTATGATATATAGAGAAACAACCAGATCCGGAACAAATATCTGCAGATCATGCAACCATTTGTTCCGCGGCGGGAATCGAACCCGCTACCTCCTGCATCTCAGCCGGCTATTCGCCCACTGCACCACGGAGGTCGCCAATTTAATATATCGTCAATTTTAGGTGTTTTGAAGTGAAAACTTCTTTAGGCGCGTTGGGCATTTTTTGAGATGGGGGAAAAAACCATTGAACTCGCGACATTGTTACCGTCACCGACACCTCTGTATATAAGTATGTATCTGTAGTGTAGTCTGCTTTTAAATTTTGAATACCAATGGGCATTTTTCGAGATGGGAGAAAACCGTTGAACTCGCGAGTCGCGACACTGTTACCGTTACCATTACCGACACCTCTGTATATAAGTACAGTAAAAGCTCTTTATTTGCGGGTTATATGTTCCGTAAATATGCTGTGAACATGTAATGGTAATTTATATGGGATTATAGGGGATATGTTCCTAGGCGACAAAATAAATAAAAAAAACGAGTGTGCTTTAGACCACACGACTGAAGTAATACTTCTTTTTCAAAATATTAATTTATAAAATTGTTCAATTACGAAATTGTCCACACGTCTGTAGGTCGATCAGTCTATGTTCATTCTGGACAGACGCAACTCGCACTCGCACATTAACGTTTAAAAACATACGAAACGTAAATCTCTCTCTTTCTATCTTCACTAACTTATATCTCCCTCTCAACTTCCGTTCGCACTTTTCGTAACGCATTCACCAGCTTACTCCCCAAATCAAGCATGCGTAAAGAAGTTTCACTTCAAAAAAAAATGAATTTAATGGAAGTTTTTGACCATATATTAACATTTGACGCAGGAGGTAGCGGGTTCGATTCCCGCTGCGGAACAAATGTTTGCATGATCTACAGATATTTGTTCCGGGTCTGGTTGTTTCTCTATATATTATAAGTATGTATTTACAAAAAAAAAGTATATAAGTATTATATCAGTTATCTGGTTCCCATAGTTCAAGCTCTGCTTAGTTTGTGGCTAGATAGCGCTGTGTGAAACGTCCACAAATATTTATTTATTTATTATTATCTTCCGGTTTAGGGAATGGTTTAAAGAATTTTGTATTTTTTTCTTGCTTGGCAGTTTTTAAGAGCTTCTTCAATTCAGACTGATATTCAGCAGTGGCATTAGCAATTTGCCGCTTAAAAATAAGAATTTGTTCCGTAGACGGATCAATTTTCTTAAAGAAATCACAAAGCTCATTTGCCATTCTTAAAGCTACACTAAGATTTTTCAAATTAAATGTCTCGTTTCCAGTGCTTGTTGAAGTCTCTTCTTCAAAGGGTTTTGAATTTAACAATTCCTCCTAGTCGGTTTCAGTCAGATCTTCATCTTGTGATATAAGCAACTCCTGAATGTCACTTGATTCTATCTGTTTGAACCCATCTCATCATATTTCCATTCGCAATTTCGGCATACTGTATAGGTGTAGTTGTAATAAGGTCTATTTTACTTTTGTATTAGTCCATTAGCCGACGCATTTACAAAGGATACAGAATGCTTTTTATTAATATGTATGTACCGATATAAATAAATCTTTCGCCGCGAATATAACAATTGTTTCGCATTTTAGGGTTCCGTATCTAAAGGGTAAAACGGGATCATATTACTAAGACTCCGCTGTCTGTCTGTCCGTCTGTCACCAGGCTGTATTCCAAGAACCGCGATAGTTAGACAGTTGAAATTTTCACAGATGATGTATTTCTGTTGCCGCTATAACAACGAATACTAAAAAGAGAATAAAATAAATATTTAAGTGGGGCTCCCATACAACAGACATGATTTTTTTGCCGTTTTTATAGATAATGGTACGGAACCCTTCGTGCGCGAGTCCGACTCGCACTTGGCCGGTTTTTTTAATCCTCGAATAGTGAAAATGCGAATGAAGGAAGCGCGAATAAGAAGATTTTACTGTATCTGTAGTGTAGTTTGTTTATAAATTTTGAATATCCAAACATTTAGCTAAAGCTAAATTTTTCACTTCTGTCGGCACTCCCGGAGTGCCACTTTTTTTATTCGACATAAAGTTACATCATAATAGTAATACATAAAGCACCGTAAAATGTTAAGTTGGTCTCGGCACTATACATTACTACTTAATACGACTACGACTTAATACTATGTATGAATCAATAGTTCTTTCTTGGCATTCCTGATATGGCCCCAAATGCAAACTCAACCTTCATATAACTACTTTTTAGCTAAATTTCTAAAACTATCAACTTTAATCATTAAATTTCTAACCACACGTGACAGACTTTTCAAAATTCCTATTCAGATACAATTTCCTGCTCAAATTCCTATTTGTACCTCGACTGTGGCAAACTTTTCAAACACCCTTTGTGTTAAAACTAAAGTCGACACCAAATTGAATCTATCCCGGATTTTAATATCTAATATAGTTGCCAAGTGAACAGTATCGTTACTAAACTAATACAATTGTTTGGTTACATTTCGGTAATATTACAAAAAAGCGTAGGACGGCCCCTCTAGATAAAAAGACGACGTGATTGCTGGGAGCCGTTGGGCGCAGGCCGCACAATATTTTTTTTTTTTTTTTTTTTTTTTTAATTCTTTATTGTACACAAATAGATTTACAGATAAAAATAGCTTACAAAATGGACATGTACAAAGGCGAGCTTAACCCTAATAAGAGTTTTCTTCCAGCAAACCTTTGAAGATAGAGATATTTGATTATAGAGGTTCAGCAGTGGACGTCCTGTAGTTGATATGATAATGATGAATATTCCAAAACAAGATTTAAAGAGGCTTTTATTTATATAACGCTTATCCTCATATGCAGTTAGCGTTTTAATTTGGAAATTAAAATTATATGTAATAGCTTTTTTGTTCAGCCGAGTGTTAGCGACTGATGCGGTATTTAAAAAGATTGAGAAGTCTTATATCAATAACTGTCGCTTACATTAAAAAAAGCGGCAAAGTGCGAGTCTGACTCGCACATGAAGGGTTCCGTAGCAGCAAGTAATATAATATAAAAGTTCTTGTAGTTCGTTGTAACTTTTTTTATATTTGTGTTGATTGAATAAAAGGTAAATTGCGGTTTAAGATTTAAGACGTATTAAAAAAAACTACTTACTAGATCTCGTTCAAACCAATTTTCGGTGGAAGTTTGCATAAGTTTGCATCATATATTTTTTTTAGTTTTATCATTATCTTATTTTAGAAGTTACAGGGCCCCTCCCTGTAACTTGACACACATTTTACCACTTTGGAAGTGTCTCTCGCGCAAACTATTCGGTTTAGAAAAAAATTATAATAGAAACCTCTATATCATTTTTGAAGACCTATCCATAGATATCCCTCACGTATGGATTTGAAGAAAAAAAAATCTTTGTTCTAAGTATCTAACCCCCAAAATTTATTGTTTTTTTCTATTTTTGTGTGAAAATCTTAATGCGGTTCACAGAATACATCTACTTATGTAGTTTCAACAGTAGTTCTTATAGTTTCGGAAAAAAGTGGATGCGACATACGGACGGACAGACACGACAGACAGACATGACGAATCCATAAGTGTTCCGTTTTTTGCCATTTGGCTACGAAACCCTAAAAACGGTACAATAAACTACACTATGACTGACCACGCTCCTCTTTTCAAATAGACGCTGATGCTGAGATTTCCAGAGCGACCGAATGATGATAATATTAATAGTCATAACTTAGAACGTACTCAGCCAATGTCTCACAACATAAGCTAGAGGATGACAGGAAAAGTGGTTAAGCTTAAGTGCTAAGTTTAGTCAATTAATCTTTTCAAGAGATTGATGCATTTGTCGGCTCCGATGAATCCAGGCAATTTCTTAGTTGCTCTTTCTTGGTCTTGGACCTAAAATCCAGGTGCTTTAGGTTTATTAATGTTACCGAGTAGTAGGGATTTCGGGCAGCTTAAGGCACTTGTCTCACCGCCAGCGAGGAGCGAGTAGAGCTAGAAACGAGTTGGCGAGCAGCGAGAAGAGAGTGCGTAATGCCGATAGTTGTCTCGCTGGGCTATAAAGCGTGTGAGCAAGTGCGGCGGGCGATACTCGCACCACTCGCTGAGCGTGCGTTCCGTTCCGCTGGTTCATCACACGGCGCGGCGTGTGTTCTGACCGCCAAGCGAGCATCGCTGAGCGATACTGGCTCAACGAGTGTAGTAGTCGCTGCGACAAAATAGTGGAGAGCGAGTTCTCGCCGGCGGCAGTGTGAACAGCCAGCGATCAACTAATTAATATACGTGTCTCTTTTACTGACACGGAATCTATAACTTTTGGTCGTTTCTTGAGCGAAAAAAATAGTTGATAGCTAATCGCTTACTCGCTGGCAGTGAGACAAGTGCTTAAGAAGACTGACAGAGGGTCGGCTAGCTACATAAACAAACTATTACTTTGTATTGAGTTCCAATGACCAGCAAGCCATGACAAGCTTGAAAAGTCCTAGTTACTAAAAATACCGCGGATCAAGTATTACTCGTGCGCGATAACTTGGGACCTGCTAGGAATGCGACTCCCCGACCACTTCCCCGATGGCGCCCGTATTGTACCGTTCGCATCACTATTTTTTACTAGGGTTTTTAGTCTCGTACTGGCCTACGTCACGTAACGACGCGCTCTGGAATTCTTTTAGTTTTCGTTTGTGTTATTGTTTTGTTGTTGTAGTTTTTGTTGTTATAGTTTGTGTCATTGTTTTGTTGTTGTAGTTTTTGTTGTTATAGTTCTTGTTAAGTGTTTTTGTTATCATTATGAAGGGTAAACCTTTGCATAGCGGAGAAAGAAACCTCGTGCTAAAAGTGTTAGTTTTTTGAAAACGAAAAACGGAACAAACAGTTTTGTTTACCTGTCCACTTAGTGACGAAGATGAGATAATGTAAATAATAGATAAAATAAATGTATAAACTTAAACATTGTATTTTTATTTTATTCAAATAGTGTAAAAAAGATTAGATAAAAAGCAGCGTCCTCCCTAGTAGTCAGTCCCTAGAGTAACATAATAAATTAGGTTAAAAAAACAAAGACGAGGCCGCGGGCGGCTACTTGTTATGTTCGTTTTTTTGCGGGCGGTACAAACACGCCAATATGACGTCGACGCGCTCAGGTCCCAACTTATCGCGCACGGGTAATACCTACCTTCATGACTTTTTATTGAGAATTGACAAGCGCTTGACTCGATGGCAAGTGATAGTATCAACTAAAATGTAGAATACTTCCTAGAAAAAGCACCTGGTTACTTGAACACTTCCATATTATAGTGGTCTTGGAAAATAGACGCCGGAAGCGAGCTCCACTATTTATTCCGTTTCTGGTTATTGTGATACACATAGTTCTCGATAACCAGGACAAAGATAATCTCAAGCCTAACTTGGGATTATACGAGTATTTATCATGGTTATCATGGTGGCCAGGACTAGTGTCTTAAAGGAATAAAATAATTTCGTCGCTCCTGATTTCTGGCCAGCAGGGATTGTATTTCGACGCTATAGGGAGGCACCAACGCAGAACGAGAAAACCATAACTTTTACTGTTATGTCTATAAGATATTTATAGTTATGGGCCCTTGTATTGGTATTTTTGGTATTTTTACATGTTGCCTGATATAAACTTAACTAGTGGTTCGCCCCGAACTGAGATCTCGCGAGTCTCCCATAAAAACAAAAAAAAATTATTCGTAATCTTTGACTATCAAAATAGTGCCCCGAAATGCCTAACCAATTAACTTAACCCACAGTTTCATTCAAATTACAGGTAACGGGAGTTCCTGAAATTGGTTACTAATAGTTTTTTGGTGTATAAATTGTAGTAATTCTGGATGTCAGACTTTTGCCTATATTTGTGTCACTAAAGCTACACGCATACCAAATTTCAGCACTGTGGGGTCACTGGTGTACCCTGTGATTTTGTCAAAGTTCATTTTTTATTTTGGCTAATAATTTAAAAACTACAAGGTTTAAACTAAATATAAAAACGGGGTCGAAATGTACTCATAAAGACCTTTTATTAGACGTGGCACTTGACCGGATAGTCCCATTTGGTGTTTTTTACCCCTATTGAACCCCAATATCTCTACACCCCCCCCCCCCCCCCCCACACTTTTAGCTCATTTAGTCACACTTAAATTGTGCCATCACTACCTACCTTTACTACGTATATACCAAATTTCACGATGATCAGTTAAACGCTTCGAAAGTTATCCTCGGACTAACATACCTAGTCAGGTCATAAATTCTATCACATGTTTAATATAAAATAATTGAAACAAGTTTATTCATTATGTAACCATTTATATACCAAAATGAATTTACAAAACATAGATTCTTATGACACTAAAGTTTATTCAAAATGACCTCCGTGATTTTGAATACAGGCCTTCAATCTGCGCGGCCAGTCGTCTATCGCAGCACGAACGAGGTCCATGTCAATATGCTGCCTTAATCAAGGATGTCTTGAGTGACTCCAAATTGGGATGAGGCTTTGAGCACGCCTTTTCCTCCAAGTGTTGCCATATCTTGTAATCTAACGGATTCAAATCTGGACTGGAGGAGGGCCCGTCTTCGTGCCGGATGAAGTCGATTTCACGCGCCGCCAGCCAGTCTTGTGTGCTCTTCACACTATGAGCTGGCGCCGAATCTTGTTGGAATACCCAGTGCCTGTTATTGAACATGGTATGAGAAACAGGTTCCACAAGGTTCGTCAGGACTGTATTTTGATACACAACTGCATTCGTTTTTACACCTTTCTCACAAAAATGTACCTCTGTTAAGCCCCAATAAGAAACTCCCAACCATACCATGAGCGAGGATGGAAAATGACCTCGTTGGACACGCGGAATACTGTTGCTCGCTTCTTCACTACTGTGTGCGTACACCTTATCATTTTGTTTGTTGTAGCTCTCTTCTACGGTAAAAATTTTTTCATCCGAAAAAAGAATTTCCCGAATTTTTCGGGAAATACCGTTCAACAAAGCGCGGCATCTCTTCAGTCTCAGGTCCATTAGACGAGCATTCAAACGATGTCCTGTTTTTCTTCGATATGCCCGAAGCCCTAAGTCTTCATTTAACACCCTTTTCACCGTGGTTCTGCTTAGCCCCATCTGAAGGGCCAACAGTTTCTGCTTACGTTTGGGATTTCTTTTGAATTCGCGCCTTCACAGCTTTTATCACTGCTGGAGTCCTAACAGACCGAGTGCGACCACTTCTTGGCCTGTCATCTACACTAGAGTCTTCATTGTATCGTTTGATGGTGCGATAAACGAATCTTTTGGTTATATTCAAATTTTTCAGTATGTCAAAAATTTGAATTGGCGCGTAACCGCAACGATGCAACGCAATAACTGCAACACGGTCTTCTTTATGCGTCCACTCCATATTTAAAAATGAGTAAAATTCTAAAAAGTATACATTTTTATTTTCATGAACAATTCGAAATTCGAATTCTATAAACTTTTTTGTGGCCAGCATTCTAAAAGAAAAGTTTTTACTGTGTGACAATACTTATGACCTGACTAGGTACATACATACAACGCCCATATGCCCAAGTTGATTTGGAGATCTCGCTTAGCTCGATCAATTATATTAATTAGTAGCTGACCCACCCGCGGCTTCGCACGCTTGAAATTTCCCGTTCCCGTGGGCACTTGGGATAAAAACTATATAAAACACTCTTGTCAAAGTGACGCGACACTTCATGTAGGTAAACGACTTCAAGTCAATGAACGACGGTTAAATTATATGGATGGATATTGTTCATACAAACATACTAAAATCGCGATTAAAAAATAGGGGATAGGGGTAGGAAGGTGAAAAATAATTACGACCTATTCTCATACTTACGAAATATACAAAAAAAAATCCCTAAAATCGGTCCACCCGTATCGGAGGAGTGCGACGACTAAAACCGAGACACGAGATTTTTATATATTTAGAGAAGATTATTTGTATGTGTTTAATACAAGCAAACAGCATAATCTGGTAAAACCGCTGATCACAGATGACCCCAAAGCGCACATGATACGAACGAGATAATCTGTAATTAGATCTTGTGATTAGTACTATCACATCGCTCGAATCTCCAGGGACTTTCGCTTTGACATTGTTCAATTGCTTTTTCAGACGCTCTCGAGCATAACTTTCGATATAACAATGGTCGTAAGAAATGATGAATTTCCAAGTGCTTGGCAATAATTAATGCGGATTTTTAGTTGTTGCCGTTTTGTTATTTGTACGGTGAAAATGAGAATATTTCGATAGTCGATAAAAGGAATCATTTACTTGCCTAATTGGTCTTATGTTATCCACTAATCTAAGTAATATTGAGGACAGTCAGTCAACATTTGATGGATGATCGTTAGTGACATTCAGAGGTTAATATTCCGTGCTCTCGTAGATTTAAACTCATTTTGTAATCTTAGATTTAAGATAGTTGTAAGGCTATTGAACTTGAAAGATAGGGCCATTTTCAGCTGTCTAATAAGCCGTTAAGATATGTCAGTGATATAATAAGGGTTCCGTACCACAAGAGTAAAACGGCACCCTATTTTTCTCCGCTCCGCTGTCTGTCTGTCCGCCTTTTTTTATACCTTATAAGGCTTGCGTTTGACCACGATCTCGCCTGATGGTAAGCGATGATGCAGTCTACGATGGTACACGCTTGCCTATCTGTCGCCAGGCTCAGTCTCATGAACCTTGATAGTTAGACAGTTGATATTTTCACAGATGATGGTATTTCTGTTGTCGCTATAACAACAAATACTAAAAACAGAATAAAATATATATTTAAGGGGGCTTCCTCATACAACAAACGTGATTTTTTTGCTCGTTTTAGCTCGATATTGATAACGGCAACAGGTAGACGCTTGAAATATTCACAGAATATTTGGTTATATATTCACTTTAAAAATATTTAAGAGTGACTCCCTTACAACAAACGTGATTTATTGCCGTTTTTATAGATAATGGTACGGAACCCTTCGTGTGCGAGTCCGACTAGCACTTGGCCGGTTTTTTAGCCGCATGTAATTTTAAATTTGCCCTCTAGCTTCTACAAACTCAGGGCCTATAACCGATGGTGAAACAACCTACATGCACATTAATGTCGTGAAACTTGCTGACGGTTCAGTACAAGATTTGGGAGCAGAGCAACATGTGACATGAATACCCGACATCTATTGAAATGCAGCTGCTGTACTCGACCTACACAGTGCAGCGCCAGCGATAGTATCATTAGTATGTATTGTACATACGACGACATTATTGTACGGTTCGGCGATATCGTCCTTTCCATATACATAATCGGAATTTCCGGTATTTCAAGTGTATAGCTTGTATTATAGGAACCAGATAACTGCTACAATACTTATTTACTTTTTTTTGTAAATAAATACTGTATGTGCTCGCTACTGTTGGATAACCTATTCCTTTTAAAAATCTGTAACATATATAAATAAATTGTATGATTATTGAAGAGCGAGGTCTTCTGACACAAGTATAATATACTTAAAAGAAGATCTCAACAACTTTGTTAAAGTTCTATATTTTACAGAAATAAAAACACTTTTGATTTAAAAAAAAAATACTTTTAATAAATAGAAAACCACCCAAACCCGGAACAAATATTTGTAGATCATACAAACATTTGTTCCGCGGCGGGAATCGAACCCTCAGCCGGCTCTTCGCCCACGGCGCGGCGTCATGGAGGTCGCCGATTAACGCGCCGGCGAACCCTGAGCGCAACTTCAATTCGGCCGCGTCAAAAACTTCGGCCTGAATATCGCTGTTTAGTGACACAGTTTAGCCACGCATAGCGACAGTGATAGCAATAGAACGATTCTAAACTAGACGATATAATCTATGTTCCCGTGACTAGGATACGTAAGATGTTGTTGTTTTTAATACGAAACAATTAGGTTGAAAACAGGTCTTTTATGAAGTAAAAACATGCAGAATGCGATACGCTTCTATTTCATTTTAAGTAAGTATTTTGATCTAATATATGGTTGGGAACCTATATAAATACTATTCAAATTAAAATAATACCTTAATATGGTAGAAATATGTTCCAATTAGAAATGATCTTGGTAGTACGTGTTATATGGGCGATTGTCCCTCCGGTGTCCCCTTAAAACACTGAACTTAAAACTGAATCGGGACTCGGTATCATTTTAAAACATAAATTCACTGCTCAAAAGAATACTTTTAAGTCTCGATTCATGTTTGAGCACTGAATTTGCTTCGATTTATTTCAATCCTTTCCAAATCTAATAATCTACTTATGGCGGGTTCCTATATCCGTCGGTAACCAGCTACGACTCGTTTCTCCTTGAAAACCTGTCAAAAGTTTGACACTAGTTTGATACTTTTTCAAGGAGATACGAGGCGTAGACGGATATAGGAAGCCGCCATTAGGTTACGTACGATGACTAACTAGGTTACAGCAACGAACAGCTTTACACCAGAATCGAAAAATATATATTCTTAAGTGTTTTTTGGAGTAACTTTCATCCACTGCTGTTCAGCTTATTTATTTACCTACGCTTTAGTGAACAAATAGAAAGCACACAAAATCTTAAATAATGTATTAGATGATACTTTATTTCGTATAATACCTAGAGATGGAACAAGCATATCAACGAAAGAAAATACATTTATTCATACCGCAACAAGAAACAAATGGTACAAAAAAACCGGCCAAGTGCGAGTCGGACTCGCGCACGAAGGGATCCGTACCATAATCTATAAAAACGAGCAAAAAAATCACGTTTGTTGTATGGAAGCCCCCCTTGAATATTTGTTTTATATTAATAGAAGTATTTATTTTTAAAGTGAATATATATAACTAAAAATTCTGTGAATATTTCAAGCGTCTACCTGAAGCCTACTATACAGAGTGTTTTTTTTACTGCTGTATGCTTCAATTAAGTCTACTTTTTGCGTATTTGACAATGCCATGAAAGGACAAATAAGATGATGCAATGACTGATATAAAAGTCCGACAGGTGCAAGAACCATGTTCGAAATTCAAAATTGTTCTGAAATACGAAATGTTTTTGAATTGCTCATGAGAGCATGGAGTTCCTAAACTTTTTAATCGCTACAGTATTAATATTTCTTTAACGTGCAATTAGAATCTAATAAAATGTTTGTAGAAGGAATTTTGTTTGTCCTGTTGTATGAGAATACTTTTTATCAAATTTGACTAACTTCCGCTGTTCAGTTTTTTTTCATCCGTTACAATAAAATGATCCTTACAAAGGACTACATCGATCGGCATCAAAAAATTTTTTTACCAACTTGATTCATTTTAAGGCGCTACTCACACTTGACCAAAAAATTTTATTGTCAAAATGTTTTTCTTCGAAAACGAGCTGATGTTTTAAAAGAAACTGCACCTGTATCTCCTCTGGTTATGGGTGCTGCCGTACTGTTACAGTTAAAAAAAACACTATACTAGCCGTTATCAATATCGAGCAAAAAAATCACGTTTGTTGTATGGGAGGCCCATTAAATATTTATTTTATTCTGTTTTTAATATGTGTTGTTATGGCGGCAACAGAAATACATCATCTGTGAAAATTTCAACTGTCAACTATGACGGTTCATGAGATACAACCTGGTGACAGACAGACAGACAGACAGACAGACAGCTGAGTCTTAGTAATAGGGTCCCGTTTTACATTTTGGGTACGGAACCCTGAAAACAGTTACATTATAACTAACTGCTATGTGTGGTGGCGAAAGGATTATATGGCCACCCTAATGTTAAGTGGTACCTATACATCGCCAATAGCAAAGTATTGTCTTATAGGTCACGCACCTTTGAAACGTGCACTGCCCTGCGTCCATCAACTTGAGGCATACAGGAGCAAAGCCTCATGTGCCTGTAATTTAACCAGCAACGCAGTTGGGTAAAAAGTAGCCTATGTCACCCAGGAATAGAGTAGCTTCCCAACAGTGAAATAATTTTTTAAATCGGTCCGATAGTTTAGGAGCCTATACAATACAAACAAGCAAACAAACAAATCTTTCCTCTTTATAATATTAGTATAAGCATGTTTTATTATAAGCACGCCAAGTTTAAGCATGTTTAATCGCTAAATACGTTTAGGGGTAGTTGTGCAAGCCGGCCTTATGCTCTATGTAAAGTACAAAGGCGACTTCCTAATAGAGTTTTCTTCCATTTGTATGTGTCGTGTAGTTACATAAAAACTCACCGATACAGAGTGCCGGAGTGTATTTTCTTTACGCCGTCCATAACTGCAGTGGTATGCTTATCATGTCTAAACTTCGCTTGATACCCTAATGGCCGGATAATGTATTAAAAAGTAATGCCATTATGAGTTGCTGCTGAAAATACTGATGCAGTTTCACCTGGAACAATATTAAGGAGAAGTTAGAATGGTTTCAATTCGTTCTATCATAAATGATTACAGGATTACGATCGTAGTCTTATTTGACTAAACCTCCGGAAAATAGGAGGGAGTTTATGTAATGTACGTGTAACATGTACCTTCGTACATAGACATAGTGATAGAACCATTATGTATAATGCTCTGAGTCAGTTCAGAGTGAACAAATTCGAGGCAAGCATGCTCTATCTTCGCACCATCACATCATCAATAACAATTTTTTTTACAAAATGTTAAAATACCCTATTTTAATAATAATAATCTTTATTTCAGACTCATGAGGTCCATACACATTTACTACACACAATACAATACACATAATTCACAATAAATTTGATGAAATTTGGTTTACTTACTAGATTATGACCAGGGTTGGGACATAGGCTACTTTTTACCCGATTTTGCAAAAGGAGGGTAATATTTTTATGGAAAAACTAGGTCATGTTTGTGTTTATATGATCTACAGATATTTGTTCCGGTCTGGGTGTTTTTGTATATATATTATGAGTACCTACCTATGTATTAACAAAAAATAAATAAAATTATTGTCTCAGATAACTGATTTCCATAATGCAAGCTTGACTTAGTTTGGGGCTAGATAGCGTTGTGTGAAATGTTTAGCATTAATTATTTATTTGTAATGTTATTGGTTGGTAGAGCTACCAATTTCAATAAGGTATCTATTCAAGTAATACTTCAACTGTTGTAGGTATAGGTAGGGTAGGTAGTACAAGTACAGCCTACGATGGATGGGGTGACCCCTATTCAAGTGATCGGCTAGTGTCTCAGCTATTTGTTCACACAATATTACAAAGAAAAGCTGACGAAACGGGACAAAACTCTTATTGGTGGAGGAATTGAACAACTTTGCGGGTAGGACAGTTATATTGCACACTGCGTATAGTATATACATAGACAAATTTGTATGTGTAATTGAGACATGGGAAAAATAAGACAGGGAGAGAAAAAAGATATTTTGAAAATCTTTGAATGCAGTTACTCTTAACACAAAAATCAACGAATTAGTTTCTTAGGCCTTGTCTGTTGTGTCGGTCTATGGCATTGTAGGTCCCACATGGATGATAAAGATGATAAAGAATGAATAAGATGAATGATAAAGATGCGATGCGAAATGTCAAAGAAAATCTATCCAGCAGATCAGGTATTTTTAAATGTATAAACTTTGACATCTTCAACGCTATCGCATCTTAAGTAGATATGTAGACTACTTACTTACATATTCATAATTATAAATGTGGAAAATTAAGGTCTCTACGCCTTGAGACAATCGTCCGATAATAAAATTTACGCTCACTTTTTCTGTTTAAAATCTCGTGTTTTATGTTCTCGTAAAAGAAAGCAAATCCATTGTAATCTCAAGAAACAGTGTAGTTCGGTGCATTCACAGGGCGCTTCATCGGGGTTAATTGCTAAGGCAATTAGCAGTAGAGGCATGGAGACAACTAAATATTTACGAGTCTGGCATCCCTTGTAAGACGGAATTTTAAATTGGGAAAAATATTTGGGTGAACTGGATTACCGCGAAGGCTGGGGTGAATGACCGATAATAGGTCAATCTTAATCGGTATGCTAATAGGAGTATTTAAATAGTGTGCTAGGAAATTTTTAAAATCAGATCTGGAATTTAGAATTAGTTAATGATGCTTTGATCGACGCTAAAAATACATTATAAATAAAATTAAAATAAAAAAGCCTATTTATTCCATAACTGAGATACTAATATCAAAACATGCAATTTCAAATCTAGATGTTATCATCATCATCCACAGCCCGACTTCACCCACTTCTGGGTATAGGCCTCCCCAAATTTGTACCATCCGCCACGATCCTGCGCTAGTCTCACCCATTGACGGCCCGCGACTCTAACGATGTCGTCCACCCATCTCGCTGCCGGCCTTCTACAGCCATTCCTCGGCCACCATTCAGTTGCTACCCTGCTCCACCTGTCATCACCACGACTTGCCAAGTGTCCCGCCCAAGACCATTTGAGCTCCATAACTCGATTCCCAACGTCATGAACCTTCTTCTACGGATCTCGACGTTTGGAATTTGATCTAAGAGTTTGATGCCGAGCATGGTACGCTCATGACTCTCTCTCTCTCTGTGCAACTCTTAACCTGTACACAGCCTCCTGCGTGAGCGTCCATGGTTAGATGTTATAGGTATAGATAATTTATATATGTGTATTTTATTAAAATTAAGATTTAGGAATTAAATTCAGTTAAATTCAATTATTAAAAAATACATGTAGTAAATATAACTGTAATTAAATATACCTACATAGTTTATACCATTTTCTCTATAAAGGTGAGTATAGACTACAACATTTTTTCGAGCATTTCTGTGTAATGTAACGTTCTTACAAATGGTACAATACAGGCAAAAGCTCAGTTTCCAAAGCATTTCCATGTAATGTAACGTTCCTGCGAATGCTCGGCGTTGTTATGTTACGGGTAAATGCTTTTTTTCCCCTATCCCACGACATAGTTGAAAAGAAAATAGTTATTAAGTATAAATAACGAGCTAATGCAATGCACGTGTAAAATCACCGTGTGAACTTGAACAACTAACGACCGCGCGGACCGCGTGCGTCGTTCGTCCCTCTTCCTCCGCGTCACCCCGCACCCGCGCATCGCCCGCACTCGTGCAAAGGCTCGACGAAATGTTACACCAATACGCTCGACGAAATGCTCACCAATATGCTCATTGGTTTGTATAATAGGCTGTAACAAAGAGGCGAGCGTGCGTTTAGGATGATACACTAGAACATATCACAGAGCGGCTCGTTGTTCTGTTACAAGTAAATGTTGTAGTCTATACTCACCTTAAGAGTGGCGTGGTTCGCGTTAAACAAATGCCCGTCGCTCACGTTCTCATAGGCATTTGTTATGGTGACCATACACATAACGGTATACCTGACAGGTTAACCTCAATAGATTACCTATATGTATAGGTAAACCAGAACTGATAACTGAGCAGGTATTATTAATATAAGCTCACAGGTGTATAATAATCATTCATATGGTCAGGTGATATGGTGAAGGCGGAAGGAAGTCACTGGATTCGTTTATCGTAGATCGGAAAGAATGGCGAGCTAATGAGGAGGCTCATAGTCAGCCGTGGGTCGATTAGATAGGTAGATAGGTTTACAAGGTCACAACACAATATAATGATAACAAGTAACTTTTTAACAAAAATATAATCGACTTCAGATAACAGAAAAACCAAACTAATGAACTGATTTTTATTAAACTTCTATGGGACCGATCTGCAGTTTCAGTTTTTATTTTTTCCACACCGATACCACAGTACACTTGGAAAAGTCAAGATTATAACAATTTCGATTTTATTGCGATATCGCAATAAAAATAAAATAAATTAACTTAATATAAACTAACAATAAACATTGAATATGCATTAAAATCTGAAAGTATGAAAAAATCCTTTTGTTATAAAAAAAGAATTCTCCAAATTGGTTGATAAATCACAATCAAATAAATCATCTGAAATAGCAAACATAAAAAATACAACCCTATTGAGAATCTATTTTTAAAGTCTGCTATAATCAGGGTTTTTAAGAGCATGCTCGTGACAGTTGTGTCAGAGTTTTCAGTGTATGGGCTGTCTGCCAGCTATCATAGGGTGTTAGAGCTGGGGAGCAAACAATATTAAGGAGATGACGATAAACCGTGCATCAAGTTTTAACCCTTTAAACCCTCCGTCGTCCGAGACACGTTCTCGGAGACCCAGATGACGATTTCAGAGTCATCTACATTAGACAGAGCAAACACTTCACAGATACACCGACCTCGCCGGCAAGGTTAACGAGTCCCTTCAGTCGCCGCCTATACGAGGTACAAGCACGTACCCGGGCGTTTCTCTCCTATCCCCATCCTGGCAATAGCCCAAGCCGAGGTTCGTACCTAAGTTGTGCCCTTGCGCTAGTTGCCTCATCAAAAACTTACAGGGCTGAGCGCCTTCTGCACTCGCCAAAAGTTCGGTTAAGCTGCAACGGCCTCAGAGGCCAACAGCGAGATTACTGCATTCGAAAAAAAAACCGTGCATCAACTCAATGTTCTGAGCTCATTTCCACCAGTTAGGGCATTACGCTGGCACTCGTCTTTAAAGGTTTGTTTAAGTTCTAAAACTAACTGAAGAAGTACCTAACCAAATCTCAACTATTCAAAGAATTCCACATCCTCTGTTTCTATTTGGATTTAATTTAGGTACCAAATTCCATTAAACTCTTTCTAAAAAGGTGATAAAGCCATTTCTTGGAATTACCGTTTCTCAAAATTACAAGGGAATTTTAGTAACAAACGCAAGATGATGAATCAAATAGATTACAGTTACAAAAGTCAAGTGTTTTTATATTGTAAATTCAAGTGTGTTGAAAAATAACAATCTGAAAGATACAAACCTAACATTTGCACATTGAGTTTGGTGGGAAATAATGCATTAATACCACCAAAACCCTCGCAAAACTTAGTTAAGATTTTATTCACTACTAAACTATGGCCTCTTATTCATGATCATCATCAACTTATAACAGTCCACTGCTGGACGTAGGTCTCTCCCAGGGTGCGCCATTAAGCCCGATCCTCAGCTCTTCTCGTCCAATCCTTGCCAGCCACAGCGTTCAAATCGTCACTCCATCTAGCCTGAGGGCGTCCTAAACTTCGCTTGCCTAGACGTGGCCTCTACTCCTGAACACGTTCTGCGGCAGATATGACCGGCCAACTGCCACTTCAGCTTGCTGACCCTCTGAGCTATGTCGATTATTAAACAGTTCTCATTAGTAAACAGAAATAAGGATTTGTCATGTAGTTGGTAGGTATTACAGTAATAATAGATTATTAATAGTAATAGTATTAAACGAGGGGATAAAGCAGTGTCTTGCGTCACGGCCGCTATATTGAATGCGCTTGAAATAACAAAGAGTTAGCTTACGAGCGGAGCGAGGGAGTTATGTTATGTTGGTGGACTCCCATTTGACACTGCATTTGAACTCTTAAGTGGTCCATTATGCGTGAGAGAGTTGACTATATGGATAGCCAGCCAAACTCCGACCAGAAGCGCAGAAGTTTCCTTGGGTCTTCGCAGGCTTCACGGAGTGACCTTGGGTTTTCCAGGATTTCTGCACGTTGTGCTATTACCCCCACGCATTCCAGGACTACGTGGGCTGCTGATTCTTCTTCGGTGAGACATCCCCTGCAGAGTGGGCTGTCTGTAAGACAATGTCCTGTAAGGATCCCCACGATGATTCGAAGGTCCAGTCTTTGAAGGTTGAGCAGTCGACGTGTCAGTCGTGTTAAGACGGCCGGCAGAGCCGCCCTTGACTGTCTGCAGTCCATGGTCTGTGCACAACGTTCGTTGTGTAGGTTTAGAGTACGATTTCGTATCCAAGTTCGTAGTTGTGTGAAAGGTAGAGGGAGGAATGGATGTGGGCTTATAGCCGTGGTTTCCGATCCTCTTTTGGCTAGTTCATCTGCAGCATCATTGCCCAGTGATCCGCTATGCCCCTTAATCCATTGTAAGATCACCTTGTTTTTCGTGGCGATTCTTTCGAGGGCTAAGTGGCATTCGTAAACGAGCATGGAGCTACAGCTGTGACTTTCCAGAGCTCTGAGTGTTGATGTACTGTCGGAGAGGATTCGTATATTGTAGTCTTCGATCTGCCTTCTGTTTATTGCGGTAGCTGCTTTGGTAATGGCCATACATTCACATTGGAAGATGGAACTGTATGTACCTAGTGTCAATAATATATTTGTGTTGAGATCCAGTGAATGAATTCCCGCGCCCGTTCCCTGTTTGGTTTTTGAGCCGTCAGTGTAAACGCGAGGGAGTTACTTGAATCCTGAGTGCAGAGGGGTACAAGTTTTACACTAATTCTCATAAAACTACACCATCTATTTACCTATGATCGATAGCTACATACATCCCACACTAGCCAAACAAAAATAGGTGCACCAAATTGTGGAATTCCAATGTATTGTTACACACTGGCTGTTTATTTAGTGTGCAAACATGCGTGAAATGAGTCTGGTCATCCGACAGCCCTCCATTCATATTTACAGAGGCTGTTTATTTGTTGTGTTATCTGTGGTACTGTAAATTGAATGTGCAAATAATGTAGTTTATCAAACTCATGTGCTCCGGCGATGATGTTGCTAGTATCTCTCAAACAGCAATATTTTGTGCCGTTGAATTTGGTCTGCGGGCCCAATAGGTTTGTGGTACTGTAATCATGTTGATGTGCTGTTACATATAGACAGAATGGCATTGTGTTAAGGTAGTTTTAAGCATTCTGGCATTTAGTTTTTGATCTTTTACTAGAGATGCTGTTAGCATTTATGTTTTTTTTTATATTAGAAGATGGAACAAATAAATGGCCCACCTGATGTTAAGTGGGTAACCATTGCCTATTAACAAAGCATTGCCTTGTGCGTCACGCACCTTAAGAATGAAGAGAAAGCTACAATTTGACATTATAAAATGCATATCTTGACATTCCATAAAATATAATCAATGAGTAATGCAATTCAATATTTATAATTATTGTTACTTACTGATGTACGCAGCAATTTAGAATTCAAATTAGGTATTATAATCAATTCTTTGACAACGCCCCTCTACAGCAGGTACATACTTATTAATCAGTATTTAGATGCATAAATATAAGGTATGCGAAATGCTTGTCTGTTTCTGGCACCTCCAAAATTATGGTGCAATGAGCTACTTAGATAAAGACATGTAATTAATGAAGTACTATTATTGAGGTAACCGAGTGTTCTATTGTGTCCCTAAGGTTTGAATAAATGAGTATGAATAATGTGCTCTACAATGTACTGACCTGCATCTATACTGATTTTAACTTTTGATCATAGCGCATGCAACTGCACCGAAATATCGGGATACTCAAATACTCACAAACCATGGTAAATATCCCGTTTTTAGTATAAATGGTATCCTGATGTTGATATTTATTTCAAAATGTCCCATTTGCTAACACAATATAAGTACTGTTTCTATATCCACTTGTTCAGTGGAGTTACAATACGCACTGACAAGACGTTAATATGAGCTGACAAGGTTTTATTCTATAGTGGAATTAAATGATTTCCCTCTTTAACAGTTCATTTCACAGACCTCAAATAACTTTAACATATTTCTCTTACTAATTGGAATTTTTAGGATACAGTACATCACTTTGGCCCGAGAGTGTAGTCTTTTATTGAATTACGGTTTGAAATTTCATTTAATACCTATGGTTTTTGTACAAACAGTGATAAATGGAGAGGAGACATTCGCT
This sequence comes from Philereme vetulata, assembly GCA_918857605.2. Lineage (NCBI taxonomy): Eukaryota > Metazoa > Arthropoda > Insecta > Lepidoptera > Geometridae > Philereme > Philereme vetulata. The sequence continues at coordinate 7,773,586 of OU975461.1, forward strand.
CAGCAGTAAGAAAACACAGGCACACTTTAAAAAATTTTAAATGGTTGGAATTTCAGGCTAAGGGACGGCATAATGGTGCTTCTGTTTCTATGGATCTTAATAAATAATATATAATTTATCTACTTATAATAAGTGACTAACTCGTGCATGGTTGTTAATATTTTCATAAACCTATATACCTACATCATTTGAAATAAAGCTTACAGATACAGAAGTAAATGTTATAATGTTTGTACAGAGAATCACAGCCAAATGTACCAAAAAAGGTTCTTCGGTCTGGTATGGTATGTGAAGTCTTGATGAACTAAAGGTTACTTCAATACTTTTCCATACTTTGTTTTTCATAGCAGGAGAGGAATATGTAATTCAAATGTATTTGCAGATTTTTTATCTTATTTATTATTTCTAGTACATACAGGGGAAAAGGCATAATTTTGGGGTCTAAACAAGCTTCTGCTCGTGAGTCGTGCCTAGAAATCGGGCTTACAATGTTTTTAGGACAGTGTGTCATGCATGAAATGTGATAAAACTCCAATAAAAGTTCCTATGTTCTAGCACAACCACACAATGACTTAGAATGCTTATCAAAACTTTCGAGTCACTGTGTTTGCTGCTTATCGTCATGAAAATACATAAACATCGACACGTTAAAGCAAAATGCGAAGAGACTCACCGAAAATGGCTACAAACTTTCTGGATGCACTAACACCACAATCACTGGTTCTATGGAACGTGAGACAGTTTTTACCCGTGCAGATACACTTTCCAACAGCTTTTACTATTGCTGCTTCTACTCGTAGTGAATGAGTACTACAAACAGGCATGAAAAATACTTGACGACGATCTGACGTACTGCTACGTCTAGGGAGCGGTCGGATTCTCAAGCGATAAACAACGGCTGGGAAGGTTTATAACACACATTTAAATAATAAAGCACCAGTTTATGTCACTAATTCAGTTTACACATAAGATTAAATCACAAATCACGGTGAATTAGAATTTAGGCGACACGAAGCGAATCAAGCGAAATTGTCCCTCCACCCTTCACCATCGTACGTACGTAAATCAATCATAGACAAATGACAAGACAAAACAAGACAATCAGGCTTTTTTTTATACATACGTTTGACTATAAATATTTTTTTATACTACATATTGAATCTGAAGTTTGTTTATTACATTGTTTTAAAAATGAAATCAAGTAATATATGAAAAAAAATAATACACTCAATTTTATCAATTTCTTCTAATTATTATGAGATTGATAGGTTATGTATCCGAAATTACCAGAGACTACAGAATCTGTTTGTGTTTGTATCCGAACATTAAATTCATGTGTGATGACTAGTGATGTAATCAAGTTTACCGCAATCAATCGATTAAAAATTGATCTTTTGAACAGCGATCTTGCATTTATAAGGTGGTGTCATAATAGAACGCGATTGCACGACCATCGCTACTTCGCGTGAACTTTGTTGGTATGAACTCGTTAACAAACATGTTGGATATCGATTTGGTGTACTAACCATTCGTGCAATGACTAGGACACTAAAATGTTTGTTTTACATACAAACAGACATGACAGTCGTGCGATAGTGGCGCGAATGCTAATGCATTGTGCTGCACGCGGGTCGTGTTCCAGTAGGACACCCGATTCTTATTATAGCTTAATCACGCGATCGCGTTTTATTAGGACACCGCCTAAGAGCTTTATGTAAACCCTTTATTGGTGAAATTAGATGATTAACTTGTACACCGACCACACGATGGACATGATCATTCGTCAAAAGAAATGTTGGCATGCCGTATAGACGGTAGGCTGATGATGTAATCTGAATTGCTGGAAAAGACTGGATCATTAAAGCAAACGACAGAGGGTCGTGGAAGAAGATGGAGGAGACCTTTACCCAAAAAGGGATCTATTTCTCAAAATATTTGCAATGATAGCCATCATACAGGTCTATTGGTTTGGGTACCTATGTTATCAAACCTGAATTGTATTAATCCTCGTCATCATCATCATTCACAGCCTGACTTCACCCATTGTTGTGTATAGGCCTCCCCAAGTTTGTGCCATCCACCACGATCCTGCGCTAGTCTCACCCACTGATGGCCCGCGACCTTTACGATGTCGTCCACCCATCTCGCTGCTGGTCTTCCTACCCTTCTATATCCGCTCCTCGGCCACCATTCAGTCACTGTCCTGCTCCATCTGCCATCAACACGTCTAGCCAAGTGTCCCGCCCAAGACCATTTGAGCTCCATAACTCGAATCCCCTTATCCTCGTAAACCCATGTAATTATTTATTTGTAAAACATCAAAGTTTGTTGCTGAATAAATAAATGATTTGTTTGTTATTTGTTAATTAGATTAAAACTATGTAAGTAGTATGATGTAGAGATTTTAAATAAAAAGGTTCAATAATAATAATAAGTTGCCCACACAGTGTTCGAAATTCAACCAATATATTATGTACCTACCAATATAAATTAGGAGAAAGGAATTAAATTTAAAATGGTGCTTTAAAGTTTTTATTCTTTAACAGGCATATAATAAGCAGGCAAGCTGTATTTCACTTTCAGCTGCGCAATTAAACAGAGATAAATGATTAAAATTAATATTGATGAGTTTGACATTGGTAGTATGAACGTAAACAATGAATGAGTATGTATTTTATTGAATTGAAATAGTGGTCTGTCATAGCTGTCCCACTGCAGGGCAGAAGCCTCCCTTTCATTTATATTAAATATTAAAAACAAGTGATACAAAAGAAGAGAAAAATTGTCGTAATTTCGTAATTTCTTGTACACGACAGTTTGTTGTATGTTAATACGAGTACGTAATAGGTATCCATTCTATAAACCATAATAAATAGAAATCTTGAAATACAGCAAAATAACCTCAAAATGGCGGTGCTTCCCCCTCTACAGTGCGCGATGCGTCACCGTCCTCACTTATAGTAGATAACGAATTCTTTGATCCTTTAGCTGCCCAGTGGGGTATTTTTTTGGATGGAGATGATAGATATGTAGCTGCAACACCAAACTGTATCCCAAGATCTTGTTATCATTCGTCAATTTCCTCATCAATTTTATAAACACATGAATATACTCATGTCAAAGTTAGAACGATGTGGAGGTATTATTACCACGTACTTATGTAGGTAATCAAATAGGTAAAGGATCTCAAAATAAAAATGCACGTCACATTTATGACAAAAAATCACGATATCACAACAGTGACTCGTTTCGTTTATCAATCACTCAATTATCTACTGCCTAAGAGGTTAATGATACCAAACAGTGCCGGATGCCCAATGCGACGTGACGTGATGAGCCAATCACCTTCACTGTCATCGTTATAGTGAGCTTAACTTCATAATAAATTGATCGGTTACCGATTTCGATAATAATTTACATCTAATTAGATTGACTTAGTGTTTTAGGTCATACAAATTATGTTAAAACCGTTTTTGAAGTGAAAACTTCTTTAGGCACGTCAGGCATTTTTGAGATGGAAAGAAACCATTGAACTCGCGACACTGTTACCGTTACTCTGTCTTCTAACACCTTTGTTTAAAAGTATCTCGCAATTGTTCAAGTTATCACTTCTGTCGGCACTCCCGGAATGCCACAAATTTATCCATAACATCAATACACCAACAGTCAAATGACTTAAAACTTACTGCCCGTAATTTTATGGTCATAGTATTTGTTTGTAGTCATAACTTACGGTTTATCCTATGGTTAAATTCTTACAGCTTAGTAAAAACGAGGTGCATGTTGCCAACGGCTTCACTTCAGCCAACAAGAGTATTATTTGGCAATTTTTTATTGATTTAATAATCGATCTTATCGAATCGATAAAAATTATTTATTATAAATCTTCTGAAAATTATGATCGATTTCAGCTGCATACATTATTAAATCGATTCTTTCAAATCAAACATGGCAGCAGCAGTATGTCCATCGCTAGTGTTGTACACATACATACATACATAGCCGTATGTTGTGTTGTGTGTGCGTGGTGATTTGTGTAAATGCTGATAGAAAGAATTTATAAAATAAAATCAGCTATAACCAACGATGAAACTTTCATAAATGTGATTAGACACTGTGTTTTGTGTTTTTGTGACAGTGAATCCGTCGAGAGGCGGTAATCGTGTACGTTTATTGCTATTTGTGGATTCTGGATCTCGTCGATGTACCATAAACAAAAATGTCAGCGATCCCGATTTTTTTGTTTCTTGCTGCATACCCATCGTTAAAACTTAATTGGATCACACGAATGATATAAAATAATGTTAGACGCTTTCTCCGATGGAGTCGTTTGTAGCGCAGGGTGCTCAGGAGGCAATAAAACGGCCTTAGTAAACGTGCGTTCCGTGTGCTCGTTGTCTACACCCGATGTCTCATTGTTTATGTATGGAGAATAAGTCGTGGATTTTTATGATTATTGGCGGTGTACGAATGCTTTAATTGGCCGTTTGAGGAGTCTCGGGGTTGGGATCGGCCGGTGGCTCCAGCGGGGTGCCATAAGTGTCATAAGCGTACCTCGACCGCCAAGGTTTTCCTCGATCTCTATTTATAATAATCTTTCGATCATTTGGTGCAGCATAATGACATTCTTGTAATGAAGTGCCATTCTGTGAATTTGTGGGACATGTGCCAATTATTGTGCCCGTGACGAAAGCGCGCCATGGATTAGTTTGTATACATACAAATGTCCAAGAGTGATGTGTGAATGAGGATCACATGTCTATACAACAGTGCTACAACCACATTTAGAAGTTTCATTCAAGTTTGTGTTCACTGTATCAGTTAGAACTCACTGTAGTTAAGGTTGATTCTTGCTTAAACAAGTTGCTCTATCTACATAGTGTTTGCAAATTAAAGCAGGTAATGATTAACACTGGCAGAATTGTCTCAACAAGTTGCAGAAGCCAAAAAGTGAAGTGAAGCTATTGGGGCCAACTTCAACAATACTTACTCAAATGAATTACCTATTATAAAAATCAACACCATGACATCCCTAAACACATACATAATCTACATTCCTTCCCATTATAAACGATGTTTCATAAAAAAAGTTAATATTAGGACAAAAAGTATGAAATTCAAGTATTTCTACTCATGCATGACATTATCCAATTCAACAACACAAAAGTTCATTCACACCAAGCAGTATATAAATAAAAAAAACTAGATTGTTACGATGCAGTCAACTGTCAAATCTGGTTTGGTAGGAATGAGTATATAATGGACCAGTAGGATATAATTATCTGTGTGGTAATGCCATATGCCATAGTGGCTATGGCATTGCATGACATTTAGTTATGTGTTGCTAAAATATATAACAGAAATATTATCCAAATCAAAAGTGAAAAGAAGTGAAAGCAATAATTTTAGCAAATTTCATGGTTATGAAAAAATTTGGTGGCAGGAATCAAACATGTTGAGTTTGATAATGTTTATTGATAATACATAAATTAAAAAGTTGGATACAGTGGTTTAGCTGTCATGTGTAACACACAACTTTCATAGTGTTGTTTCTTTTCTTTAATGTTTTCCTGCTTTGCGTTTGGAAACCTCATACTATTTACAAGCATTATAATAAATACTTTTGTATGGTTGTGATGCCGGACTGATTAACACTAATTAAATTTTCTTGCAATTGTTTTTTATGGCTTAAAACTGACTTTTTTATGCTTTGCTCAAACTGCCAAATAATTAACCTTGCATTTTTCTGGTCACAACGTAAAGGTAGATACAAGTTTCAAGAATTTATCCTCTAAAGAAATTTCTAAATTTCACTGTAACTTTAAAATAAACAATTTTTTTAACAATTAGAATGCTTGCTATATAAAACAAACTAGATAAATAATAATAACGTTTGCTGGACATTTCACACAGCGCTATCTAGCCCCAAACTAAGCGAAGCTTGTACTATGTGAACCAGATAACTGATAGAATACTTATATACTTTTTTTTGTAAATTTATAGTTACAAATTATATAGAGAAACAACGAGACCTGGAACAAATGTCAGTAGATCATGCAAACATTTGTTCCGCGGCGGGAATAGAACCTGCTATCTCCTGAGTCTCAGCCGGCTATTCACCAACTGCACCACGGTGGTTGTCGAATGGCAACTATTGGACAAATATAAGCAACTTAGTTTTGAGTAAAAATTATATATATATATATATATAAGATATTAATTTTTATTGATGGTGGTTGGAATAATATAATGTTTACTGATGTTAATTGATATAGCGTTTGTGGAGCTTATTGGCCATAAACATATAAGCATTCACTGATCCAATCAAAGTAGCTTTGGCGTAGATTAGATTAGCCACTGGTTCTCTAAATACTAACTTACTGTGCTTACAACTTACAAAGCTGAGTTAGCTGTGTCGCAAAGTCTTTCTAGACTTCATCACTCCAAAAATACGATTATTCGGAAGCTTTTAGACTATTTAAAAAGTGGTTTAAAAGATTTCTGTCTTGGACAAAGTCGAGGCAAAGGTCCTTAAAGCCACAATTCCATTAACCCATCCACAAATACCTTGTTACTAATTAATTATGTATTTATAACTAGGTAAACATTTTTTTAAAGTATTATTACAAGGGAATTTGCGTTGTTCTATGCGATGTCAGTTTCATCATTGCCTACTTATATTACTGCAAGGCATTCTCCTTGACCAGGTAGCATGTGGACCGCAAGCATATTAGCTGCATCAGATGTTTGTATGGGATTTAAAAGTCCCAGATGCAAAAGACAAAACACAGTTTATCTATTTCAAGGATAATGTTATTTTTAACTGACCATGAAAAAAGTAGGAAATTCTGAATACCTCTGATTTTTGAAGTGAAAACTTCTTTAGGCGCATTGGGCATTTTATGAGATGGGAAAAAACAATTGAACTCGCGACACTGTTACCGTTGCCGACACCTCTGTATATAAGTATCTCGTAATTGTTCAAGTTTTCACTTGTGTCGGCACTCCCGGAGCGCCACTTTTTTTTATGGAAGTTTGTTTTCTTATAATTTTTTGTTTATGAACCGATTTAAATAATATTTTTTGCGTTAGGTTCAGTATTAGCTCTAAGGTCCCATTTAAGTTTCATTAAGATCTAATAATTTTGAAGGTACTTTCCAATGTGGTAAAGGTAAAAAAACGAGTGTGCTTTAGACCACACAACTGAAGTAAAAATTCTTTTTCAAAATATTAATTTATAAAATTGTTCAAGAACCAAATGAAATTACGAAAAATAATCAAACGTACTACTGACTGAGATATATATATTTCATACACTGGCTATGAGAGGAAAAGAGAAAAAAATGTGCGTGCGCACCTCTCTCTTGCTGCTACAGTAATATACGAAACGTAACTCTCTCTCTTTCTATCTTCACTAACTATATCTTCTTCTCAACTTCCGTTCGCACTTTTCGTAACGCATTCGCCAGCTTACTCCCCAAGTCTAGCGTGTGTAAAGAAGTTTTACTTCAAAAAATTGCTTGCATGCCACTGTTTTTGGTATTGTTGGAAAACTTTTTAAATGTTACATGGTTACATTTCATTAACCACTTTCCTCATTTTAGAGTTCCATTCCGATTTTGTTTGAAATTTCTGTGTTCTGAAGTGGATTATATTTTTCATTAACCACTTTTCTCATTTTAGAGTTCCATTCCGATTTTGTTTGAAATTTCTGTGTTCTGAAGTGGATTATATTTTTGGTTAGAAGTAACTTGTAATCAATTACTAAATAAGTAATGCTGGACATTTCACACTTCGCCATCTAGCCCCAAAGTAAGCATAGCGTTTACTATGGGAACCAGATAACTTATTAGAATACTTATAGGTATACATTTTATTTAGTAAATACTTACTCATAATATACAGAAAAATACCCAAACCCGGAACAAATATCAGTAGACTGTGCAAACATTTGTCCCGCAGCGGGAAACGAACCCGCAACATCCTGCGTCCCAGCCGTCTACTCGCCCACTGTGCCACGAAGGTCGTCACCTTGACGACTTGATATGATGAATATTCTAGCAACTAATTGTATTTGTTTTTGTAGAATATTTTTACCGTTGTTGATGGTGTAATGTTCTGTGTGCAGTCAAGTTGGCGAAGGCACGCAGGGGAATGATCAAGGAGAAGGAGAAGGGCGGAGGCGCCCGCCTTAAAGACGAACCCAGTGACCCGGAACCCGGTGAGTCATCATCATATCAGCCACAGGACGTCCACTGCTAAACATAGGCCTCCCCGATTTCCAGAGCTACCGATCTTGTGCGGCCTGCACCCAACAGCTCCCAACAACCTTTAAAAGGTCGTCTTTCCATCTAGTGGGGCTCTTACTTTCTGCCCCAACGGCCATCAGTTCTTGGAGCTATGTGAGCCAGTGAGAGTACTTTATTAAAATCGATAAGTATGTGGTACTATTTTGTTATAATTTTTACCTAAAATATGTATAAAGAAATAACCAGACTAGGAACTGAACTGAGACTAGGAAGAATCTGCAGATCATGCAAACATTTGTTCCGAGCCGGAAATCAAACCCGCAACCTACTGCATCTCAGCCGGCAGCCCACTGCGCCACGGAGGTTGTCGAGAATTGGTTGAGATGACGCCACAAGTCGACCTGATGTTAAGCGGTTACCACTTACCACTATCTATAACAATTGCATTACCTACCTCACAGATTACCCTAATTATTCTGATCCTGATGTTCTGAATAGGTTTATCATTCAATTTTCAATATAGCCGAACTTGAACCCAAATGTTCACCGTACTTGAAACCACATCTTCGCCTTCATTATATGGCTAAGTTCCCCAAGTTCATATGACCGCGCGGTACAAGATCAAACTAAATACCGCGCGCTACAACAATGTAGACGCGTTACCGCGCGCTACGGTAGCGCGGTCATATGAACTTAGCCTTATTCTGTGGATGTAATAATACGGTGGTACGATTCCTATACAAGCGTTGAGTGGCGATTTAGTAAATAACTGAACAGCAGAAATAAATAAATAAATAAAATAAATATTGCTGGACATTTCACACAGCGCTATCTAGCCCTAAACTAAGCAGAGCTTGTATTATGGGAACCAGATAACTGATATAATACTTACATATATACATTTTTTTTTGTAAATACATACTTATAATATATAGGGCAACAACCAGACCCGGAACAAATATTTGTAGATCATGCAAAGATTTGTTCCGCGGCGGGAATCGAACCCGCTACCTCCTGCGTCTCAACCGGCTATTCGCCCACTGCACCATGGAGGTAGTCAAACATATGAATGAAAGTGTGCAATTTTATTGATTTTGCAGAAATAATAAGATGTAACTAATTCGATACGCATAATGTTTAGACATTTTAACCGACTTCAAAAAAGGTGGAGGTTCTCAATTCGACGGGATCTTTTTTCTTTCTTTTTTTATGTATGTTCCCCGATTACTCGAAGACGCCTGGACCGATTCGAGAAATTCTTTTTTTTTTTGTTTAAAAGGGTTACCAGGTTGTCCCATTGCCACCAAGTCAGGATGATGATCCTAAAAAAATCGAGGGCAACCCTCAATTTTTATAGGGACGCAATTCGGTTTTATGTTTGGTATTACCTCAGAACTCCATCATTTATCAACCGATTTGGAAAATTCTTTTATTTGAAAGGATATACATACTTTCATATTGGTCTCATAGAAATTTCATCGCGCCATCACGCCATGACGCCATCCAGTGTTGTCACATCTACCAACTTGGTAGATGTACCTATTTTGCCTCTGTTCTACCTATATTGTTCTAAAATATTTGGATTGTAAACTATTCTCCAAACGTAGTATATTATAGAATAGTAGTCTAGAGTATACTATAGAATTTAGCCTGTCTTGTATTTCATTGATTTATTTAATTTGATTGTATTTCATTTGAAATTCAGTGACAATGAAGATCAAGATTTATAACATATTTTCTTTAAATAGTTTTTATATAAATAAATGATAGAGTTTTTCTTATACTTACATACAAGGCAATATAGTTTTTATTACATTCAGTAATTTAAAAAAAAAAGACAAACAATAACCATTTTTTATTTGAAATTGTCAGATAAACGAATTTCCTCTATATAATTGTCAGATTATAATTTAGCACGACTAGGACATCAAGCTGAACCGTCTGTATAAATATCTGATGCGCTCGAGTATTTCAAGGTAACGTTTTTTTTTTACATTTCCAAAAATCGGTCATTACGTTTGGCCGCGTCCAAATCGTCAGTCATTTGGATAGGACATTTTTTTTGGTTCACTTAACATTCCCTGTCCATTCCAATATCTGACACGTTTGAATAACTTTTTTTTCTACCCCTTTTTACGGCTAACTAACTAACAAACCGTCATTAATATATCTTGGAGTATTTCCATGTGACTGATTTTTTTTTACATTTTTGAAAAGTTGTACATGATCTCCCCCCCACAACAAGCGCATACTTAACATAAACTTTTTTTTTCGTTTTAGCACCTTATCTTCACAATCCAATAGGTCCCCATAACGCTTTAGTAACTACCGATTTAGCATCCTTGGCTAATACTACTATCGGTCATAAATTATAACTGTCGTTAGGCCTAGGTCTAAAAACTCCGACACCAAGGTTAACCTCTGGTTGGCTCATTGTAAAGTTGCCGTACCTATCATCTTAACTGGGTGTGTTTTTTTTTCATCAGATAATTTAGCTATTATGTGTTCTGAGACAAACGAGCAGAAAATCATTATAATTAATTGTCCAGTTCTCGCATGAGAAGAGTTAACACTTCCATGCTTTTTGATACCTACACAGATTTGGTTCTATGCCAAATAATGTTTCACACTGTCTACTGAAACCGAAAATTTAGGACAAAATTGTGATAAATGATTAAGCAGGCCAATAAACCTCATTCTGGCCACTGTCCTGACGATAAGTTCAAGAAAGTTGCAGTGACACGTCAAAGTAAAAGAAATGATCTAATTTCACACCATCAACCACTGCCACAGAATAGCTTGTACAAATGCTAGGGTGAAAGCGCCCGCGTTGCATGTAATCGATTCATCTCATTTATTATCTAGCACTGGCATAAATAACTCGATGCTTAGCTAGTTAAGACTAATCATCGTGAAATTTACCTAGTTGATTTTAGTACGGATTAAATTTAGTACGCAATCCAGATTGGTACCTAGTAGCTTAATTCTCTTCCAAACGTGAGTCTGATTTAATGAAATCCAAGGGAATTGAACTTCTATTTGTCACCTAATCAATAATTTTTCATAAATATACAAAGAAGTTATGGGGGAAATACATACAATAAATAACCGACGAATTGAGAATCGTTTTTTGTCAATTAAATCATTTCCCTCCATATGCGCGGGTATAAGGTAGCTTATGTCCCAAACCCGGCCATAATCTATTTGTATACAAAATTTCATCAAAATCGGTCCAGCCGTTTAGTCGTGAAAAAGTTACGAACAGACAGACAGCGTTACTTTCTATTTTATAATATGTACGGATGCTTGTCCTGTCCACTTTCATTAAAAAAATTGTAATTTTGATTAACAATGGGACCAAAATTTCATAATAGGGCAACTAGGTGAAATGGGGAATGAAGAAAGATAATAATTAATAATAATAATAAAAGACCTCAATCTGCATATTCCAAATTATTATTTTATGATGTTAAATTTTGGAAATATGAGGAAAAGTATATATAAGTAAGACGCATGAAGTACAAAGATAAAAGAAATCAACATATTAAGTTAGTTTATGCTAAGCTCCTTAATGTATCTTCCAGGGCACGGATCTCGACCACCATCAGCGTCGCTGCCGACCCCGGCGGCGCTGAAGAAGGAACCGGACGAACCGCAGCACAGGGTTAAGATGGAACCTGGACAGGAAGACGGCCAAGAGTTAGCTCCCGACGGTATCAAGACTGAGATCGATGGTCTTATGGATAGCGACGGTAACTTAACTACTCAACGTCTCATTATACTCCACTGTCCACTGCTGTTTATAGGCCTCCCTACATAGCGCGACTTCACGCCCCATTAGATTAGACCATCAAATATATAATAAATGCCTATTTTTAAGATTAACATACTCTTGACCTGAACCCACGTTATTGAGAATCTGGCGTCTGGACAAACCTAGTATAGGTTTTAAGATATCATTGGACTATTGTATAACTAGCATTTTGTATCAGATAATAAACAAAAAACCCACGGCTGGGCATAGGCCAATAGTATTTTTAACCCAGGGCGCAAAAAGAGGGGTGTTCTAATCGTGTGACATCGTAGTTTCCAAATGGATGGACCGATTCGGACGTGGGTTTGTTTAAATAGAAAGCTAGTTTAACTCGGGTGGTTCTTAGCAGGGATGTTGCCCCACCCAATTTCTTTCTTGTCGCGACCTGCGCTGTATCTGCATCCGCATGAACATCCGCATCGATTATTGTGGATGCAAATTGATGCGGAGGCTCCACATTTGCGGATGCGAATGCGAATATTCGCAACATCCCTGGTTCTTAGCTATTTGATAAGGATCAGGTCAGGTGATCCAAAGAGTATCAGTACTTTTCCTTATTGGTGAAGGATCTCCAGCTGTAAAACGGAAATTTGGTTTTCCATCTAGTGGGTCTTGCACTGCCACTGCGCTCTCCAGTGCGAGGTCTGTTTTTCTACTACTAAGTTAGCAAACAAGCATACGACCCACCTGATAGTAAGCGGTTACCGTAGCATATGGACGTTTGTAACACCAAAGGTGTCACTCGCGCGTTGCTGGCCCTTTAACAGTTTTAAAACGCCCTTTTTGAAGAACCCCATACTGTAAAAAAACTACCTGGTCTACTACTACCTTACTGGGGAAAACCTTGGCAGGGAGACCATTCCATTAGCGAAGTGTCCGCTGAAGGAAATTCCTCTGGAACCTCACGGTCTCCTCTCTACAAGTTATTAAAGTAGTAAACTATCTTAAAAAAATGTTTTTTTTCATCAGGTGACCCTACAAAGTCCCCGTCTTGTGAGCTCGGCGGCCCAGGGTCGCTAAAGTCTGAGCGTTTGTCTTCAGACTCTAATGATATCCTCGACCCACAGACCGGCCTAAGGGGGCCTTCAAGCAATTTACAGGTAAAATGTCTTTTAATAAATTTCTGCTTTATGAAAAATACAAGATTCCACCCGCGGCTTTTAACGCCAACTTTATCAATGAAAACATTCTAGGATAACTCTAAATTGTTCTAGGACAATCAAAATTGCCGCAACCCCAACGGCCCAGAGATGGGCTCCTGCCGCATGCCCAACTCGGGCGGCCCAATGGGCTCAGTCTCCATGAGCCCCATGTCCAGCGAGGCTCAGACCTTACCCTCTAATGTGATCAGCAAGCAGGCCGGCAGCATGGAGGTAACATTGACTTGTTGTATCGGAATTGCACTATTAAAAGTTGCTTTTCCTGGGTTAATTAGTTAATAAATCAATAAATTAGTTGATCAAGCGAAGCTCCAAATCAACTTGGGAAAATCGGCGTTGTATGTATATTTGTTTGTCCGAGGATAACTTTCGAAGCGTTGATCTGATCATAATCAAATTTGATACATAGGTAGTTAGTGATGGCACAATTCTGGTGTGACTAAATGAGGTAAAAATGTTGGAGGGTGGTTGATATATTAGGGTTCAAGAGGGTTCAACCAAAATTAGACTATTAGGTCAAGTTGGACGTCAAATGAAAGGTTTTCATTAGTACATTTCGACTCCGTTTTTATTTTAAGTTAAGTCTGCAGTTTTTGAGTTATTAGCAATAATAAAAACTGAACTTTGACGTAATTCACAAGGTACACCAATGACCCCACAGTGCTGTAATTTGGTATGCGTGTATCTACATATATTGACACAAAAGTCTGAAATCCAGAATAACTGCTACCCAAAATGAGAAACCAATTATCAGGAGCTCCCGTTACCTGTAATTTGAATGAAACTATAGGTCAAGTCATTTGGATATGTATTTCGTGGCACTATTTTGATAGTCAAAGATTAGGAATAATATTTTTTTGTTTTTATGGGAGACTCGCGAGATGTCAGTTTGGGGCGAACCACTAGTCTTTATTTCAGACTCATGGTCTGTAGCGTACTGTATATGCCGTACATATTATGTCATTTAGCTGAATAGCAATTAGGTTTGGCGACTGACATACTTTCATTGGAACAACGTGTTTAATAAGTAATGGTTTTACATTTTCGATTTAATAAGAAAAATCATTTCCTACAAGCGTAATAGATGGCGCTGTCTGAAGATGCGCCTCCAAAAAATATGGTTTATAAACCATAATCGCAAAGACACAATATTAAAATTTGTCTAAAACAATCTCACTTCGTCAGATAATCAAACACAAATGCTTGTTTTTTTATTTCAAGTTCATCGAAAAATAAGGCTAAGTTCATATGAACGCGCGGTACCGCGCGGTACAAGATCAAACTAAATAGTGTTTATCGTCAGCACTACCGCGCGCTACGGTAGCGCTACGTTAGCGCGTACAAGATCAAACTAAATAATGTTTATCGTCTACATTACCGCGCGCTAACGTAGCGCTACCGTAGCGCGCGGTAATGTAGACGATAAACACTATTTAGTTTGATCTTGTACCGCGCGGTTAGTAGTTCCGCGCGATACCGCGCGTTCATATGAACTAAGCCTAATGTTGACACGGCAATTGACATTGACAATTCACATTCCTCAGAGCATGACAGAGCAACGCCATCTGTTTGCAATTATAAAAACATGTCCGTGAAAACCCCTCATTGTAAAGTTTGAACCACTAACTTGAACAAATACCGCCAATTTCAACTAACATGAAATGCCGTTTGGGTTTTCATATCACTTTTGATAGAAACAATGTTTGATTACTGTATATTATCCCAGCAGCAAAGCCAGATCTTCGTGTTCTCAACACTGCTCGCCAACAAGGGCGCCGAGTCGGTTATATCTGGTCAGCATCACTCCATCATCGCGTACCATTGCGCTCAGCCCGCTACAAAAAAATATTTAGAGGTATGTACTTCTCTACTTTTTTCAACGGTTACAGAGACGTCGGCCGACAAGCAGCGAGATGGGCAGATGATCTGGCAAGCATCGCGGGTCGAATCTGGATTTGGCTAGCACAGGACCGCGGAGAATGGTACATGCAAAGGGAGGCATATACCCAGCAGTGGGTGAAGTCGGGCTGTGGATGATGATGATGATGAATTTATCTTGCGGCGACATCTGCTCATGAAACAGACTTTCTTTTTAACAAGAGTCCAATTCAAATGGTTACTTATGAAATGCAATAGGAATCATCAAAAAGGTTCACGTTTTACTATTTGCAAACTGATGTGATCGATGCTTTTGTTTAGTACCCACGATGATCCACTTATTTTAACAATTATTTGTTTTGATGTTTTACAAAGCTTCTTATCTTATTACATAAAACTCGATAGTCTTTATGTAAATTTAAATCACCAGGATTATCTAGTATAATTATAGTTTGACTCTAAAATGTGAATGTAAACAAAATGTTTAAGTATTACCTATATTTTAACTACCTACAATGTTCTGCATGCTCACTGAATATTTAACGTAAGTTTAAGGCTAAGTTCATATGACCGCGCGGAACTACTAACAGCGCGGTACAAGATCAAACTAAATATCTATATATTTAGATCTTGTACCGCGCGGTCGTATGAACTTAGCCTAAACCTATTGTTTCTCATCAAGTGAAATGTATATTTTCTTTTGAGAATATATTCTTTAACCACATATGTGATTCTTATATGAAATACCCAAAGTTTGGTCTTAAGATTCTGAGCCAAAACTCAGTCGGTGAAGGATCTTCTCTTTTAAATAATGAATAAAATAAAAACATATAAAAATGGAGTTAACATCCCTGTTTTTCTTCATAAACTTACCTGTATAGCGCTGCCTATAAAATACGATACCGATAAAGTATGTAACTGGTGGATAACCGAAGTTTTCGGTAGTTAAAATAGCAGACTGACTTGCTAGGGTCTTGATTAGCCTACTGTGACTTAACATTTTTTGGAACTTTGAATTGAGAAAATAATATTTTGAGACAAGAGAAATTACCCCTTATTATAATAACTTATGTTTCCAGAAACACCCTCTAAAAATTGGCCAGTTCAACAAACAAAGCCCCGCTCAATGGCTCAATAATTTAGCTATGGCTAAAACACGCGGCGGATTGCGCGGTGGGCCTAACATGATGGGAGGGCCCCCCAATCAGATGGGGCACATGATGGGCGGGCCTATGGGGCCTGGGCCTAACATGGGGCCTATGCACGCTGGCATGGGTCATATGGGGCCTAATATGATGGGACCCGGTCCAAACAGGTGATTTTGATTTATCTATTTTCATAAGGTTTCTAAGGCATATATCTAAATGCCATTCACTAAAGAAACTAAAATAAAATATGTGTAAGATATTGATATTGTAAGATATTGATTCGCAAATGATTATCAAGAGATCAGCTACACCTAGCAAAGCTTGCGTGGTTACTACTTAGATGAGTGATCACAAGTTCTTAGTTAGATGGCTTCATTTGTAACAAAGCTCTTCCGTGCACTTTAAGATGTCGCTCCCGGCTATAAAAGTTGTTAAGCTATGCCGGAGGTTTTCGGATAGCTTTAAAGTTACAACAACAGAGTTGACAAATTACTAGATGTATATACAAATTCACCTTATAAGGAACGAAACGTAAAAATGAGCAATGTCTATTTCATATTTTTATATTCACGTTTTCACTTTTTGTGTCTTTTCAGGATGGGTGGGCCGGGTGGTCAGATGATGATGATGAAAGGTGGACAAATGGGCCAGATGGGGCCCGGGGGTCAGATGGGGCCGGGCATGGGACCTATGGATGGGTTTCCAGGAGGCACCCCGTCCTGCGGTGTCATGGACGGCCTCGGTGCGGATGGTGAAATGCCCTGGGACACCGTAAGTATACTTTTAATCTTCGTCTTGTTGTCGTGTCACTGGTTTCTTGGTCACCCTGCATTTGGGGTCGTCCTTTAATCACGTGAGATTGTTTAGGCCACTTTTCTACCCCAAAAAAAGGCCAAAAGAAAGAACGTTATATTCAATTCGTTGAAATTACACGGGGCGTTTTGATACAATAACTGTTGTGAACATCATTTCCTGTTGTCGCCCTATGGGTTATGGATCAATGCCGCGGGCGGAAGCTTGTAAATAAAAAAATTCAAATAGTAACTGTTCTAGGCAATACTTTTGGCACCTCTCTAGGACTGCCTGTACGGTGGGGACCAGAAACTATAATGGTAACAAGTATTTGCACTTAATGCAAACATTTGCCCTGCTTCTACACGAGCTACCTACTTACCTAAACCATTTGGATGATTTTTATAAAAATTAGCTAATGACTTTTTATTTTTTCTTACCTTCAGAAAAACCCCTCAGTAATGTCGAATGGAATGCCAAACGGTCAGCAAATGCCGGCCTGTTCCGAAGCGCAAGACTCGGGACAGTCTGACTCCGGTGATTGCCAAGGTGGCCCTAAAGGTAACTCCTTATATCAATATCTTATTCTAAGGTAGGGAGAATAATATCTACATTGACATTACACCCCTTCTAACCTGACCCAAGCCATCCCAACTCCTTAATGTAGCGAAGTAGGACTTGGTTTGATGGCAGAAGTTTTCTAGTGTCCCCGAGATTGATTGAGAGTTGACTGAGATGAGTTCATACAATGCCGTCTTCAGGTTGGCTTTGTGTGTGTCCGTACATTAAAGCAGGTCGTGCTCTATTGTCTCTTCATCCTGTAGGCCTGTAGTCTCTAAACAAATTATTCCGTTGAGGTCAATTAGGCTCGGACTATATGGCATCCGGGCTTGTCAGGGACCGTTTTTTAACGGCCCCTGACCAATCCAATCCGTCGCACAACCAAACGTTTGAATTTTTCTTGCATCGACACACACGAACCGAGACCATCCGGCTCCAATTTTTAACTAGAAGCAACCGGGGCATGCTCCGGATTCGCAGGATCGGGGAGACCCGAGAGCCTTAGACTGCTAAACTTCTTTATTTCTGCCATTAATCATTATTTATGTAAGAGTGCCGGTAATTACAGGCACATGAGACTTTTTACCAGTATATCTCAAAGTGACAACGAGCAATTGATGCCTTTGGTGTTACAAATGGCTAAAGGCTAAGGTAACCGCCTACCATCAGGTGGACCATATGCAAGTTTGCCACCTTTAGTAGTAACAAAAAACTGAATTAGAACACCTGAAAAGCCCCGGCGCTGGTTGCAATTGGCAATGCTTTGATATATGTACCTAGTCTGGTCATAAGTATTGTCACACAGTAAAAACTTTTCTTTTAGAATGCTGACCACAAAAAAGTTTATTGAATTCGAATTTCGAATTGTTCATGAAAATAAAAATGTATACTTTTTAGAATTGTACTCATTTTTAAATATGGAGTGGACGCTTAAAGAAGACCGTGTTGCAGTTATTGCGTTGCATCGTTGCGGTTACGCGCCAATTCAAATTTTTGACATACTGAAAAGTTTGAATATAACCAAAAGATTCGTTTATCGCACCATCAAACGATACAATGAAGACTCTAGTGTAGATGACAGGTCAAGAAGTGGTCGCCCTCGGTCTGTTAGGACTCCAGCAGTGATAAAATCTGTGAAGGCGCGAATTCAAAGAAATCCCAAACGTAAGCAGAAACTGTTGGCCCTTCAGATGGGGTTAAGCAGAACCACGGTGAAAAGGGTGTTAAATGAAGACTTAGGGCTTCGGGCATATAGAAAAAAAACAGGACATCGTTTGAATGCTCGTCTAATGGACCTGAGACTGAAGAGATGCCGCGCTTTGTTGAAGCGGTACGCGGGAAAAAAAATTCGGGAAATTCTTTTTTCGGATGAAAAAATTTTTACCGTAGAAGAGAGCTACAACAAACAAAATGATAAGGTGTACGCACACAGTAGTGAAGAAGCGAGCAACCATATTCCGCGTGTCCAACGAGGTCATTTTCCATCCTCACTCATGGTATGGTTAGGAGTTTCTTATTGGGGCTTAACAGAGGTACATTTTTGTGAGAAAGGTGTAAAAACGAATGCAGTTGTGTATCAAAATACAGTCCTGACGAACCTTGTGGAACCTGTTTCTCATACCATGTTCAATAACAGGCACTGGGTATTCCAACAAGATTCGGCGCTAGCTCATAGAGCGAAGAGCACACAAGACTGGCTGGCGGCGAGTGAAATCGACTTCATCCGGCACGAAGACTGGCCCTCCTCCAGTCCAGATTTGAATCCGTTAGATTACAAGATATGGCAACACTTGGAGGAAAAGGCGTGCTCAAAGCCTCATCCCAATTTGGAGTCACTCAAGACATCCTTGATTAAGGCAGCCGCCGATATTGACATGGACCTCGTTCGTACTGCGATAGACGACTGGCCGCGCAGATTGAAGGCCTGTATTCAAAATCACGGAGGTCATTTTATGTCATTTAAACTTTAGTGTCATAAGAATCCATGTTTTGTGTTCATTTTGGTATATAAATGGTTACATAATGAATAAACTTGTTTCAATTATTTTATATTAAACATTGTGACAGAATTTATGACCTGACTAGGTATATCAAGAATTAAGTTCATATGTTCTCTGCAGGTGTAAAAATTCCAGACGAAAATCTGACGCCGCAACAGCGAGCGCACCGCGAGGAACAGCTAGCTACCATCAGGAAGATGCAGCAGATGCTGTTCCCGGAGAGCGGTGGAAATAACCCTAATCAGGTGAGGAAATTATGAGTTACCAGGCATAAAAATAATGGTCGAAATCGGTGCAAAATTTGCAAAGTTATGGATGAAGTTGTAGTTGTATTCTAAGGATGGGAGCTACGTGCCTGATTTTGTTTACACTTTAATTAAAGTATAGATTTTTATATTATTTCATGGATTGTTTTTCGAATCTATTGTCTCCAACAGAATAAGTTCAGTTTATTTTGAATCTTTTCACCCATCAACATCAATCAACTTGGTCTTTTCAATCCTCAAGCTACCCCAAGCTGGATTTGACCTAAGAACTGACTTTACCAAAAATAGATCCAATGATACTAACAAATATAGAAAACTGTGTTGTACTAAAAACAAATTAATAATCACTATCTATCCTACAGGGTCCAAACGACAACAACCAACCACCCGACAACATAAACCCTCCCAATTCAAGCGCAAACATGAACATGCCTCCCCACTTCCCTCCCATGTCAATGGGGCCAAACGGTCCTATGGGCAACCCTAACGGCCCCATGGTCTCTATGTCCAGCGCCATGAACTCCGGTCCTAGCTGCACCATGAGCCATATGGGGCCAAACGGGCCCATGGGCGGTCCTATGGGGCCTAACGGACCTATGAGTCATATGAGCATGGGTGGGCCCGGGATGATGGGACATAACATGGGACCTAATGGCATGATGGGACCGAATGGGCCTATGATGGGGGGCATGGGTCCCAATGGACCGATGGGCCCAATGGGGCCGTGTGGCATCAAAGGGATTAGGGGACCATGTGGAGGGCCAGATATGAAGACCGGGATGTGTACAGATATGCATATGGGCAGGGCTTGTGGTGGTCCTATGGGGGTAAGTGTTAAAATACTACTGTCGATACAAACTCAGTCTACAATAACTGATAATTAACATATGAATTGTTAACTAGTTAAGAATTTTGTAAACAATTTTCTTAAAAGCAAATTAATTTGAACTGCCGATTTTCGGTTTATTACGGTTACATAATTTATTACGATTTACAAAAATACATATCATATATACTCATTTTCAAATAAAAGTTATTTTATGTGGTTAAAATAATTGTGACATACATACCTAAATAAAGTCAGTTTTGTTTTGATATTCGGTATACAATTGTTTACCATGGTTTACATTGAGTATCCTACATGAGTACAAAAAACGATTTTTTGTAGTTACACCAAGAAACTAAAGCTTCTATTTATTTAGAATTCATTATAAACTTTTAATTTCTACAGCGCATGCCGAACCCCATGGGCGGTATGGGGGGCCCCAAACCGTGCATGATGGGCGGGCCCCACATGGGCCCCCGTATGATGCCCGGCCCCAACATCAACGCGATGAACGGTGTGTATAGACCCGCTAGAAAAGGTATTTTATGTTCACATCCTTCATTTTCTTTTTTCCTTTTACGTTTGTGTATTATATTTTATGCTTTTATGCTTTTGTCTTGTCATATCTCGATCGTAGAATTAGGTATATCTTTTAATTTGTTATAGATAATCGTTTGCCCACTATCTACTTCCTCTAGACTTGAAGACAGATGGCGGTAGAGCTCCATGCTTTACTTGTATTATAGATAAAAATTGAAGCGAAACATTATTTAATAGTCCATTTAAGCAGCATTACGTGATGCCTAATACTTTTACCATTTTTAACCAACTCCAAAACAAGGAGGAGGCTTTCAATTCGTCGGAAACTGTTGTTTTTAATTTTAATGTGTTTTCCCCGATTACTCGAAGACGTTTGTATATATTCTAGAAATTACTTTTTTGTTTAAAAAGGGTATAACTTCTCAGGTCCCATTGGCACCAATGGATCCTAAAAAAATCGAGGGCAACCCTCTAATTTTATAGGGACGCATAATGTGTTTTATATATTTTCAATAAAAAAAAAACGATTCTAAAGTCTGTTATATTTTTGTAAAAAAGTTACTTGTCACAATTGTAATTTAAATTGCTGAGTGGTAATTTAACTTATCAGTGGATGATCAAAAATAATTGGTGACGCGACGACCAATATAATTACTGTTATTAAAATTAAATAATACCATAATTATCTGTTTGTCTTCACACCATAATGTGCCTTAATCTACGATCGATATTATTTGCTAAAACTTACCCCGAGACAAAGATCGTTAACTGCGTAACTAATGAATTCGAATTTTCCGTATAAGTAATTTTAAATGCGATCGAAAACAAAACACGGTGTAACTATTCCAAAGATAATTCGAATTGATTAGTGAGCTTTTAAAAGATTGCAGTTTTCTATATTATATTCACAATGACCTACTTTCAGAACAGGGGTCTTAGCACGCATCGCGTGTACTGTATTTATACTTTATTTTATTTATTCGGTTTTTATTTATAAGGTTAGAGTAGCACAATGGGCAATGGAGCGTGCCATGCTCGGTATATCACTCTTGGACCACACCCAGTGTCGAAATCCGACGTCCCACAATGGTGGACGTGGGTATGGGGATCGCAGGGCTGAAGTGGAGATGGGCTGGACACTTGGCTAGGAGGGATGACGGGCGTCGGACGAAGGCGATTAAAAAATGGTGGCCAAGGGATGCTCGTAGACCAAGAGGCAGACCACCCGACATTGAAAGCGTGGCTGGGTGTCAATGGTTGAGACTCGCAAGGGACCGGAAAAAATGGCGTAATAAAGAGGAGGCCTATAACCAACAGTGGGTGCAGACGGGCTGAGATGATGATGTTGATGATTCGGTTTGCCAACAGTTTACACATGAATACTCACAAAAAACTTATTATCTAAAAACCTAATGCTACATGAAAAACCAATTACATGCAAACACAGCAGTAACCTTATACATATTTAGGTAAATAAACATACACGTAGGTATTATAGCGGCCATTAGAGCTTGTCCAGTTAGTGCGAATTCGCCACGAATCTCTCGCGCGTATTACGCGCGACCGTTGTGTCCAGAAGAAGCGTACCAACGCGCGAACATTTGGGGACGGATTCTTTAAACTCGACGGCACTCGCTCTGAAGTTCGCGCGTAATCTGGACGCAACAAGGCATCTCTAGAATCTCGACTCGCGCGCCACACGAGTAGAGAGTCTGGCGAAGTCCACGCGATTCACGCGCGTATTTTATATTCGCGCGATGCTTGTGGACGCAGCGTATTTGCGCCAAGTATCTCGCTAACGCGCGTATCCATTCGCGGCGAATTCGCCCCTTCTGAATAAGGTCTTAGGTGGCCACTTCAAGTTAATGAGTAAAGATAATAGATGTAAAATACTAACTGACCCGCCCGCGGCTTCGCACGCCTAAAATTTCCCGTTCCCGTGGGCACTTGGGATAAAACATATATAAAACACTCTTGTTAAAGTGACGCGACACTTCATGTAAACGACTTAACTTTAATGAACGACGGATAAATTTTATGGATATTGTTCATACAAAAATACTAAAATCTCGATCAAAAATGGGGGGTGGGGTTATTAGGGTGAAAAATACTTTACAACCTATTCTCATACCTACTAAATATACTCAATAATTTTCATTATAATTGGCCGACCTGTTTCGGAGGAGTGCGACTACAAAAACCGTGACACGAGATTTTTGTATATTATGATCAGTATATGTATTACACGAGACGATATTAACACTTAGCCAACGATATCAGCTATTTAACTACAGCCCATCGACGCTGCTCTCATTGGTTAAGGCGCTAACCGTAGCCGATGTCCTTGAGCGAATGGGCGTAGCTATTGTTTCGGCCCCGCACCTTCCGCTACACGCATCTAACCGACCAGCAAATAGGTAAGCGCGAGGCAGACGAGCACAACCCTCCCGTACCACAGTCAGCGGTACACTGCCGCCCGTCGCCCGCGCAACCACCTTCTAATGATACGCCCGCTAATTATTCGGAAAAATTGAAAATAATTAATTTCTACGTGAAAGACCGTCGCAGCACAGCATTATATGTTCAACTTGAAGGTATAGTGTTTGCCCACATTTAGGTGAAATAAAAATTACAAAATTTTACGTCGTTTAGACGTTGAATCAAATTGAAAGTCAAAAACAGCTACATTTTGTTATTTTTTTCTCATGGTAAATAAACAGGTAGGACTTTTTTGTATGTTCACTTTGCAGATAAAAGGTGACATATATTTTTTGAGCACATAAAACTGATTCCTCCCTTAGGAGAAAACCTCTAAATAAAACCAATCAGCTACTATATTCGCCTTAAAATATAACACCAATCGTCTCGCTAACGTCTCACGTAAATATTGGTGCTAAGGCCCCTGTAAAGTATAAACAGAGTAGAGTACTACGATATAAGCTAGAAGGTTCGGCAACGTTCGTGTTTACGATTTAGAATGATTATGCAACCAATGTCCGGCTTGTGACGTCTCGTCGTGCAGTTCCACTGTATTTGGAAGTTTATAGGTGTTCGCTTTTATAACAAACTCCCAAGTGATGTACAAAAATTGACAATTAACAAATTTTAAAACGTATTTAAACAAAATCTTTATAAAAAAGCCTACTATAACATATCGGAATATTTAGTTTTAGATGATAGAGAAGCTTGGGTTTGAAATTGCTCCAACTCGTTCAGAATGTTACAATTTAGACGTAATATATTTTCTCTATTGTTATGTATTCTAAAAGGATCATTAAAAAAATAACCAGTCTAGTTTCTTGCCTTTCTTTCCTGGCTTGGTCGCGAAGGAACAGGCAGTAAAATTGACGTTTCAAAGTGATCCTTGTGATTTTAACGAATAAAAGATTTTAACTTTAATATATTCCGTATTTTCGATAATAACTTAAAACGTAGTATTGTACACAAGATATAACTGATCTGAAAATAGGCATATGTGCAAGTAAAAAATATTAGAACAATGTTCTTATTGCAAGTATTGCAAGTTGCAACTATTTGAGCTACTAAACTCCTTTGTATACTCATTTGTATCTAACCCTTTATTACTAACTACTTCTTAGACCCAATTTACCTTCACATAAACGGATGGTTTACTGAAACTATAACGTAACATATTTTGTTATAATCAGCTGTTTATTTGTGGGTAAATTTTAGTTTGAAAATGGCTATGGACTGATTTAAAATAATAAGTTTCGTTTGATTTGTTTGAATGTGTGTGGTGTGAGAAGTAAAATTTTGGGAAAAAAGTTGAATGCACGATTTTTATTGTTATAGTACAGTTAGGGACTGATGTCCAACTTTATTGACTGATAAAAATCAATCATCTATTTTCATGTCAAAACGGTATATATATTTTTATCTGTTGGATAGCGTTATTCAGAGACGATGAAACAGGTTCTTACTAATAAATATAATACAAATAGTATTTTTATTTTTGTAGTGTTATCCTAACACTTACGGAAAATTAAAAAAAGTCCCGTCTATGGTTTTAAAAATCGAGAAATATAATATAGTTTATAATGGTGCATAAAAATCGAATAGATGGAACGAATTAATACTTATTTAAAAAAATAAACCCAAAAATGGCTGAACGTCAATCCTTAAGGTCAATCACCTTAAGGTGATTCGATTACTATACAAACGTTCAGTGGCGATTCACTAGATAACTGATCAGCAGAAATGTCTAAACTAAAACTCGAAGTATTCATCATTTTCACTTATTTAAAACCAGCTGGTCCGTCCGAGGCTTCGCACGCTTGAAATATCCCGTTCCTGTGGGAACTTCGGGATAAAAACTATATAAAACACTTGTCAAAGTGCCGCGACACTTTATGTAAATGACTTCACGTCAATGAACGACGGTTAAATTATATAGATATCACACTAATATTTTTTTTTCCTAACCTATCTCGTCCCACTGCTGGGCAAAAGTGTCCCCCAAGTCCTTCCAAGCATCCCTATCTGTCGCTATTT
Organism: Philereme vetulata; assembly: GCA_918857605.2. NCBI lineage: Eukaryota > Metazoa > Arthropoda > Insecta > Lepidoptera > Geometridae > Philereme > Philereme vetulata. The sequence goes on from OU975461.1 coordinate 7,799,332, forward strand.
CCCACCATCCTCTTTGGAAGGTGTCGAAATCGTCCCGCCAACGCTTTCTCGGCCGACCCCGACGTCGCCTTCCGTCTTCAGGCGTCCATGATGTTACAATATGGGCCCATTTCTCGGAGTGCATTCGGGCAACGGGGCCCGCCCATTCCCACTTAAGTCCAGCCGATCTCTTCCCTACATCTGCAATGCCGGTAAGTGAGCGCAGCATGGTGTTACGCACTCGGTCGACACGTTTAAAGCCGAGAATGCTGCGCTCCATTGCCCTTTGACAAATCTTCTGGGCTTCAGTCAGAGACCATGTCTGCGCACTGTAAGTTAGGATAGGCAGGATACACATGTAGATGAGTTGGCGCTTAAGTGTCAGAGGAAGGTCACCCTTCATGTGCTCCTTCATGGACCAGTAGCTCTTCCAGGCATCACACTAATATTATAAATGCGAAATTTTGGATGATTGTTTGTTACTCAATCACGTCGTAACGGCTGGACTGATTTCGATGAAATTTTGTATGTACGTAGATTATAACCTAGATTAACACATAGGCTACTTCTTATTGACAAACTACGCGTGCCAAGCCTCGCCCGGAAGCTAGTTGTTCATACAAAAGTACTAAAAGCGCGATTAAAAAATGGGAGGTGGGGATAAGAGTGAAAAAAACTTTACGACCTATT